>BOPP01000028.1:6065994-6087639 GCA_017312745.1 Gryllus bimaculatus
GCCTTCCCCTCCTTCTGCCCTCGGGCCGACGCCTGCGATTTTTGCACGTCGCCCGCCGCCCTTCATTTTTTTTCGTGGCCCTCCAGCGAGCCTCCCGCTCGTGCTTTACGCCTGTAACGAAAATGGCCGCCACATATTGTGCAGTCAAGGCATTACACGGGGCTTACGTCTTCATATGGGGGCTAGCAGAGATTTACAGCCCGGGATTTCCACCATTATTCAACGGAGGGCTCGCCGCACCGCGCCGCCAGAGGGCAGGTAGGTCGCGTTAGAATGCAGTAATGGAATAATTTAGGCGGCGAAACGGACTTTTTAATTGAGCAAATTCCCTCACTCTGGCGGGGTGGGGGAACAGCGGTTTTCAATATGCCTCACAGGAATGTTAGTCGACTTTCGCGTTGTGTGTACAGTTAATTTAAGAGTACATAAAAACGAATTTCATTGATTTACAAGTTCTCGGCGTTTATTTGAAAGTGTTAATAACGGACAGATTTAATTTGTGAGATTATGTAATCAACTCGTGCGTGGCAGATAATATTATTTTTGTTTTGTTTTGAACGCAGTTCCAAGGTATTAAAAATATGTGATATGTGAATGAATTTAACTGGTCGCAAGAGTTAGTGCAAATGAGTTTTGTAAACAAAGTATTTTATTTTAGTGAACTTGCGTACACACCACATACTGTTGTAAAAGTTAACGAGTAAATAATTTTTAAAAATTTCTTTTTCCAAATAAGCCGTAAACAAAATGGTTGCAGGATACGAGAAATCTAAATATGAGAACGAAAGGGAGTATTATTATTGGGGTAAATACATGTTTTGTAATATACTAATAAATATTAAGGTTCCGCAATTTCACCTTACAATTGCTTTCTTTTTTAATAAAATGATTTACCAACCGTGAGAAAAAATGTTATTTTATTTCAACTATGAGAATAATTCTAGATATTTTCTTCCCGAAAACATTAGTTCTTGACATACTAATTATAGTCATATTTTAGAACACATTATTACTCAACTCAGATAATTACTATTTCATTTTCTTAGGGTACGAAACACACTTCAGTTCAACTTTACCAATTTTTAACTTCAATTCACCTGCAAATGAATATATATTTTTTAAAAATTTCTTGTACCAGATCAGTGGAATTACCATTTTACAGGTTAGTATTAGCATTAATTAAAATCAATAGTGGCTCAAAGTTACACGTATTTGTAAATTAGCGCACTATCATACTCCTCTTTCTGACCGAAGACACCCACACTGGGTACCTCTATGATGATTGTTGTTAATTTTGTGAAATTTAATCTAACAAGAAAGTAAGCAAGATATAGAGACAAAAGTGGTACAAACATTCCTCTAACTTATGGGGGCGTAACAGAATTTTTGGGAGACGAGATTTAATTCTTGAAGGAGCAACACTGGTTATCCTGTGGTTAAAGTAGCTGGTGCACTGGGGAGTGTGTATTTTAGAAAATAACTTAGACGACTGTAAGGAAATATAGTTTGTAGTTGGTTCTATGTCTACTTCTATATGTAGTCGACTTTTGGCTAAATACCATGGAGCATTGGTAATTGTAAGAAGTATTTTATTTTTGGAAGGTTTGTGAGGGTTTAATAACGGAAGAAGTGGCACCTCCCCGGATTGGGGCTGCGTAAGTTATTGAAGGTCTTAGGACTGATTTGTAACAAAACCCAAAATTTTCAATTTTTGGAAATAATTTTTAGTTAATACGCGTATATAATTGGAGTAGAGCTCTATAAGTTTTATTTAGTCTTTAAATAATGTGTGGTTTTCATGTAAGATGAGTATCTATATAGATGCTTAGGTATTATTATTATTATTATTATTATTATTATTATAATTTGATCTCCGTTTACAACAAATGATACACTTTAAATCTGCTCAATAGTACAAAGATTTTACATACATTATTAGTACAAATAGTTGTACTTTTGCCAAACATTTATTAGAGTTGTTAAAACGTTCTAGTATTTCATTTCCATTATGAAGATGTATTTTCATATTTGCCATCACACTAGCAGGTGGAAGTTGTACTACTTTTAGTATGTACCTACCGATTACTGTACGACCGTAATTTGTCGGTCATAGTTGTATTTGAACAATTTTCAGTAATGTTTTTCTTAAGCTATTTAATTTATGAATACCACAATCCTGATTTATGTCTACTGACTTGAGCAACAGTGACCACCTATTTAAATCTGTATTTTTTAATTACAGACTGAGATAGGCCATTTCGATCTTTTGATTCGTCCCTCGCCTTTGGTTCTTTCATGTTGGCAATTTGTGAGTGTGTGTGTGTGCTATTCGAGTTCATATTAAAAGGAAATTTTGAAAAAAAGAAAGTTGCGTGGCTTACATATCAGAAAGGGGACTTAAATGAAAAATTATCGATAGAACTTTTTTTAAAATTCGTATTTCATTGCAATGATAGGTTTAACTATTCTCATTATAATAAATAACTCTATTCAATATAATGAATCATACCCTAAGACTTCAGGTTAAGCTGAAAAGCTGAGGCAGTAATACACAGTGTTACAGCACTGGATAAACCTTGAAAAAAATGTTTTATCTATCATTCTTTCAGAATATTTTAGAAAGATAGCCAAAAAATTGCCAATCGATTCATCTTTTTGAGAGCAAACTAATGTCATCTGAATTACTACGTAATTATTTCACTTTTAAAATTTGAGTTTTTCAAAATACCCTTTTTTCCCAAGACAGTTTTCTAAAGATTATTCAAGCGTACTCGTGTTATATTGAAGCCACAAGTTATGTTGACTGCGACATATTTTAAAAATCGAATACCTATTTTAAGAGCTACACAATATTTTTTTTATTTCTCATCCGTGAGTCTTATATGCCAAACTGGCGTGAATACATTTCGCAAGAGGCAGAAAACTGCCCAATTCGATAATTCCTAATGTGCCCTAGAATTCTGGATAATTGATTGCACTACTTCTGAGAAGAAAATAATGTTTCATTCGTTACGATTAACCTTCTTTACACACTTTTGATACAGAATGAGTTATTTTAGGAGGAAAAAAGTCATCATCATCTTCTCCGCAACTAAATGAGCAAATTCTCCCTGCAGTTAGGTGAGACACACTTCGTTTCCCCATGGCGGATTCTTGATAATTTCTATTCTCCTATAACGTTCGAGGTTGTGCTTATAAATATTACACAGTGACCTTCCGAGTATACTGCGCTTCGATATTGGTTGTTTGTTGGTGATTCGGGCGTGTCAACTACTGAAGTCATTAGTCCTCTAAGTGTAGTGCATGTGTTTTTCCTCTGGAGATGGCGCCGCCCTACCTTCGGGTAGCGGAGGTTCCTCCAACCACATATCTTCCATCTGTGGGGCACCGCCCCAGTCGGGACAAGCTCTAAGGTTTCGACATGTGTGGAAGTGTAGCAGAGAATGTTACTGTGTGTGCAAGGGGAGACGACAGCAAAGGAAGAGGAAGGAAAGATCACACGCGATCCGCGGCTTGTTTGTTAGGATACTGCTCTGGCATTTGCTCGGTGTTGATAGGCGAAAGTACGGAAAACTACCGATCTGAACAGCCGGCCGCTAGAATTCTCCTTCAGAAAGCGATTGAATTGAACATAGCTGACAAGCTACTGTCGAAAATGTGGTCAATGTAGGGACTCGAACCTGGGCACTGCTGGGATCGAAGACAATCGCTCTTCTGCGATGCGCAGTTCAAATTTCGCCCCCTTCATTGCATCTCCGCATGCGCAGAAGATCGATAATGCTGACGCTATAGCGTGCACAAACTCCCTATTAATAAGCAATAGCATATCGGTAAAAGATAAAAGTAATTTGTTGTGTTCTTAGTGCGATAAACGCCTTCAAAACATTTTGACGGGTAAGATAGTTGAGAAGAAAAGAATAGGACTCGTAAGAACACCTTACCTATGTAACACTTAACGAGATCGCATCTTCAAGTTCCGTTGTTGATTGTGAGGTACGAGTATATCACAAGAGATTTTCCTTATCGGCAACGTGGTGATAAAATTTTCGTAGAAGAATGCAGCAGAGTCTAGATCATACTTAGGGTGGCCAACAATGTAAACCGGAAGACACTCTACAAGCCAAAAAAATCGCATCAACACATTTATTTGTATAAATATTTAATTTAGATTAACACGAGCTCTATTCCTTTCTTCTCTCCATTTCTCCTTCTCCTCCTCCTTCTCTCCATTCCATCTTCTCTCCATCCATGAAGTAAAAATATTCGTCCACAAAATGCAGATGAAGATGGCCTCAGCCGAGCGTTTTAGTCGCTAGACAGGGACACTATCATACATGCGTGCTTTAGCGTTCAGCAAACAAGAAAATATATGTGTTTTTATTCTAAATTAAACAATAAATGATGCAACATACGATGGAAACAATAAATGGTATAACGTAGCACATGTTAGTCATTTGATAAAATAAATGACAAAATGACAAATTACAGATGACTAATTTACTAAAAGGACATTTAAATTGCAAAGAAGGACGAGAGGACAATTTGACGACAATGGAGAACTGTCCTCCCGAACGGAGAACGGTTGGCAACCCTAATCATACGGCACAAACTGTTGACAGTCTTTGGACAAAAGAGTAGAAGTTAAATGGATCTGGAAGGAAACTCGCCGTCGCGTCTCTTGCCGCGTGTCACCCGTCCCCACCCCTCCCCTCCCCCCCGCAGTCGCGTGTTGCGCGGCCGTGCATCACGCTCCGCCTGCCCCCTCCTCTCTCTCCCCCCCGCGCACGCGCACACTCAACAAGTATGTTACCGAACGCCAGCGATTTATATGGCAGTAGATCAACTCTGAAATATTCCTCGCCCCCTCCCCCTTTCCCCTGGCAGTACGCAATAAAACGCGGAGTTGCAATAGAGCGGACGGAGCCCTCTCAGAAACGGATATCCGGTTCAGAGCCCCTTCGGGGCTGACGCACGACTTCACACTTGAGGTGCACAACTGCGTGGCGATTCCTCGCACTCATGGAGGTAGCAACCGTTATCCTCGCAAGAGTCCATACTCAGATGGTTCAATTTTTTCCCTTCAATCAGATTCATGAACATAAAGACAGAAATATCCATATATTTTGTAGGGTCGTCGATTCTACGGCATACTCCGTAGACTCGAATAACGGCAACTTACTATTTTATTGAATTAAATTAAAAAAAATTCAGTTTCAAAATTAAAACGAAACATTTATTCGCAAATATAACTATAAATAAAAAGAAAATAAAAACTTATCCCAATTTACAACTAAAAATAAAAACCGTCAACCGACAATCCTAACAGTCCTTTGAGTATATCCACAGTCCGTCTTTGCCTCCTTGCTCAAATTCACAAGACGTCAAAACACCGTCCTCATTCCGAGACCTTCAAACTCTCTTCCAATACATATATTTCTTGTCAATGCTGCAAGACTTTTGATTGTTCTACTCTTCATATCACACTTTCCATTTTTTTACTACGTGGAACATTTCGTCCATCTACCATGACTGTAAACTTCTGTCCATCCAACGAAACGTCTAACTTTGCTCTAGTTGTTGATTTTGTTGTCCGTCTTCATAGTGTCCAACCCTGCCAACTTGTATTGCAGTCTCAAGCAGGCTGTGCACGTCTTGTCTTAAATATGCATGGCATCTTGACTCTTTACAACATGTTCTCTTTAAATTTTTGGTCGCTCAAATGTTAATAATTAAATTAGTGATAATTTTTATTTAAATATTACCTTCAAGAACTTATTTATTTTCAACAAGTAAAATGTAGAACATTTCTTTACACAAATAAAAATTTCTAAAAATCATATATTTCATTTGTTACCTTTTTTTCTGGCTGAAGAGATTCCTCAACAAACTCTAATCGTGAGAGCAAAGTTTGTTTGTGTGATGAATTTAAGATATCATTGATTGGTTAGGAAGAAAAAATACCAGTAGTATTCATTGTGATTAAAGTTAAAATCATGAACATTGAAATAATATTACTTTTTATTTAAAAATATATTAACACTGTTTTGAAGGGACCCACATTATTTCATCGTAACACATTCAGCATATATCCTTTGGTAATGCACCGATAATTTATCTACAATTAGATACTGATGTTTTCGCAAAATTAAATTGCAAATCAAATTAATATCGCCTATGAACTTGGTCACGTGTGTATTTCACGCTTGGAATGTTGTGAACAAACAAGAGTGAACTTTTTTACAGTGCATGGGGAAATTTGAAAAACAATGAACATCGCAGTAATATATCGTAAGGTAATTAATATTTCTTATTTTCTTTTTATCTTCATTATTATACACACTGATATCATTTTCATTCAAACTTCAAAGGATCACAAGAGAAGCAAAGTACGAATATTAGAATTTCGGATTAACCCTCAAATATCTTCTCCTATATTATTTCAGAGGTACACATACTTTTGCACAGCTCACGCGCAACCGATCTTAATTAATTAAATATCTAAATAAAGTGAATTTAATAGATATGCTACGAATTGTACTATGACTTTAAAATGTTAAATATTTGTTTAAAAAAGGCATGTAAATATTCTTGTTAAATGCAACCAGCAGCACTCATAGTGTTAACTCTTAAACGAAGCGCCATAAAATTACAATTTTGAAGCCATAGTCCTCAAAGAAACGTTCTCACATTACAATCTATAGGATGAGATATTCTTCGACAATGTACGAATATTGTTTTTTTTTTCTGGTTCGGAACTTATCGATACTACCAATGCCATCTGTATTAAATGTATGTAATTCGAAATTTTCAACCCGTTGTGTTGTCATGTTTAGAAGGCTTAGATTCCTCTATCTTATACTATTTACGCTTCCTGTGTACATCGTGGTTTACGCAGACTGACGGGGTTTATTTGCATAATTATTAATTCAAGATTCGCCCTCGCAGAAAGAACTATTCCTTGATACCAATGATTGTTTCTTATGCGGCCAGTGAAAGCATTCATTTAACGTTTTTTCAAGGTCTACAAGTGCTGTTTACCTAATTGTATAGGGATGTGGGTGTACAGTGATGAGTGAAGACGTTTCTTGTTAGGTTTGATTTCTGTTTTACCTGTACCCGTACTTGAGTTATCAGCAGTGATTAAGTGGAACTTACAAGTTGCTCACTCACGTAACTTTCTCAAGAGCAAAAAAGTGTTTTCATATTTTTGTGACTATCATGAAAAGCCGAAAACTGTCAAATAATATTGAATAATTACTTCCGATATTTTTAAAAAAGTGTTGTGAATTGGTCCAAGAAATCTCTGAATGATACAGAATAAATCCTTATTGAAAATTTATTTTCAACATCCATTGCATTATCTTCTATTTTAATTTTTTATTGTGTTAGTACATTGGAAGTTACCTTCACACGTTTTTAAACAAATACATACGTTTCATTACCAACTTTCCCTCATAGAATATAAATAAAGGATAAGAAAGAGTGTGGGGTTTAAAGATGCGAGAGTTCTTGCGCAGGTATATGGAGGTAGCAGGGGAAAACTTGTGCTATGGTACAACAAAAATAACACACTATTTCAATTAACTAAAGTAAAATATCTTGAAAAAATGAACACAATAATCAAAACGCTCGAGCCTACAATACTACGTGAATTAATTTAAAAAAGCAACCAAATTTAAAATTTGGAGGAGTAGCACAAGTCACTCGACAACTGCCAGCGATCACAATCCAGACGCGCCTATTAAATGTTGGCGGTATCTGAAAGTCTGTACATCAATGCCCAGCTGTAAACTCATATTGTAAATAATACACCGTTTGATAATTGAACTTAAGGTACCGGTTTGCTAAGTTAGTCAATACCTAAACATCGTTTGAGCAACATTCTTATACACCGATGTGAAGTCTAAGCCTACTGCATTAATTTTAATGGTAACAAATGTTATTTATTAGTCAAAGGTAATTATAATTGTTTTATTATTTTTGGGTTCAGAATTGCTTTTCTGGAGGAACATAAGAAATTAGTAAATAATCCAATACTTTTTGGATTACAAATAATTTTTCACATTTTCCACCCTAGCAAGATGGTGCCATGCCCCTTCAAAACCACCTGTGTTCCTCTCAACCAATCCAGGGAAGATAAATAATATTGCAAAGAGTAGGATTGTACTTGCCCGATCTGTATTACCTTATGGAAAACTTCATTTGGCTTTCTTAGGAGTAAAAATATTTTCTAAAATTTTTGTAACTTATCAAGGTGAGCGAATAGCTTTAAAAGAAGATTGAATAATTACTTCAAATGTTGTTTTTAAGAAAGTGTGAATTTTTCGAAGAACATATCTATATAATACTGAATAAACCTTTATTTGAAAATTTGTTTCCAACATCAATTGCATCATTTTTATTTTTGTTTGATTTTCTGTAAGTACGAAGTCACATTTAAAGATTTTTTAACAAAAACACGTTTGATTAACTACTTTCCTTCTTAATCGAAAGGATAGGGACTAATGCGAGAGTTCTCGCACAGGAACGCTAGTTATGTAAAATTCCTCCACACATGTAGTACTAAAAATACACAATTTCCGGCTTATACAAGACAAGACAAAAAGGTACAACGCTTAAATAATGAAATGTATCGTTGATCTATTGAAAAAACAATAACAAAAACAATTAATATAAAACGAAAGTTAATGTCATAAAACGTCCATTCTAAAATCGTTAGTGTTAAACCAACGGTTGAGACGCTAGAAGGCAAATGTTTTGGATGAAGGTTAAGCAAAATAATATTTTACGAAAACAGTATTTTTGCTAGTAGATATTATAATAAAAAGTACAACGGAATACCCTGTTCTAAATGTAGCCAGAATTCATTTAAAACAGAAAAAGGTTTTGGCTACTAATGACCGTTCTCGATATTTAAGCAAAGAAACAAACAAAAAGTGATTTTGACATGCCCATCCGCCCTCTGTTCACTTTGTGAGTTGACAGACTTTTACTATTCTACTTCCTAATTATTCCAAACCTAGGTATTTAGCCGAAAATTCTGTTCCTTGCAATTTTCCCTACCTTTCTCTTTCGAGGATTCATTGACTGGGTTGTCATTCTACTAAATATTTAGTTCCAACAGCAACAATGACACCAGATTAAGCTTGATTTTGTTTGTATCCGTATTCAACTAAAATATACGAATGGAGAAGTCATATTAATGCTGAAAGACTGAGACTCTTTTAAATTCATTAATTTCAAGTTGGTGAATTGCTGGTAAGGGAGGAAGTATGTCAATCTAATAATTCGTCGTCTTATTTACGACATAACGCCACTCAGGCTTAATAAAATGAATGGAAGACTAGTGCGAACTCTTCCCCCCCCTCCTCAACATCCGTACGAAGGAAACTATGTGATGGGCAATAATTTTTAACATAATTAAAGAAACGATACTATTCGCTGCACCCTTTCTGCGGGGAAAACTTAGCCTCTAAAATGCAATAGAAAGTTCAAAACATTTCCCAATTTTGTAATACTTAGTGGTTTTCGGCAAGTGTAAAATTGATGCATTGGGTTAATATAGTGAAAATTACCTTGTAATGTTCTGTCATGTTTAGACATGCTATTGACTACTGGAGATGCGTCTTCATATAAATTAACTAAGATACTGCGTTAAATCCATTACTTCAGTTAAATTAAATAATTACTGCGCAATACGGCCGATTTACCTAGTTATGTGCGAATGAACCGATTGCTTCGTGATCTGAACATACAGTACAAGAAGTAATTAAAGAGTATGCAGTAAAAAAACAGCGACATCTACTGAGTATCAAAATACCTTCTGTGGTGTGATTTATTTCCTGAAATAAACTTTAGTGACCCCTGACGATAGCCAAGTGTTTTGCAAAACGTGTTAGTATTTATTTATATTGTTATCTCTAAAACTTGTATCATGTATTGTAGTTGTGTTATCAAATAAATAAAAAATATATACATTACCTATAAGTTTCACTCTTAAATAAATGAAATAAAATTAGCATTTCCTTTTTCGCAAACTATGTAAGATACGTCCCCGAGACAAACAAATATGATGCCTCACAAACATTTTAATTGTTTCCTCTCTTGAATCAAATACGCCAAATTGTTTCATCGTTTCCAGAATATCAAACATTAACGAAATAATTACGATAATTCATTCAATATTATCACATTTTGGTTTGAGAAAGTTCTTTGTCTTGTCAAACAATGGCCTCTTGTCACGAATCAAGTAGATCACCCGCTGAAAGGTAAATGTGGTAGAATCTGGCCTTTAAAATGCATCTTGAATGATCCTTTGATGATGCATCGCTTGAGCACGGCGAGAGGCGAAACAATCTTCGGAACCCCACCTCTCTTCCATCTTGGGCACGAAACTCCTTTGACAGTGCTACAAGAACAGGCCGGGACTTGCACTGAGCCTTCATGATTTGAATATGTAATAGGAGGAATGTACATGGGGGCGCATGAATAGAGGCGTTGCACCAGGGGGCGGGAAAGTTAGAGGGGCAGGAGAAGGTGGGTGGCAGGGCGGGGCGGGGCGCGGTGGGGCGGAGCGGTGCAGGCAGGGTCGGGCAAGGAGGGCGGGGCGAGGCGCGAAAGGCCACGCGGGCGGGGAGGGGAGGGCGAGGGTGGCGTGGGCGGGGTAGGGCGGGACTGCGGGCGAGGCGGGGATTGGAGAGGGCCTGGGTTGGCGCTGAAGGCGGCTTATTTCAATAATGAAGTTGCGACGGTCCGACTTCGCCGAAACCAAGTCGGCGCCAACTTGGGCGACTAAGCAGGAAACCTCGGCCGCGGGGATGGGGGCAGAGAGCGTGCGGGGAACAGGGAGGGGAGGAGGGTAAGGGCAGTGGCAGATGCTGCGCTAGTGATCAATCGGAGCGGAACGAGAGTGCGAGGGAGAGTGTGAGGGTGAGGGTGAGGGTGAGGACAAGGTCGGTGCAAAGTGCAGAAGGTCAGATCGAAGGTGCTCGTCCTCTCAGAAATAAACGAATCCACAGTAAAACAATTCGCAGTAAGAAAAATATTGCAACAAAGTACAAAACAAGAATAATCGAGGAATGTGATTGAGGACGAGAAAAGAGGATCTTATTTAAGAGGTTATAGGAGAAGCAAGGTTCGTATTTAGAAGGAAATAACATTTTCCATCTTTCCTTTCTAGGTCTATTGAACAAGTAAAAACAAATATAACTCAGGAGTTCTTTCCTTCATTATTTCTGCATTTAATTGCAGAACAGTGTGATTCTTACGACATAGGCATTATTATTAATATTGTGTTAAATGGAAAAGTATTGGAATTCAGTGGTGCCCCATAAATATGTTCGCGTGCATGTCAAATTTAAGTGCAATGGGAGTGAGGAACGCGGAGAGTGGATTGAGAAGTGAGGAACGAGGAGTAAAAATGGGGAAGTGTGGAACGATAAGTGCGTAACGGGAGTGAGGATCGAGAAATGAACGAGGAGTGATGATCGAAAAATAAGGAGGAGAGGTGAGAAACGAGGAGGTGAGGAATGAACAGTGAGTAACAAGGAGAGACGAACGAGAAATGATGATCAGAAGCGTGGAACGAGGAGTGAGGAACAAGGAATGATCAAGAAGTAACGAGTGAAAACACGTGAGAAACGAGGGGTAAGGATTGAGACGTGAGGATCGAGAAATGGGAACGAGGAGTAAGAGTTGAGGAGTGAGAATCGAAAAGTGAGAAATGAGGAGTGATGAGCAGGAAGTGCCGTATTGGCGTAGTTGAACAGAAACGCACGCATTTGCATAATCGGCAGAGAAACATCAACTCCATTGGGCGAAGGTATGATGTCCCGGCGCGGGCGAGGGCGCGGGCGCGGGCGCGGGCGAGGGCGCGGGCGCGGCGAGGGCTCGGGCGCGGGCGCGGGTGCGGGCGCGGGCGCGGGCGCGGGCGCGGGGCGCGGGCGCGGGCGCGGGCGCGGGCGCGGGCGCGGGGCGGGCGAGGGCGCGAGGCGGGGGAGGGCGCGGGCGCGGGCGAGGGCGCGGGCGAGGGCGAGGGCGCGGCGAGGGCGTGGAAGGCGCATTCGATGGAGCAGAGCAAGGCGGCCCTGGGCTGCGTTGGCTGAGCTGGGCTCGCCAGGCTCGAGCGGCGGCGAGGGCAAGGGGCAAGGGCGGGGCAAGGGCGGGGGCAACGGCGGGGCAAGGGCGGGGGGCAAGGGCGGGCAAGGGCGTGGCGGGGCGAGGTCGCAACAGGATTAGCGTAATCCACTGGAAGCCGAGCGTGGGTCGTTTCAATCCACCGCGAGCGCCGCCTCCCCGCCTCGGCCCGCCTCGCCCCGCTCCGCCCCAGTCCCGCCGCTTCAGCGATGCTGACTTGTTGCACCGACGAGGACAGGCAGACGTCTTCTAATCTTCTCCCAAGGAGGAGCGTCCCCCCTCCCCGAATCGGAGGCAGTGCACAGACAGCTTACAAAGAGACCAAAAGCAGACGTCTGAGTTTGAATAAAAGTTTATCATACTGCCCAGTACTCCTTTAGTTTGCCGTGATAGGTAGGGATAGGCTTATTGTTCTGATAAGGAGCAATTTAATTGCTTGATTGATTGTTAGTGATCTGGGCACGTCAACTACTAAGGGTATTAGTTCCGTACGTGTATTGCATGTGTTTGATCGCGAGATCGCAGTGCTCTTTGCCCCGCTGTTTGGCGAGATCCGGAGCCGACCTGCCGTTGACTAGCCGAGTTTTCTCCAGCCAGGTATCTCCCACCAACGAGACGCCACCCCAGCCTAGACAAGGGAGGCAGTTCAAATGTTCTAAATAGTCGAATCATACATCAATATTCGAGTGTGGATGTAGGCGCCTACATCAACCGATCCCTTTTTGTTACGTTCTAACAACTTAAAAAGTAATATTTCCAAGAGACTGGCATACTGTTTGTCAAAATCCATTTCGAAACTGCAACAACCAGATAAAAATAATACATAACATAGCATTGATGGTGTTTTGGGATAGATACTCCTAGAGTATGGTTAGCAAAACAGTTTTAATTAAAAGAATGGAAACAATATTAAACTATTTTCAATGCGACTTCACTATAACGGCCAACTTGTTTGTGGCTATGTATATGTAAAAATTATTTACGAGATGGTTGTGATAACCATGATTGAAATAACCACAGTTGTCCACAGTAGCCCCTAGTTCACTCTAGCCCGTCTCTCCCCTAAATAAGCAAACATTTTAAAAACTTAAGCAAGCAGATTTTAAAAGTAAGTTGGATCCCTAAAAAAATGTTTGTAACTGCAGTAGCGTATTCTTAATATTGCTTTTCATAATGTCCATATTGACTACTATCACACAATTTACACCACACAAAACACAATTGTTACCGGGTATGATTTCAAACTTTCTCCTCTCGGTTTCAACTTATGATGACTAGTGAGTTTAATCCTATCCCGTAGGCCCAAGTGTAATAACAACATGCAGGAGAACACGCGCTAAATAATGAAGGGATCATTTGCCGCAACTCAGGCAACAAAGCAAAGCCTCTCCTAGCGTTGATTCGCGCGGTAATTAATGGCAGCCACCCCGTCCTTAACTACACAATCCCAGTACGTGTATCAAAATACAGCGGTGAGCGAACAATTAGAAACTAAAGGATAGAATGCCGAAGCACCGCAGACAGCAGCAATCGGTAGAAATTTAGAGTTCTGACAGGACAAAGGAACAACAACGTATATCTCTTCATCTTCTATTATTGAGTTCGCTTTTTCCGTATATTTTTCGTGGAACTCAATATAATAAGTACAAATTATTTAGACTGGAAAATACGTCACGTCACTTGCCCAACGTGAAAATTCTGATCATTGCTTTAATAACGAAAAAGGTTACCTCTAGAACTCAGAGCTTTACGTTACAACATAGATCCGATACCGTGCGTTGGTGAGAATTTTATTGCGCATTCGTAATTGCAAATTAAAGAAGCATCAAGATGATTATCCAAAAAAGTAATCAAAAATAGTTCTGAAATTTGCCATGGAAATTTGTACCGTAAAACGTTTCGTCAAAAAGCAGAATCTGAATTTCGTATTCTTTGTTTGCTTATAACAGCGGTGTTAACCATTATTAGAGTGCGAAATACATAGATATATTGGTAAACAAACATGGTCTAAAACCGTAATTGTTTTTCGTTTAATAACGTAATAATTAAATAGTCTCACGTACGAATACGTGTTTGGCGAATATTCTACATTTATACCAGAATTTTAAATAAACAAAACTCTTTAAATTACATTACAAATGTAAATTAAGTTTTTATACCACACAATTGTACATTATAACTTCAAAATACCTATAAGCAACGGAACTTTGTTCTCAATCCTTACGCACATAAGTAAAAAGTTACCCTGATAATGAAAGTTGAAATATGTTAGAGATTAGAAGTTAGAAACAAAAAAAAGTAATTATTTAAAAGTTCTTCGCTATAAAATAATATTTTACAATTCTTCACAACTAAGAAAATTTTATATTTAAGTTCTTGTCACACTGTAAAATTTCTTAATAATTGACATTGGAGTAATTCGTTGTGATTGAAACTACTCTTAACATTACATAACTAAGTTAACATCTAAACATTACAGCAAATGCAATACACATGACTACATAAACATTGAAAAAGCAGAAAAGAAAGTAAGTTTTGGCGGAGCATCTACCGGGAGGGAAACTTCGAAAATAAGCTCTTAAGACAATTATAAACATATTTTGTACATATTTTGTATATTCCGAATGGTAGAAACACAATAACTACTCAAGTGTTGATTTTAAAAAATACTTTCAATGCAAAAGAGCACCCAATTTACACAATTACTTACGGCTTTTTTTATTTCTGGGATAACTTTTCTTTCTTGACAAATTTCTTAATTTATTTTGTAAAACTTCAACAATCTGCATGTTTCTGGAGGGTTTATATAATTCTACAATGCAAATTTTTACATAGAAAGCATTTTTTCAATCCAAATTTTAAGTGATTGTTGTGGCTCAGCTATTTATAACATCTAAGAAGTTTATGAGACAAATATGCTTAAAATAATATCTTAAGAACTTGTTTTCGAAGTTTCGACGTTTCCTTCCCAATAACCCTATATTTATGTTTTTTATACACAGAAATGTTTGTCAGAAATTGTTGTGAAGTTGGAGTAATTCGTTGTGATTGAAACTATTCTTCGCTAACATCCATGCCAATGTCATAATCAAATCATGCATCTAATCACTACAGCAGTAGCAATACACATTACTACACAAACATCGAAAAAATGGGCAAAAAATAATTTTTGCCTGGACACAACTATACTTAAATTTAAACATAACTGCTCCTGACACGAATTAGATGTTGCGGTGTCAGCCAATCGGGAGGTTGAACGTTACCATAATGACACCACTGAAGTGATGTGTAAGCCCCGATTGGATGACACCGTAACTGCTGCCGCCCTGCCAAGTGCAGCTCTAAGTAAATCCAAGTACGCAGCAGCAAGGTGAGTGGGCGTGGGAGAGGGAGTGGGCGTGGCACTCACAGTTGAAGTTGATGATCTTGAAGTAGAGCAGGATGCTGGAGATGAGCATGAGCACGACGACGAGCAGCACCAGCAGGAGGAGGAGCAGCGTGGGGCGGCACCAGTTGGCGCACCAGGGCTCGGTGGTGGTGGCGGGGGCGGCCGTGGCGGCGTGGCGGCCGCCGAACGCCCCGGGGCAAAGCAGCCTCGTCGTCGCCGCGCCGCCCCGCACAACCCCGACAAGCAGCAGCACCTGCGCGGCAGACGCCCCCCCACAGGCCTCGCCGCCGCCCGCCCCGCGAGCCCGCCGCGTCGCCCTCGAACGCGTGCGGCTGCGCAGGATGTTGTGTGGGTGTGCTGCTCGCTGTAGTTGACCACGCTCTGGTAGTAGTTGTAGGGTGGCGGCGGCCGCCACCCTGCCCCGCAGGCACGAACCCGCGTCATCGTCGTCGTAATCCATGTGGTGGTGCTTGCTGACGACGCCGTATACCGCCGTACGAACCGCCAGCCACGTTTAGACGACGGAGCGGTTGGCTGCAGCTGTTGTACGCGGCCACCGCGCCCCGCGGTCGCCCGCCGCCCGCCCGCGCAACACTTTGCAACGGCGTCGGCCAGGGCGCACTGGCCCAGTGCGAAGCAGCGGCACGACGTCGCTCACGCGCTCCTTGGCGGGCCGTCCCCGACGAGGCCCCGCCCCCACCCGCACCGTTCCCCGCCGCCCCGTCCTCGTACTGCTGAGGTTCAGCTCGTGGTTCACCTGCTTGGTGCGTGGGGCGCCGAGTAACTAGCCGCGTAGTTGAGGGCGGCCGCATGGTAGTGATGTTGCGGGGCGGGGGATCGGCTGCGGTCGGGTAGTAAGTGGCCGCTCGTTTGTTGTGTCTGTGGCGGAGGGTGACTCACTTGTAGCTGTGCCGGTTCGTGTTCATTGGACATCGGGTCTGTCCAGCGCATATGAATAAGCGCGCGCGACGGCCGGTCGCCTAAGGAGGCGCGGGCGGCCCAGGCTTTGGCGCCCTGCGCTAGCGCTGGCTATTACGAGACATCGAAGCTCATCCAGCGCGGCGCCATGGCTCTAGAGCGCCACCCAGCGCCGCTCGCCGCCCCGCAGCGCGACACGCCCACTGCCCTCGCCACGCCCGCGCCCTCGCTGTGCTGCCCAACCGGCGGGCCGCGGCCCGCGGCATCACGCGCCGCCGGCAGACAGCACCTGCGGGGAGAGCAGAAGAAGAAGAAGGGGTTAGTCGAGAGGGAGTGTTAGTACACAGAAGGGAACAGACAAAGGGAACAGATTAACAGACAAGAAAGTGCACGAAGAATGTTATATGATAGGTTCTATAGATCCTTCTCTTCTTCTTTCGGGATTTTATCCACGCACATTTGACCGCACACTAGACCAGGGGTGTCCAACTTTCAAGACCTCAAGGGATACAACTAACACCTTTAATATGGTTGCGGGGCCCCTTTTTCATTACTGAACAACACATGACCCCGTGTTATGGATATCGGCAGTTTGCCCAGCTTCCCTTGAACAAGTGGGGATGGAACTGGGCGTGATATCAGGCTCTATAATGCATAACGCAGTTGAACCCACTGGCATGATTTTGAATTTCTGAATTTACTAGAAAAAATATGAAATATAAACTAATATATTTTTCCATTAAGATATTGATCCTGCCAGGGCGCGTGCTAGGCGCGCTATGGCTGGACGATGAAAAGCACGGATGAAAAGGACTTTCTCATTTGTCTAATAACCTTTCGCGAGCCACAATAAATAGCAGCACTGGCCGCCGGTTGGACAACCCTAGTCATTAATAAACTTTGCGGGCTCCTCTGATCTGTGGTCAGCAAGACTGAGAAGTTTAGTCTACAGAAGAGAAAACACAAAAGGAACAGATTAAGACAAGAAAGTGCTCTAAGAATTTTATATGTATGTTAGATTCGAAAGATTCTTCTCTTCTTCTTAGGGATTTTTTCAGCCGACAGCCGGTTACCCATCATGTACTGATGGGATGCCTATTTCACCGTACACTGAACACCAACACACGTGCGGGCTCCTCTCATCTGGGGTCAGCAGAACGTGAAGCCCTCCGCGACTATACAAACATGAGAGTCATGGAACAAACAATTATGCCCAAGACGGGTCTCGAACCCACGACTCTTCGGACCAAAGCGCAGTGTCAGTACACGCTCTTAGCCACCTCGGCCATCCAGTTCAGTTTTTATAGATTCTACTTTCCTTGACCTTTTTTTTCATCGTCGCTTTTTTTGTTTCTACTGGGTCGGCTCTCATAGGCGCGGGATCAGTTTTTATTGATTTTAAATCCTGATTTGGCGAAGTTTCGGCGGTCGGCTGCACTTCCTGATGCCAACCACGGAGGAAACATTACACAACTTCACATGGACTATATACGCAATCGCGAGACTCACTCACAACCATGTCCGAGGTAGGATTTGAATCCACGATCCTTTGGTCCGAAGCCATCATGGCACTACTGCCTTTGGGATTTCGGTAATTCGGATCGGCATTCTACATTTCTTTAATAAATTTCTTTGTCGCACAAACATCATTCAACGATCGTGATCTCTGCCGGGCGAGATCTCCCTGTGTAAGGACCAGTATTGTTTTGGAGGGGTTTATTGAGGAATAATACACCAAAACAACACTCACAAAATAGCGAATCTTCAGTGGCATCTTCCAGAGAAATATATAAATTAGACCTAAACATTTTAATGAATGAGTCATGGCTTGTTTTGCCATGCTCAGAGTAGGTAACATAAGATTGAGATAATCTACATGTGATGAGAGATAGTTGAAGCGCGCGGTCCAATCACGAACTGTTGCATCATCAATCGGAATCCATCCGCCATGAGCCCGAAGGCCGTCACCGAACAATTGTTAGTAGTTATTAGTACTTATATTTTTAATATTTATTTGTACAGGTGGATCAGCACGTCATTTAACAGCACGGAATTAGCGAAAAAACCTATGTGAGAAGAAGCAAGATCGATCCAAAATACTACTTAAAGATAAAATCCATGAAATAAGTTTAAGGAAGGATACACAAGGTCACAATCAATCCATCAACAAATATTTTGTTGAACAGTTGTCAAATACAACACTTTTATTGCTAAAATGTTGTAAAACGCAATACAACAAATGACAAGAAAACACAAATATGGAAGAGAAACCTGGAACAAAAACAGATGTTTGCTAATACATATAAGGATGTGTTCACCTGCTTAAATTCGGTAAATACAATAACAGAGTGCGCTGTGACGGACTAGTTGAAGGCATTGGCAAACGCATTTAGAAAATGAACATTTATCGATGGCTGAGAAGCAGACTGTTATAAGACCATCCTACTACAATCTTCAGGAGAGCCGTTCAAAGTTTTTGTATGTAGTGGGTACGTACGGAATCGGTTTGTACCGGATGGATTGGTTGAGAACTGATGAAGTGGAATATTTACATTTTATTTTGATGTACACATGTCTATAAGGACATAGAATACAATTTAAAAGAAATCTCAAGTTCAAAAATTGGACTTAAGGCTGATTCTCGGCCATCGATATCCATTTGAACATTTGAACATTTGCTGCGAAGGATAAAATGCACATCTTCTGTAAGGCTACGGACGAATTAGATAGTCCGTTTTTGTACAAAGAAGACAGATCTGCAGTCTAGAAGCGCCTATTTTGATTCACGTGGGCAGGCCCTCCCTTCCGCCGGCGGAGGGCAACGGGCGAGGGTCGCAGGGCGATGTCGCGTCGCGGGGCTCGTGGAAAGGGCGAAGGGCCCAGCCCGGGGCTCGCAGGAATGCCGGCCATTTTTCAAGCCGCCCGCGCCCCCGCGCCGTCCGCCTCGCGCACGTGACCCCGGGCCCTTGCGGGGGGGGGAGGGGGCGGACTCCGGTGCGTCGGGGGAAAGGCCACTGCAGCGCACTCGCTCGCCTCACAAGCAAACTCCGCTTTCAAAGGCAAATTCCGAGGTAGGCTCTTCAGGAGAATGCGGTAAAAAATCGCGCATGTACATTGATCTTTATTATAAGACCACGCAAAATGAAAACATGTAATACAACGCCCCTAAAATAATCTACAAGGAAAGAGACTGATGAATCATTTGATATTTTGATCGCCTAGAACTTACTAAAATAAGTATATTATACATATTATTGTTACCTATTTTTAATTACTTTTAGGCGGATATTTTGTGACATTCCATTATTTATAAGTTATAAAAAAATAATTTTATGTACGAAGGGATTATATAATAATACAATAAATTTTAAATTGCAAACAGATAATTCAGAGATTATTTCCCCAAACATCAGAGGTTTTACTGTGTACATAAAGTACCGTGGGACACTTACATATTTTAAAAGTATATGTTAACATGTAATTTCAACCCATATTGCAATAAAATACACTGCAATTATTGTCGGGAAGAGGATTATAAATAAAGAAGTAATAAAGGGAGAAGTCTTTCGCCCCTCACTCGCTAACATAAATCTGGGATATATTATTAAAAGGTGGAAGAACGTGGTGCCTTCAGTGATGCACCGGAGCAAAAATACATTTTAAATATTTTCTTATATGTTGACGAACAGGTGATTCTGCAGAGAAACGAAGATGATTTGCTAAGATCTATTCACCATCTGGAGGAAATTGTTATATAGTACAATGTGATAGAATGAGTTTATAAAATCAAAGTAAAGGCTTTTAAAGAAAAAGAAACAGTAAGGACAAAGAGTGTGCTTCAAAATATGGTTTTAGAACAAGTGTTGCATTTTATCTGTCTAAGGTGAAAAACTATATAGAGGACTACATGTAAAAGAGATAGGGAGATTACTATCAAATGCATAAATTTAAAGCAATAGTATGTGGAACTATTAGAACGTATACCTAGTAGAACGTTTACAAAGAATGAACGAAAGAAACAAAGTTAAATGTCATGATATTATGGCCTTCCCAGTTTTACTGTATGGATGTGAAATTTGGGTTCAAAAACAAGAAAATTTTTGGCGGATTGAATCAGCAGAAATGAGATTTATAGGTGGAGTAAAGGGCTGCACTTTTTTTATTTTCTTTCAGTCTTGATTTTATAATATCATTCTCAACCTCTCTATATCAACACCCTTTCATACAGTCATATGAAACCACATTGAGATCAAAAGTTTTTATGAAGGTGCGTTCCGTTGTGACTTGCGTAGGTCAGTTTTTCATGTAATTTTTCTGTTAAAATATGACCATCTGACAGTTGTTTAAAATATTATATTAATTATTTGTTTTTTACATTGGGCCTGACGACGGAAATAATTAATTTCCAAAATATTGCTGTTATTATGTATTACATGAAATGTATCTATTTTGTGTCAAGCAGTGATTGTATTATCATATTCCGTCTTTAAATTAAAGGTCAAATATAGTCCGACTAATGTGAAAAATACATAGAAAATAAAAGTGTTTGATTTAGCATGGCTTTGTAGAAAATACTTAGTATATGCATACTAAAAATTTCATATATTTATCATAATTAGTTTCTGAGTTATGAAGGAAACGGATCATAAAAAATGTAATTCTGGAAAAGAAGCGACGAAGTTTAATGCACGAGTTTTGCTTATCTTACTATTTTTATAGATACAAGATGCAGCGATGTACCTTTTAAATCATAACTCGAAATGTATTGCAGATATCAAAGCAAGTTTTCACCAAAATATTCCTAAGTAATTAATACATTGAAAAAAATTGTTTTCAAAAATAGAACTTTTTTTTGGTTTAAATTTCTATTTGCCCTATTAATAAAAGCAGCTGGAGAGCACATGTAGTGGGGTGGGACGCCGGTGCAAATCGCCGCCCACGCGTGTTACGCCTCGCGCGCGATCGCCAAATTTTCGAGCTGCCTTCGCACCCCGCGCTGCAGGGCAGAGCAGGGCAGAGCAGGGCAGAGCCGGGCGCGCTGGCACCGCCTGGCTGCGCAGCGCCGGCAAATCGAAACGCCCGAGCCCTTTCAAGACCCCGCGCCAAAGGGCGGCCCTGTAAATAAGGCTTTACGCGCGAACAATCGCGGGGGGCGCGCTTTCTTTGTTTTCCCGCCACCCTTGCGCGCGCCCCCTCCAGCTATT
>BOPP01000028.1:6087694-6107500 GCA_017312745.1 Gryllus bimaculatus
GACAGAGCGTCTCTCCCCGCCGCCGCCCCCGACACCTGCGACCGCCCACCTGCACAGCGCAAACAGCGGCCCCCTCGCTCCCCCTCCTCGACTCTCGCTCTCGCCGCACCCCGCGCACCCGCGCACTCCTCGGCAGTTGGCACGTAGAAGCCCCGTAGGTGCAATTCACCCGCTGCAGCGCGCTGTCTAATAGAGGCAGGGTACTCTCATCCTTGGTTTCCCGTTTATCCTGTGAATATCCGTCAAATCGTTACTGAATGATTATTGATTTTAATGTTGGTTAGTTGTTAACGAATGCAGGCATTAAGTAACGAGGTAATTAGTACCGTAAATGTAGTGCAAGGACGGTGGCGGTTGTATTCCCTGCTGGATGCGTTCCGCCGCTGACCTATCGCCAGCTAGAGTTTTCCCAAACCGGGTATCTCCCACCAGCGTGTCACCGCCCCAGCAGGGACAAGCTCTAAGCTCCCGACAGGCCTTCCGCCATGTGTGGTAGTATAGTGCGTGCTAGTGTAAGGCATGCGGAAAGGACATAGAAGGGGTAGAAAAGAGTGCGTGTGGTCTGTGGCCCGTTTGTTAGGGTACTGCTGCAGATCGATCAGAGCAGCCGGCTCCTAGATTTCTCCTCCTGACAGCGACTGAATTCGACCTAGCTAACAAGCTAGTGTCGAAAATCCTGCCACCGTCGGTACTCGATCCTAGGATTTTCCAGTAAGAGACTGAAGTGAGTTAGTCGGTAGTAGCTCTGTCCAACTCATCTGCTGCAGCGTGCGGCCTGGAGGAGAATAATAAAGGCACGCTGCTCTCATTCTTAGTTTCCCGTTTATCGTTCTTAATGCTTATTGATTTGGAAGGGACGTGAGAATGAAAATAATGAATTATTACAGTCTACATTATTCAGAAAATTCATGACCTACACGATGCAAGTATCTAGCGCTGTCAAGCGCCAGTCAAGTGACAGACAGTGTCAAATATCAAGCGACAGTGCTGCTCTCTGCATAGTGCTGTTCGTCTGAAGCATACTCTTCCCACGCTGCCAAAATGTATATACGCTGAATTCAGATCGCAGAGCACGGATGAATCTCCCGACGTCCAATGAAAAAAAAAACTGCGACGAGAAATGAAATTTCCAATTTTCATGTTAACACGGATGAGTGTATTGCATGGAAAATTATATTTTCGCAGTCTTTCTACCGAATACAGAATTTTACAATTAGCTCTTTTCCAATATTCTATCTCTCATAAGGTAGACTGAAAATGACAGAAAAAAGTAATGGAAAAATTTTGTTACCAGTTCTGGTATTACTTGTATATTATGAGCTGTAATAAACTGCTAATCAATTCTTCATTAACGTGAAATTGCCTCTTATTCGATGAATTGGCGGAATAAGTAACTTGACTGTCGAATTTATCATTCCTGAAAATCAAATTACTTTGCTGGAAATTTAAAGGACATTTTAGAGAGTTCTCGATTAATACGGAATGCAAGAAAAGAATGTTTTTGTTCGGTATATTATTGCCACAATTGCAGCGCTACAAAAGCCATGATGATAGTTTTTCCTAATTTCAATGACTAGGTATTCGGTAATATATTTACACATTGTTATAAAAATTAAATTGAATAAAATGATATCTGCCAAGGGAAGTACATTTTGGTAAAAAATATCGTGAATTTTGAAAACTAGAAATGTCGCCTACTGTACTCTATCTCTGAATGCAGCTGTCATCTGGCGTGTTCGTGACGTGCTATTTACTACGGTACTTTACTGTGAAGGTTTTATGATGTTACATTATATGGCTGTTAATTTGTGTTTTTTTTCTTTTCTCCCAGGGTGTGTTATCAAAATACCTTCTAATGTAATATGTATAATGAAATGTATATATGAATAAATTGTGTACGTTCGGCCTTAATATAAAAATTCGGTGCTGAACAACAAATATTTTAACTTTAAAATATTTTTAGGTGGACAACATTTGAACGCCCTGGGAATGCGTACTTCAACAGTTAATTCATAACTAACAACCTACAACGAAATGAATGTAGATTCAACCCAACTCACATTTCTGCGATAAAAACGACATACAAGACATCCCTAAACCAGTCATCCAATAGAGACAATGCAAGTCACAATGAGTGAAGGTAATACCTAATTCACCACGAGCCGCTTTCCCAAATATTATTAAGTATTATTGTTTGTGGTACAGTGTTTGATCAAGGGGAACAAAATAACACAGACGTACTGTTGAAGCTGACTTCATTTGGGACTTCAAATGCTTGCAAGATATTGTCGAGAGTAATTCCGTTTTCAGGAAATAACGAAGCGACCAAGGATTATAAGGATTGGTTCACCTAAACTCAAAACTATGAGTTCTACTAGATATGAATAACTACGGATGTCCTTTTATTTTCCCGTATTGAACTACAATTACCACAGAGTATATCAACTGAAATTCGAATTACAGAACTTAGAACCTCCTATTTTACTAAGAATCTCTTATTAAGCAGTAAATAAACAAGATGATTTCTTTAATTAAATTACAAACACGTCATAATTATTGACAGAATATTCTGAGTTTAGCAGTTTCGAATATAATTGTGTGATACACGTCTCTAACCTCAATGTGTTCATATCACTGCATTATTTTCGCTTCCCATCGGCGAAAATGAGCGTCGCATTGCTTTTCCACGGCCCACCCTTTGAGCAGCACCGAAAGGAGAGGCACCGGCGCCAGGCGGATTATGCACCTTCACTCGGCTCTGCGACTTCCATCCGCGACTTGGAGGGGCCGTCCGAGCCCTAATTGGCGTTCCGGGGCCCGGCTAAGCCCTCAGACGCACGAGCGGAGGGCGACTCTGAGGAATACTGAGCAACAGTGGACGCGACTGCGAGAGAGATGTTGGAATGCAGAAATCCGGTTGCGGCGGCGCAAATAAATGAGAAGTCACTTGAGCCGGGAACCACAGCCGAACTCGCCAACGAATCCTAGAACGCGTGAATATATCCGAATAAATGAACTAATTGGGAGTGATCCTGTCAGAACGAGTACACGAGTACACATCTCATACTCAAAACACGGTGCTGGATAGTACGATTTTAATGAAATTATTGCAATTGGTAGAATACTTTGTCAAACCCTCATATCTAAATTTTGAAGTGCCACGGAGTATTAGAAATAGCATTTTAGAGCGGATTTGTAGCGCGTTCCGAGGCCTTCGTCCCCCTTGCAGCGGGTAATGCGTTGAACTGGCAGCGCCAGGAATGTTAGGCAATGTCTATCAACCAAGAGATTTCTCGAACGTTCATTCTTTCATGACCAATAACAAAGTCCGTATCCTTTGGATCTAAACGCTAAGTTGGCTCAGTTCAGCTTGGCGATGGGACTTGAACTTGTTTCTAAGCACAGCACTTAGTTTGGTATTCCACCAGATGCCTTGAGCAAACACTAGATTGTTTTTGAAACTGACAATGTACAATACATTTCTTTAAAAGCAATTTAAAACCTACATGATTTTTTGTTTTTTAATTTAACATTCATTTGTATGGTAATTTTGTTGCGTTTTTTTCCACTCGGAAGGGATGTGCTGTGTGCACAGCTAACTTTGAAATTTGCGACGGCGCACGAGTCGGCACACGCTCTATATTGAAGTTCGCGGAGCAGCGAGGTTCTACCTGCGGACTTCCAACGGACATCCCGCCACGAGAGCGAGTCTGGGGCACCCGAGGTGACCGGCATATAATGGGCGGACCGACTCCCTGAAAGACAGAGTACTTTGTGAGTGAGGTTGTGTGCGCCGGAGAGACTGTTATTGTGACCGCTACGCTAACCATGCTGAGTGCTACGTTTTTTTTCTGTTGGATAATTGTTGAGCGAGCTACAATCTGATAATATTGTGGTGAAACAGCATTCGACTACGAACTTGGTGTGTTCTTTACCCGTGAATGGTAGACCTGATACTGTTATTGTATAATTGGATAGTCACTTTTGGATTGCCACGCTTGAGAAGCACCATCAACTTTGTGTAGAAACATCTGTCTCACAACCTTTTTATACATTTAATGGTGCATCTGGGAAACACTTCAAATTAATTCACTTTCGTGCTCGTCGACAATGATCCCAGAAAGACAACGAACCCCCACTGTTAGCTCTGAAGCATTTCCGCGCAAACCTGCACGAGCAGTAGAGCATAAAAAAGTGTGTTTCATATTAACTTCACCAAAGCATCGCAAGCAACGTGTGCGAGACATCAGCGCCCGGTCTTCTGCGCACGGCATGACGCCACCCCAGCACCAGTCTGCCGTGTGCGCAAGCGGCCTGATTGGGCCTTCCTCACCCCTTCGCTCCGCACGCCCCCCAACAAAGGCAATTAGCACCCGGTGTACACAGCGACGAAAATATTCCCAAGTGTTGTGCCTCGCCAGCATCAAAAGGATTTCTACCACCCGCCCCTCCCGGAGGGGGGCGCTCGGGCGGGCGGGCCCCGCGCTGATGCAGAATCGCGGCGGGCTGGAGGGGGAGGGGAGGAGGAAAATGGCCGCGCGGCGGCGCCGGCTGTTGGCGCAGCTGGCCGCTATAGAAATGAGCCCTGGCGCCGCCTGGCGGAGCGCGCTCACACTGCAACCTGCCGAACCCCGGCGAGGACGGGGCCTTCCGCTCTTTCCTTTTCACACTTACGAAATGCAGCGAAACGAGTGGGGTTAAAACAAAACGTACTTCTCACCCGGACTGTCACGCTAAATTACGCAAAGAGTACTACACAAATTTTAGAAAAATTGTACAAGACATTCCTTACATTTATTTTTTACAAACATATTGCAATAAGAGAGAAAATCTCAATATTCATTATTGTAGTTGTAATAAGATGCGAATTTTTTAAAACAAAACAGAGTTATCAACGCAAATGAGACCTGCACCATTCTCTTAAACGTTCTTGGCACTATCCATAAACAAACTTTCAACAAAATCGATGGAACCATCTTGTTTTTAATTTGAAAACGTCCCCCCCTCCAGCCAGGACAAACTCTAAGCTCCCGACCGGTTAACCGTCATGTGTGATAGTGTAGTGCATGTTAGTATAAGTGTGTGTAAGGGGTGACGATATGACAAGGAAAAGGAAGGAAAGATCGCGAGCGGTCCGTGGCCCATTTCTTAGGGTACTGTCCTGGCATTTGCCTGGTGTTGATCGGAAAACCACTGATCAGAGCAGTAGGCCTTTAGAATCCTCCTCCAGACAGCGACTGTATTCAACCTAGCTGACAAGCTAGTGTCGAGGATCCTGCCACCGTGGGGATAGGACTTCCCAGTCAGAGACACAGCAGTGGCATCAGTGGATGCCCCGAGCCAGGGTCTCCCGGTGCCAGGGGGCGGTGTCCGTGCACCGGCCAAGCGACTTCCGTTTGCAGTCTATTACTGTTAACTATCGGACAAACGTAGGCTGCTGCGGCAAACACGACCTGCTCTCCAAACAGCTGCGGGGCGCGCGCGCCCCTAAGTGGCGGGGCGGGCAAGTTTGATGCACGAGCGCGCAGCCGACGCCGCGCCCGCGCGCAGGCCCCGCCAATCGCCTGCAATGCAGACGGAGGCGGCGGCCGCCCGCCTAGGGAGGCCGGGTGGAAAGGCGGCAGTGGGGCGGCCGCTGGCAACAGACGCGGCCTCCGCGGACGCAAGGGGCAAACAGCGGCGGGCCGCGCGCACACCAAGCACATGTCAACGACCCCGCGCCCCCCCCCACACACACATGGACAGGGGGCGACCGTCTCCCGATTCACGGAGAAGATACCCACGAAATGAACTACTGGCTAACTTAACTCAGGAAAGCAAATGTTACCACTGCAGCGACTTTGACTGGGTGGTCTTCGGGTTGAAGGCCGACAGTGGCGGATTTTCGACACTACCTACATAGCAGTAGTAGAAGAAGTAATACATAGATGAAGTGCGATTCTTTGTCATTCCCCTAAGCGGATATTCAAAGCAGTTCCGGATGCCTGGCTCTTTTACGACCCAGTATTTATTGGAAGCCTACCTCCGACGCGGGTCTGCGGACATTTCGAGCAAGCGTGCCTCGCGGGAGACCCCTTAAACACCTAGGGTGTGACTCTCCCTTTCCTAACAAAAGTTCTTGCGCTTTCCTAACAAAAGTCCCAGTATTAATTGCTGTGTGACGACGAGAAAGTCCACCATAATATTAAGAATATCAGTACATACAATAAAGAAATGCTTTCCAGCTAACCATACGAACCGCTTAGCCCATGGACGAGTGGCTGGTATTGGCTAATAAGCCAGGAACAGGACAAGGGGCTTAAATGTTGATGTTGAACTGCTAAGCACAGTTTTGGCAACGATGTCTCTTGGCCCGATGTTTGGTGACACCCTCCCGTTGAAGGGTATGGCGCAGAAACAAGATAAACCAGTGTCAGCAAGCCTCCCGCTAATCGTAAGCATAATGACTTCGACTTGGGTTAAGGTAGACTTGGGTTATAGTGTTGAGATCATATTTATGAAGGTCTTGAGGTCATATTTATGAAGGTCTTGAGTCATAAAGTCACTCCGATCCATTTTATCAGCCATCGCAAGCCTTGGCCACTATGGTTTGTTTTGTTACCGCTCCAAGCCTTTCAGCTCATTGTGGTTGGATTGATTCATTGATTGGTTGGTGTTGCAACTACAATTGCGCCTGTTTTATTCGCGTTATTTCTCGGAAGTGGCTGTGTTCCTTTCCCACTGGAAAGTGAGATCCCTCGCCGACATACAATGTTGCGATTCGAGATTTGTTTTACATCTATTTACGCCAGCGGGATCCAGCTGGGAGGAATCGAGTGGCAGTATGATCTCCTGACATGTGTGGTTCTGCAAGTGCAGTTCTGTAAACGTGTGTATGTAACGGAGGAAGAAGGGACAAGTCTGAGAAAACAAATATGGCACGCAATTCGTTGACTAATTTTTAGGATACTGCTTTGGCATTCATCTGGTATTAATCGGAAGAAACACGGAAAACGACTAATCGCAGCAGCCCTCCGCTGAACACCGCCTCTAGAGAACGACCGCATTCGATGTAGGTATTTAGCTCGTGTTCGAAATCTCTCACCGTCGGGACTTGAACACTAGGACACGCCGGCCAGAGTAGCAGCAGAGGAAAGGGCTTTACTGGCTCGGAGGTTAGACAGCCACCGCACTGAAGTTGCAGCTAGTTCTGCCTATTGAAAACGTGAATATACAAGTTTTCGTTTCTGTTTGTCTTCATGTATCATGTTATGCGACAGGTTTTGTGAGGCACGTAATGTGTTATACAAAGAGAAACAAATGAATGTTGCTGACAGTAACCACGTTGTAGTTTTCCTGACTGAAAATAAAACGTAGTAACTCCTCACAGAAACCCTTTTTATTTATTGGATCAGTGCTGCAGTACGTCCGTAGATTGATAAACCGAGCTCGTTATCCCCCATTTTCTCCCACGCAGTGTGGGACTCTACCTGCTCAGCGTCGAGAAAGCGCAGTCGCTGGGCAGGGGCCGTTCGCAGGCGCCTGAAAGGTGCCGCGCGCCTCCTCAGCGCCTCTTTAACGGCGCGAGACGTGCGGCATTGTTTGCGCGTCAGTGGCCGCTGTTTGCCCCGCCGCCCCCGCCCCCGCGCCGCTGCTTACGAGTCGCTAATTGCTGATTGGATTAGGCGCGCTTATTGATTAGTTTTAATTGACGTCCCGGTTGACTTGCGCCCCCCTCCGGTGCCCCCGGGTGCCGCACGGAGCGCTGCCCCCCTCCCCTTCCCCCTCTCCCTCCCAGCTCCTTCGGCGCCCGGTTCCCCCTCGCCGGACCAGAGGAGTACTCATCAGCTACGCTTATGGGTTCGAAGCCGAAGCGGAATAAAACTTCCCCCTTTGCATTATGTTATTATAGCGAGAAAGACAAAAAAATTATCTAACACAAATCATAATTAATTATTTCGAACTTTCCCAGTAAAGCCAAATAATAGTTATCTTCAGCGGGCGGGTTTGATTACCTAAAACATCCCCCAAAATGATCAATAAAATGCCCTCCAAATCTTTTAAAAATGCCCTAAAAGCAAAGAAAAATTGCTTAAAAATTGCTCCGGATCCAAACCCGTTCAGATGAACAAATTAAACTGTTGGATTATATTACTGATGTAATCGATGCTGCTTCTATTCGTTCAAGTGAACTCAGCTTCCAGACTTTGGTTTGGACTGTCCTTTACCACGAAATCTCATCTTTAGCTATCCCGAAGTCAGTGGAACTGACGCTGACAGTCTTCACAAGAAACTTATCAACGGTTGACATTGCGAGTTATGAGCGAATAAATGGAATAGGTTCCTTAGGAATTTTGTGGAGAACATTTGATGCAACTCGTAAATATAGTTTAAAGCAAGTACCAACTAAAATCAATGAAATTAAAAAATGCTTTAAAAACGACGGGAAGAGGGAAAAATGACTTATTAGTCGAAACCAATGAAAATGCAAAACAATGTCGTATAAAAATGGTTCATGTTTTTTTTGTCATAACATAAAATGAATGTCTATACTAAAAGTCATTGCTCTAAAGTGAAAAAAAAGAGATTGTAATAAAATTTGCCCCCTAGTTATCTCTAGGTGGTCAAAGCCACATAAAAGAAATAAAACAGTGGGACCCATGGGTTCTCTACAACTCTTTTTATATATTTTTTCTTCTATACTAATTATCTTGTTTCTGTACAAATCTTCTTTCGGATATAATTATATGGAATATTCTTTTGCTTTCCTCTAGTGATAACAGAATGTGTTGTCTCAGCCCAGGATGGAGAAAAAAAGATCAACAAAGAGAGAGATGAAACGACGATGTTTTTTATATTTAAACATATTTCTTTAGATGGATTACATCGTTCAGTTACGCACTTTACAATAAGTCATTTTTCAGGCTTATGCGAATTAAATATCTAATCTAACTTAACCTACACATTGGAGAGGACACTCTGGCCAATACTTCCAAGCTAGGCATCATGGTTTTCTATGATTTTAAGAAAAACTTCGAAGGGATTTTTTTATTATGGAATGAAGTTAAAAAGGAAAAACACAACGTCTGATCATGTGCAGCACAGGACAGAGTCACCTCAAAAAATATTGAATTCGAATCGGTACAGACGGTTCAAATTAAATCCCTCTTTCTGAAATATTTTGCTAGAAACTCAATGCGGAATGAGGAAAATGGTCGATCGGGCTCAAGAACCTTCCTTTCAATACGGCATTCATTATTATCAGCATAAAAAATGTACCTCCGTTTCCCCTTTTAGTGTTCTCTTTGGTAAGGCCCACACGCCGTCACAAAAGTTGGGCGATTTAATTTCGACTAGTGGATCATTCGATTTTTTTAAGAATGAATCGAAAAATTGAAATCGAATATTTTTACAACGATTAATATACGCATCGAATAGTTTTTTCGATTTTTGGCTCGATTATTTTAATTCAAATGTTAATTTTCAAGACAAACGAAATATAAAAGGATATCTCTACTTGTGAACTTTAGCAACGGAAATCCTCGTCTCTACACATTAATGAATGTAGTTTATGTTTGTATTCGATATTGCTCATTTGAAGATCTGTTATTGAGATTTATATTGTATAAAAATATAGGATAGTTTTATTTATTTTGCCGTTTATTCGATGAAAATAGAAGAATTAAAATATTTTCGATTAAGTAGTGCGCATTTTACTTGTGCAAAAACATTGTGTATTACATTCTTCTGCTTTTAATTTAAAAATTTGAACGTTATTTTAGTTTATGATCATCCTGTTTCAGGTTAGGGATTAACTAAATTTGACTTGAACACAAAATTTAATAAATAAAATTTAATAATTGAGAATAATTTGCATTATCATGGGTTTTCTTAAAATAAGTAACTCAACGATTATTTAATTTACAAATTAAAAAATAACTATTTTACGCATTATTTAGAACTAGTGAAAAATGAATCAATTTTATAAGATTAATCGATTATTTCAGAACGATTAATCGAGTCATATTAATCTAATAACAAATAATGGATAAGATATTAATCAATTATTACTTAATAATTGCCCATCCCTAGCCACCATTCGCAGCGCAGAGGCTGGGCACTCACCACAGTGCATGGCTTGCACATGCGCGTGGGACACCGCCCCTCCAATCTCTGCCCCTCTCCACCCACCCCCCACCCCAGCGCCGCCTGCGCCCGAGGACGTGCAATTTTTACTGGATTTCGCTCTGAATGAAGGACTTAATCTCGTGATCGGATCGCTCATTACGGGTATTTACTTTGGACATGACCGATTAGCGACTGCAGTGATAGAGGGTTGTCTAAAGTACGCGCTCCGGTTGGATCTCCATGCTGTAGCGGAACATATCCTGCTACTAGCTAAATGAAAAGCAGCAGTATTTTTTGATAATCTCTTGGAATTGTGAAAAAAATCACAATCGAGATTAATTCGGATGGCTGCATGACAGGAGATTGTTCAGTTAGAAAGACGAGGATACTAGAAAAAAGTTTATTTCGTTTTGGAGCGAAGCTCAAAGTCCAGCATAACTGTAATTCACTGCGATCCATACAGGAATACCACCTCTGTGCGATGACTTGGACAATAGAGGATGGACAGAGATTGCAACGCGAAACCAAAATTAGATATTAGTTTGAGAGGATATCCCCACTGGACGAGTTCTCGCTTCAATTACATGGAAGTTTCGACAATTCGATATTGATATGTATTTTACAATTATACAATTTTAGAAATTACAAGAGTGAGTAATTTTAGGTGCTAAAAAGCAACTTGTTTTTCATAATATTAGCAATACATAATTCCTTTACAATTTTGGCTTCAGGAGCATAGATCCGGTAGAAAGGTTTTTCGTATTTTTATTAAATTTCGATACGCCTGTATCTCATCCCAGCTGTACAAGTATTTCCAAGACTTGAACTGATATAGATTCGGGAGGTCTTTAGGGATGTATATGAAATTCTGACAGTCGGCTGACGATCTAAGGTACCGACGGCCTAAAATGGGACCATATCACAGAGCCATGTGTCATTGATGTCATTTGCATTCCGAATCCATCAATTAACACATTTTCTATTTTCGTCACTCGTATTGCTTTGTTGGTATCGTTAAAAAGTATTTTTTTCGTAGGTTAATCTTAAAAATATCCCCGACTCTTGAATTCGCTTTCAGCATAGGATTCTGGGCGTTGTATAAGAAAAGAAAGTGTCAAAATACTGCTGTGGAAATCGAAGCGTTTCTCAAGAAAATGAGGTTAGAAACATTTGTTCATCAAACCGAAGAAAAGACGATGATTTATTTTTTACCACCTGAAATGATTCACTTGCTTATTAAAAATAATTGGTAGGGCACTATGAGGTCAAGAATCGTACACAAGAAAGTTTTCATAATGACGGAGAAAAAACGAAAAATCCAAAAAATGTTTTCTTAAATTTCATTTTGTCTTTTTCCACTGACCATATTTTGATGTGATTCATTGCAGGGGAACAAATAATGTCAATAATTCGTAAAAGCCTGCCAATTCGTAAAGTGTTTTTTTTTCTACAGATTTAAGGGCAAAAATGGTAATTGAATTTTAAGCATTGAATACTCTGTTTATTCAATCAAAAATAAAGCTACAGTTGATATTTTGAGTGTAGTTTCGAGCGACCTCTCCGAAAATGTTTACTCTTCAAAACCACTATTCTATTCCTTCTGTAATGAATGCAACGACCTGACGTATGAAATGGCCACAAAACTAAAATATAAAATACAATACGTGAAGTTTCCGCAACAATGCCATACACCCACTCGTCCCGCCGCGCCCCAGCACCCGGAAACGGAAGGCGACCGCGAGACGGCGCAGGCCGCGCCAGCAATAACGACGCATGCCTTTAACAAAGGGCGGATCCCCGCGCCCCCCGCCCCAGACCGGTCGCTCCGCGTAACGAGACGACGACGACGTCGCAGATTTGGAGGACAGCGGGAGCGTGGCGGGGCGGGGAGGTGGAGGGCGGGGAAGGGTTGGGACAGAGCGGAGCAGTACGGGGGCGATCCGAGACGCGGCGGCGACGCCGGGCGCGGCCGAAGTGGCTGGTACGGAGGTGATGGGTGTCGGGGGGCGGGCGCAGGAGAGGTTACGGAGTGGCGTGAGGCGGACCGAACGGGCGTGAGCGGACGAGTAACGAGCGAGGGCGCAAGAGGAGTGGAGGGCCCGGAGTGGTGAAGAAGCGGAGGAACGGAGCGGACGAAAAGGTGGAGGAGCGGGCGGGCGTGGCCGGACAGCCCGGTGGGCGGAGGTAGGAGCGCGGGGGCAAGGGCGATGGTGTGGAGGGGGGGAGGGGCGGGAGAGGGCGATAGCGAGCGCGGCGCGGCGTCGCGGAAAGACTTCGCCCGTTTCAAAGAACCCGCGCCCCGATTTTCTCCTCGTTCGCCCTTCGCTTTGATGTTTAGTCGCCGTAATAGACTAATATTATGTCTATTGCCTTGTTACAAATTCCCGGGTAATAAAAAGAAACGTCGTGCAGACTTTCATTCCGACTTGTCGGACGAGCTTGCCTGCTTAGCTGAAAGGGAGTGGGTGGCCCGGAGACCCTTCCCGTCTCTTCAGTCCCTCCTCCCGTTTCGCATTCCCTTTTCCTTCTCGAGTTCATACTCCGCTCTCCCCTCGCCGAGGAAGTCCCAGAGTCTGCCGCCAGCTCGTACATACTGACGTTTAATGAACATTTTGCACAAACTTTCCTTTCAATGGCATAATTTTTCGCAGCTGTCTGCACTGAAATTCATGGCGACCTCCACGTCTGAGTTCCATTATTAAAGAACAAAGTTTGGGGTGTTCTGTTGTGAAAAAGATCCTTAAAAAAGGAATAATATCTGGCGATCTCATGTTCACAATCTGAGTCCATGTCCACATTCATGCCAAATGACTCGTCTAGGCCACCTGCGGAGACTACATAGGCCCAATCCATTAAACATAATTCCTTCCTGCCGGTCTCTTATTGCCTTCTAGCCGCCTTCTCACTATCATCCAGCCACCGGTCACTATTCTCTTGGCGCTGTCCAACCACGCTCCCACCGCTCCCCGACGCCGTGCCGCCGTCCTCCCCACTTCGCCGTCCTCCCACCATCTTTCGGCCACAGCGCTGAGGAAGCAGCGCACTTTGGGGGGCACTGAGCCGAAATTCTTTCGAGTTGGCAAATCTCGTTCCTGCTCGCAAAGGCCGAAGGGCCTCCGTCCTCTGCGCCGCACGGGGCTCTTCCTGTTGGCAGAGACCACCGCAATTCGTTGCTCACGCGTCGCCAGTCGGGGCACCGGCGCTACCACAGTCAACGCTATCGTAAGAAAATTATGAAGAAAATATCTATCGGCCAATTTTGGTCGGCTTAAACGTCACCATAGTTTACATTTTTACTTTCTCGCTGCAGAGAGAAAGTTATGTAATGCTGCGCGAAAAAATGGTGAATTTTTGCCAGAAAATATTTTATCGCAGTGCACTGGTAAAGAAAAAGGGGATAAATCCCGTTGCTAACTTTAAAACAATCTCTAACACCTGATGTAGAGAATCCCTGTTTTGTAGGTTCTTGATACCGAAAAATCGATTGACGGTAAAACCTCTGTGAACAACGCTTGTGGCTAAACTGTTCAGTCGCTTTTCTGCAAAATTAATATTCCTTTATTGGTCTGGCGGCTGTCACGAATCCTTGTATTTAACATCGATATTTTAATTCTGTGAGATACTTTACATGAAGCCCCTGGAACGTTTTCAAAATTGTCAAAAAAATGGTTCCATCGATTTTTATTACATTTTGTTGCTGGATAGTATGAAAAACGTTTAATACAATGGTGCACGTCTCATTTTTCTTGAAAAGTAATATTTTGAAAATTGCGTACGTTCAAACTTTTTTCGACGTCTTTCAACTACTAAAATATTAAAGATATATATTTTTCCCTTGATAAAATATGTTTCTTAAAGACAAAATATTGAAACAATGCCTTGTTTGGTTTTTTGTAAATTTGAGTATTTTTCAGATTCGACGGCACTCGACGAAACGTTCCTCGCAAGGGATTTAATGCGTCGTCTGGAAAGAAACATATGAGAGAATGAGGTCAATAACCACTCGATTGTGTGTAACTTACAACATTCACTTTTCTAGCTTACTGGGTAGGGAAGCTCCACTACTTGTCCAAGATGCACATACCGTCAGCGCTTGAACGAATGAACCCTAAACTGGGCAGTCCTTTAAGGGTGTGCTTCGGTGCAAGACTCGTTCTCAGGTTATAGAGTGAAACTGAAGCGTTTATACGTGTTAAAATTAAGCATATTAGTTTAAATATCAAAATTTGGAAAGTGTTAATTTTCCAAATCGGTGGAATATTGTTTCGCATTATCGCTTTTCTGTAGTACACTTTAGTAGTCTTTGTTTTGTGATTCGAGAGGTCGTATGTTTTTGTTGCCAAAGTTGGTTTAGTCGTTTTGAAATTTTCATGGAACCAGGAGTGGCTTGCTTACCAGGAGTGCCTCATAACGTCTTGTTTTCGCCTTTCCTTCACATCCGTCGTTCGTATTCCGTCAGTCTGCATCAGTTCTCCGGGGACGTCAACATCTGGATCAGTCCTGGCTCATCCAGCCGGTATCTCTGTCATCTGTTCACCGAGACTTTCTTGCGAAATGTGACTCACCGCAATTTTGAATGGTTCTCCATTTAACGAAGTTAACAATGTGAAGTGTGAGAATAGGGGAAAAGTGTTTTGTTCCACAACGTTTGTCAGACTGCCGCGCCGTCCGTGTGTCTGCTGCCTGTGGAAAACTCAATAATTCAAGGATTTTTTCGAAAGTATGTATTTTGTAATAAAACTGTTTAGATTTTTATGAAGCTAGATTTTTACGTTTAGTTTTAAAATAACTCTAGATTTTTCTTTCAATGTTTTTTTTCATATGAATAATGTCAAATGTTCTCAAGAGATGATGAAAAGCTCGTTTTCATTTAATATTTCCAAAATAATTATGGTTTATTTCCAACGTTTCGTGCATCATCAGGCTAGATACAATTAATTATTTGGTAAAGTGACTTAAGCAAATCAAGCAATGAAAATATTTACCAACACATTTTTCAAACCTTAATTAGACCCTACATATGTACAGTTAAACTAGAGTATTTTTTTTCAAAAATGGCTCGGTGAAATATTTTTAGAGTATTTCCTGAAAATACCTCTTAATAATGATTACACTATTTTAAAATATTTGGAAATTGATATTAAATTATTTGTATTCCTAAATATACATAAAATGTAAACAAAATAGAGGATTTATAAATGTCTTTTTAAAATAAGTACTCGTTGGTTTTGTATCATTGATACCCAAAAAATGTCAACCTGATAACCACTAACCACTGAAGTATCTATAATTTAAATCAAAGTAACATGTTAAGCTCAATGACTATCAGTTGATTGTCCAGATTTATAGCAGAGGCAATCAGAATCCCGGTTGAATGTAAGTAAAAAGTCGCAAGCAATCTCTCGAGAAGAGAACAGACAGCGTACCACATACGTTTCATGTTGAGAGTATCTAAATCAGGAATAGAAAATGTTTTCTTATAAATAGAAAATAGTGTTAGTTTTCTATAAATCTTTCTGCGATTTGAGACATATTATTAAAATAAACAAAGAATAATTATCATTGCATGCAAAAAGTTTTAAAATAACTTTTAACTTAAGGAATGTAGAATTTACATTTTACATAATCAAAACTGCGCCTTCGTTTCCGACATATTAAAAAAATTGAGCAGGAAGTTCATATTTCAAAAAGTATAAAATAATCACACTTCAACATTTTTTATGTTTTAGAATATTATCAAAGGACTCGTAATGTTTGAGAGAAGAAAGTCGAGAGAATGTTCCAGCACAATCTTTTCCAAAAAGGCACGTCTCGTAAAGAATTTGCGTTATGCTTTGAAACATCTTGTAAAGGATCCTAAAACAACGCTGAACGAGAAGTGTGCTCTGGTGCATTTGAATTCTCGTCTCTCCTGCAAAGGAATGCTGCTTCAAGCGATCCCTCAGTCAATCAGAAAAGGTTTATCAAACCCTTTCGACTTTTTTCAATCGGAAAACTTTTGATATAGGAATCATCTGAGTTTCATTTCGTCAAATGATAAAGTTTTCTTCTCCCTCCGTCTGGCTCGTTCTTCAAAGATTTTTTACGAGCTCTATAAAAAGAATTGTCATATCAAAGAGAATCTTTCCTGAAGAAGAAAAAGTCGAATTATATTATAACCGTTGACTTAAATATCTAGAATTCTAAGAGCAGAGATAAAGACTCCATTCTTTGAAGGCCATTTTGTGACGTTTAAGTAACCTGTTCTTTGCAGTCAGCTCCTTCTCTCTGAATAGATTATAATGAAAAGAGAAAATAAACTTATTTCTTGAAAAGTATAAAGGCAAAAAGATGCTTCGCGTTACTGCATATTTCTCATATTTATGAGACAACAATTTTCTCATTACCTACAATGTCACTGAATTCCTTTCTGCTTTATTTTAACCCTTAAACGAAACTTCTTTCTACTAGACTGCTGTCGATGTTTCATGTTGTAGTGTGGCTCTGTTTGGTATGCGGTTCTACTCATTTCCGTACCCACTAAACAATCATCCAAAAAATCATGAATTGTTCCATAGTTCCTGTCTGTCTGTTGGTTACCGTTTTGTGAAAACTTGCAGATCTCACTGACCGGCTGTTTCAACCCATGCAAGGAACGTCTTGGTATGTGTATTATGTATTTGTCATATAATATTATACAATAATTTTTGATATAAATAACTTTTTACATGTAGGTAAAGTTCCGTCATATCTATTTTACACATATTTTATTCTAACCAATAATTTGGCTTGGGGAAATTAATGAAACTATCTAATATTATTTACACTTCAACTTCATGGATGAAAATTATCTAAAACCAGTGCTTCCAGAAACACAAATTCAAACCCATTCTCCAGTCAAAATACAAAGACATAATAAAAGTACTTTTAATGTTTGCCAAAAACTTGGTACTTTTGTTTCTGAAATATGTTTAAATTCAAACGTTAAAAATAAGTAAAAAGATAAAGTTTATTTAATGCGTTTTTGGGCGCAAAAATTGATTAAAAATAATCTCGTTGTTTTACATTTCTATTTACATTCATAACAATTAACTTTGATTCTGCTAAAATTTATCGTTCTCTCCTCGTATTTTTACTACAATTGGGCTACTTTTAGGCGACAGACTTTCTGAAATAGAATACAAAATATCATTTTTACATGAGTTTTCTTTGCTTATAAATTCGAAGAGCACCCTAAGCCTGCCTGATTTGTAGAATTTTTCAAATATTTTGTTTCATTTAATTACTTCTGAAAACAGAGTGATTTACAAATAACGTGTTTGAAACAAAATGCTGAAATAAAATGATTCACTGAAATTTCGCTAAAATTGTTTTGAAATTATCTTTGAAGTAAAAGTGTTAGATGTGCCTTTTCTAAAATAGGATAAAGAGAGTAAAGAATAATAAAAAAGAATGGTCACTCTCTGATTGTTTAAAATTAAAAATTATTTTATTACCTATTTTTATTGACATTTTAAAACTATAACATTCTCGTGCAAGTACCGAAATTCATGACGAAACGAACCGTGTGAATCTTAGCGCTGAATGTGATGACAGATGCAGGGGCACGTCCACTCTAGTCCACAATGGCGCGTTCTGTCTATTCACAGCCGCGTCCAGGGCCCGACCCAAAACAATCCGAAACTTGGGCGTGGGCGGTGGAGTGCTGCTGCCGCCGCCCCCTGCTCGGCCACTGAGTGAGGTGCGGCAGGCAGAGGGAGGAAGGGGTGGATGTAGGAAAGGGGGAAGAGGAATGGAACGGGGGAGAGGCGGTGGTGGAGGCAGGGAGATGGAATGGGGAAGGGAAGGTCTTGGGGTGGGGGCGAGGGCAGAGCGGTGGGCGGAGATGAGGATGGAGTGAGGACTGTTAGAGGGCGGAAGCGCAGGAAGTTATGAGAGAGTGGACGGTGGCGAGGACGCGAGCGTGAGCGGGGAGAGGGCGAGGGCGGGGTGGAGGCGCGGTCAGCTGTAAAACAAGCCGGCTTGTTAGCGCCTGGCTGGCGGCGGGGGCGGGGGCGGGGGCGGCGGCGCCAGCCGGCGAGGGCGCTAATGCTCTCGCGGCCGTGATGTAATGCTGAGCGACAGCGCGTAACGAACCGTTGCATAACATCAAGCGCCCGCCCGTGCCCGCCCTCGCCGCTGCCCGCAGATTATGGATACGAGTGCCATCGGATTTCTAATACGTCTCCATCCATTCATTGGGGCCGTCGCCCAAAAACGCCCACGCCTGCCTTTGTCCTTCGTCTTTGTTCGCCTGCCGCCCTCCCTCGTGCTGCCACGCCACCCACACATCCCTCCTCCCCACGCCCTTTCTCCGCCCTCTACACTCTCTCCCTCAGACTCTCTCTTCTCCCTCAGTCTTTCTTTCTCTCTCCCTCCTGCTCTCTTCTCTCTCTCTCTCTCTGGCCTTCTCTCCGCGAACTCCTTTCCTCAACAGATCATGCGGCCCCCGACTTGTGCCTTACTACACCCTCCAAACTCTCCTACCTTTCGCTCTTCGTCTTACGACCCCCTTCCCTGCGCTTACGCCCCCATCTGGCAACGCATTGGGACTTTGATCCTCCTGCTTTTTCGCCCTCGGCATTGGCTCGTTCCCCAGCAAGCTCTATCCCTGCTGTTCTTCCGAGGCGTGCAGGCGTAGTTATGTCTCCTGCGTGTCGGCGCATCTGCTGGGCCATTAATGTTCTTCCCGTTTCTCACATCTATGGTTCGTTCCCTCGTAACACGGACGTCTGACATGTTGGGACATTAAGAAGAAATTGGATATCGCTTCATTAGTTCGAACTTCTATATTTTCAAATACCTTCTTTAAAAAGTCTACTCCCTTTACTCTACAATTACTTGACATTATACGAATTATTTTCGCGCGCCTACAAGAGAGACTTAAAGATTCTTGTTCAGCAAGTCCTCACTAATAATTGTGTTTTTGTTCTTTGTTCATGGTGGTCCCCAACAAGCTGACAGTCGCCGACCCCGTAACATACACACACTCCACTTCATCCTGAATGTACGTGGATTGAAACAACCTCGCATTCTATTGTAGTTTTGTTACTCCTATCCTTCATAATTAAGAATTCAAAATATACTTTTTCTTCTCTTTATGTAGTTTTCTTGATTTTACGCACGTCTAGACGACTCGAACTTTCTTTTGGCAGTATTCTTAGGGAAAAGCCCTTTTTTTTCGTGTCCAACGCCGAACCTGCATTCCTAATTTGCCAGGCGTCTAGAGCTCTTTCAAGAAACGTCTGTCGTCTCCAGGAGGCCCACGACCCCTGCAGGCAACGAGCCTCCGTTCTGCTGGCTTGGACTTAGCTCTCGACTGCCTCGCGCCTCCTTCCCTGGCCGCAAGCGGCCCTCCGGCCCCGCCCGACGTTGTTTGGCATGGATATTATGCTGCCGCATAACCTCCGCGAGCGGCGCTCCGCGCTTCAGGAACTTTCCGCCGGCGGCCCTCCGCGCCGTGCAGGCCGTGATCTTTTCGGTAATGGCGGCGGCATGTTTAGCGGGGCCGTGCGCGCGACGGTGACGCGCGGCTCAACCGCAAACAGTATGACTCTGGCCGTGGGAGGAGTGCCACGCGACAGAGTGGACCGCCGCTAGCGCGCCCTGCCCACGCCCCTGCCACGCCCTCGCCGTCGCACCAGTCCACTCGCCCATACGCTCCGCCCCTCCGCCATCTTT
>BOPP01000028.1:6107525-6131723 GCA_017312745.1 Gryllus bimaculatus
GCCCCATGGAGCCTCTGATTATCCTCCTCGCCCCAGGGAAAAACGGGGCGTTCGCGAGGGCGGGGACAAGGACTGCGCCGGAGCGACGCACGGCTCGTACGACCTCTGCACGAGGCGATGCGCGCAGACAGGCACGGCGGCAACACACTTGCATGCGGCCTACCACCACTTTGCACCTAACAGGCGCACTCCAGGATGGGGGGCAACGCTGGCACCAAACGTAGGGGTTTCCTGACTTTGTTTAGGTAGAATTCCAGAATGTATGCATTTCTACACGTCTACATTTCTACTCATTTCTGCGTCGTTAGCCGAATTCGTTTACTACGCTCCGAGAAATCACGGAGGATAAACGAATTCGAAACTCACGGGTTCCTGGTTGGGTGACCGTCTGGGAACCCCGGGATCTAACGGCGCCGAGACCCTGGCCAAAGGGATAAAAGGTTTTCACTGTCTGTTTCGTGACGAGACGTGAATAAACTAATAATTAGTTCCCCAATGATAACGGAGAATTACTTCAGAGAACGCGCTCAACACCCAATGAGGGATAAAGAGACGCGTTGCATCAACCACGACGCAACATATCGAGTAGTGGTTTACAAGTTACAGAAATGGGGACGATTCAACAAGTCGTGCGAGAATAATATTCTTGCGTGGGTGTCGACCAATCACATTCGTCTTAGTTCATTATACACGACAGAGGGCTATCGCAGTCGCCTACAGAAAGCAACAGCTCTTTGCGCTCTTCCACGGCTTATGGCAGGTGAACTACGAAACAGTATGAGAGTTGGCGATTGTTAGGATGGTTATGTAGTAGCGAAAATTTACGTGGATGATTCTATGTTGAAGAAACTTGCTACTTCAGTCTACTGCAATAAGTAGTACATAATGCAACTATAATTCAGAATATTTGTACACAAGAAACATCTTGTTCTTCTAGTAATTCGTTCATAAATATTACCAATTGCTCTAAGTTCACAATTAATTTTTGGAAAAAGAAAATCTAGACTATTTGTTTTTATACCTGTTTTGTTAACTTATTTGCAGTTAATGTTATAAAATCTTTAAGTAATGAAGCAAAAAGAACACTGAATGTAACATTACTTCAAAAAATAAGAACTTTCCAAATGTTTTCCACTTCTGCAATTGGAGGAACGTAGTAACTAATAAAATAATTACGCGAAAACTACTAATTGTTTTTAAAATATAAATAACGCCTTTTTCAGAGATTTTCACGTTTTTTTAGAACAGATTTCATTAATACAAGTATCTTGTCCCATCAGCATTGTATTTTGCAATTTTTTTCAGAAAAATGATAACTTAAGAAAATTACTTACCACCTAAACAATGTGAATCACACTGAAAAACAACAGGCAAGGTAATGTGCTGAAACGAGCTTGCAGACTTCCATCTTCGGAATGTGAGATATAAATGCCCCAAATGAGGGGCAATTGGAAGTGTACAAAAACTAGTCAATAAAAATGTTTAATTTTACTGATGTATATTAGTACTCGTTTATTATGGATAGTAAAATTTTATTTTTGAATAGTTCTAAAATTTCCAGTTGTTCCTAGCAACAACAAACGATTCAAATGCGTACACGTGGGTTTGAACGCGTGCGCGGGAGAATAACCCGGGTGGCTAAGGGCATACGCTCCGCACGCGGCGATGCGCTGCCTGCATGGCGAGCGAGAGCTTCTCTTTACCCAGGAGCGTCTAACAAAAATCCCCTTCCAACAGACAACGTTTCTAAATGCAGTTAACGCCATAAGTTCATAATACGAAAAAGCTTTATGCTCGTATGAAGCTTTGTTGCATATGAGTACGTGTTCTGAAAACGAGCGACTGTAGGACCGTTTTTTTTTGTTTTGTTTTTTTGTATAACAGCATTATAAATTTATAAGAGAATAAAACTTAATTTTGCGAAACAACGTTCTTGTGACGTTTCAGGTATTTGACATCCGTTCGAGAAAACGGTGGTACGCTCTTCCGTTCCCCGCCACCTCACAACGATTCTCTCGGTTCGATTGGCTGAATGTGTGATGAGGCAACTTTCGTGCCGTGAAATCTAATACGTCATCATTTGTGCCGTAAAATGTCCATTTATGAATTATTTCTTTCTACAGAAAAAGATGTTTATAATGCTAGTATTATAAAAACAGAACTTGAACCTCACCACCATTCCACAATTTCTATTTTTAATGTCGAAGGCATAGAAGGTCTGCGAGTCGTCCCCCGGGCGCTGCACCTCCTCTTCCACCACCCGAGGCGGCGGTGAGAGCGTCATATAGCAGAGCGAATCGAGATTCATATTACCCGCAATCCCACGAGCAATTACAACGCCACACCGCGAGGCAACGCTTCCAACTGTTCATGAATATCACGTTTTAATCTACAAAGTGCAGCGCTGCAGGGCGAGTATCCGGTGCCGACGCCGCCGAGCACAGAGCTTTGGCCGCAGTTATTCCCCGAAGCCGCGCGCGGTCAGGTTTGCCAACTGCGCCAGTCGATATTTCCCGTCAAAAACTTATTCATTCGGGCATACCGACGCTGCCCTGCCCCGATTTCGCACACCGCCTCCACCCCCGGGCCGCCCACCCTCCCGCAAACCACCCTCCGCGGGTCGCGGGCGGGGTAGAATTCACAGAACTTGATGTTATTTTGTGCGGATGGGTTATTAAAACTTAAACGGTTGTTTGAAATCTTGTCTAAAGTCTCGCGCCGCCCCCATTCCATCTGCTCGCCCGCCAGCAACGCAACGGTTAGATGAATTGCGCCCTTGGACGTAAAACAGATAACAGCGCAGTTTTAACTAAACCCGGCCACGCGCGCGCTCGCAATCAACGCACATCAACATTTCAAAAGACGCCTCCGCCACGCACGCACTCTCGCCCCGTCCCGCCCCGCCCACGCACCCGCCCACACACTGCCACGAACCGCCCCGACTACGCACCCATCGCACTCAACTCATGCACCCGCCCACACCTCCACTACAAGCTCACCCTTTCCAACACCCACGCGCCCGCCCATACGTCCACCCCGCCCACTCGACGCTAACACCCCATCCCACTCCATTCACGGGCCCGCCCACGCGTTCGCATCACCTCCTTTAACAAGCCCTTCCCCCGCCCACGCAACTGCCCTCGCACCCGCCTACGCCCACGCACTTCTCTCGACCCGCCTCACTCACAGTCCGCGCCATATGCCGGCCCCGTCCACGCTACCGCCTACGAACCCATCCCATTGCAGTTGCGGGCCCCCTCACTTGCCTCGCCTACGAGCCTCTTCCTCGCCCACTAACACCCACTCCCACCACTCTCCAACACACTGGCACTCACGCACCAAAGCCCACGCCTCACCTACACACTCGCTCACGCACCCAACCCACGCACCTGCCCACGCACTCGTCCACACATCCGCCCTCGCGCTCGCACACGTCTGGGCTCGTACCCACGCATACGTACAATCATTCACCAACGCACCCGTCCAAGCGCACACCCATGCATCTTCGCTGCTTCCTGTATACCCACACCCCGCATCACCTCGTCCCGAACCTGTCTACTCCAGCCAACCCACCCGACCCCCTCCCCGTCCTTCCACGCTCCTCCTCGCACCTCCACTCCCCTCCGAATCCGCAGGTCAGGAGGTCATTCGGTGGGAGAGGAAGAGCCCAGCCGGCGCAGTGGCTTTGGCCAGACCTAAGGGGCATCGGACTCCCTTTCGAGACTCACATTGTGGTCTGGGCTTGGGAGAAGCGCTCAATCAAGGTGCAAAGCCTAACAATCACCGATATTATGATAATTAGAATTTGAGTGAGAAATAGTCAGTTTTGAACAAACGATTCACTAGCACTACTCCTTAATATGATTTGGATGTTTAGCGTTCGGAAGTGCATAGTTTGAGTCAAGGTTTTTTGAAAAAGCATAACTATATAAACACAAAGGGTAAACGCACACAATTTCCCTAGAATAATTATATACATCTTGATTCTGACGCTGTTCCGAGAAAAGGTGATCAAGTGTTCAGAAATGAAGAGCAATTTCAATGCGATTATCAAGCTGCTCCGCATCTGCTCTGTCGAACCTCCTTTCTCTCAATCCTCCTCTGCCAATATATCAATCCTATGTAACATCAGTCTAATTCTGGAGTGGAGAGGAAAGTAGATAAAATTCCAATGGCATGTGTCTTTCAGAGAAGCCTTTCTCCTTACAAGAAAATGCAATTTGAAGCAAACGTCTTGCTCTATTTGTGTTCGTCGGCAGCAGCAAATAATAAATGGTATGATGTTAAATAATTTGAAACAAACTTCAAAATTATCAACAGTGGCGATGCAAAATACCATTATATTTAATAAAAAGGCTATTCAAAACCGTATTAAAATTGTAATTAATACATTGTTAAGAAGTGAGCATGCTTTAATCGAAAAATGATTGTTGTGCTTATTAAAATGTATCGAAATGCATATTAATAGAACATTTACTACAAATGACTGGACATGAAGGGCCAAAATACAACGATCATTTTGAGGAAACTGTGAGTGGGGAGTAGGAGTGGAAAGTAAAAAATCCGTTTTATTTCGTGAACAAATTGAATTACAAAGACTCAAACAGCTGCCGCGTTGTAACGGAGGAAAGGACGTGCTTTCCATAGCGTTTTCTACAGTTTATAAACATTGAACTCGACATCTCATTTACGGAACTGATACTCCTTGTGTTCTAAGCCCCTTTTTAACTTCGTTAACCAAACTGCAATATACTTAATTAATTACGAAATTAATATGTACGACTGTATTACATTTATTAACGAATTATGTTATTTGGATTTAGTTTTAGCTACTAAATCCCATTTGATACACGAAAGAAACTCATTATCACATCACTAATGATATTTTGTCTGTGCTCTCTTCTCCAAAGTGGCTGACAATCTTAAAAAGTCATGAAATTTTCTCTTCAGCGAATTGAGTCCAATCACGTACCACAATCGATCTTCGCTGTCCCATTCAACTGATGCTCACATTACTATTAAAGGCCAACGAAGGAGATATAAAGAATTCAAAGTTAGGCAAAGGTCAATCGTTTAATTTGCCTCGAATGGTTCTATTTAGATATCGATTTTTGGCTTCTTAGAAGTACGCAATTTTCCATTGTTCTCAGAAACCAATAAAATGTAAGGAAATAACATGGGGAAAAGGAAACATGATCGGAAGAACAGTTAAATTAACGATGTGTATGTGTCATTAATGTTATTGCGATACTTTAGTAACAAACAGACATTTTTTATTTTTCAATGTTTAATACAATTTAATTTTTCTAAATACTTCTAAAATGTTAATTTGAGACATAAATTACAAAAAAAGATATTAAATAAGAACTACGGTATAAATAATCATACTTAACGAGTTTTTAATCATTATAAAATTACTTCCTTTAAATTAAATTGGGACTCTCCATTGATGTTTACAATGATTACTCAACATCCCCTTCTTTCACTTAAGGTTAATATTTCGAGGCGTCATAGTGAGATAAAATACAGTTCTATGGCGAAGAAGTATGAAAGTAACACCGAAGTAACTCAAACATTTTGACTGAGACTACGCACAGTTAGTGGCGCAAATGGACAGATGCGAAATAAGGATAAGACCTTGTACCTGCATCTGATATACCAACCACTCCAATTTAAGAATGGAGAGAGGTACAGGAACAATTTTATGAGATAATGTTTGTTCACTAGTAATACTTGGTAGGTTTAAAGAGAGAATATGTACTCATAAAAGTATCGTGCAAAATATAAAACAAATAATAATATTCATTGTAGAATTCTGTCGGTATACTGGTATCATGTTTTAGTTAACAGGTAAAAAGGTAAATTAGAGTCATAGAAAACATTTAGAGAATCATTTACCATCAACTTGCTGCAAGTTGGGTTACCACACTATTGCTTCACTGAGAAGGACATGAAGTACGTTGAAATCCACGATAGCACCAGAAAATAAATTCTTCAAAGTGTTCGGAAAAAATATTGACGAGATGCAACTGAGATACCCACAGTTTTTGGGATTGTTGTTGAACTGCTAATGTGAACGCATATCATCCTGCAATACGGAGGAGAAACCGCAATGAAAACATTCGAAGCACTGACAGCCATAAATCTCTAACATATACAATTGGCCCGGCTTCATCCCTCCCTTGCATCTTACTGCCCGTTCTTACCAACTCTTGCCTTCATTGCCTCTTTTTTTCCATTAGTATTGTCGGGTATAGATTGGTTAAAAGTTCAGGATAAAATCTTGTGTGACGCAATGATTTTTGTTCATAAACTAGTATGTAGATTGTTGCCAAGTACATTGAATAATTTCTTATTTCTAGTAGATATTTGCATGAGCATCAGTCGAGACATAAGAATAATTATTTAATTATTATAGAGACATTAGCCAGACATGTTAAGCCGCGCCCGCACGAGCTACTTGCCCGCCTGGGAAGCCCGGCGCTCCTGCGAGCACCGGCGACTTCCCCTGACTCCGCTCGCATTTCCCCTCTAAATCGAGACAGCGGTGTACGCGCGCCAGCTGAAGCATCGCGAGGCTTCTCTTCCGTTTTGCCCTGAAGAAGGTCGCAGAAACGTCACCTGCTCTTACGACGCAGCGTCTCCAAGTAGCTACCAAAGAAACCTCCAATCAGAGCAGCCGTCCACCAGATTTATCCTAGAATCGGCGGCTCAATTCGACCTTAGATACTCGGCTAGGATGGAAAATGCGCCCCCGTCGGAACTCGAACACTAGGACCTTCTACTGCGAGGCGCTGGAGTGGCAATGAAAAGGCTGACTCTGGGCTGACACACGCCTGGGGGCTGTGGGGAATGGGGCAACGGCGGCGGTTCTTGCACCAAGCTATAATTTCGTTTGCGCGCCCGGGGCTGCCCACCTGCAGAGGCGAGCGGCCAGCGCGGCCCCCCACCCCACCAGCCCTCGCGCTCTCGGCCCCTGAGCCTCGGAAACACTCTACGATGTTTATGTGCTATTTACTAGCTGATTCCCCGGTGTGTCCAAGTATGCAGTGACCGCATGCCCGAACGTTTTTGATTACATTTTTGTTGGATAGTGTGAAGGACGTTTAAGAGAATGGTGTAGGTCTCATGTTTGTTGAAAACCCTGCTTTTCGAAAACTACAAAGCTTCAAAATATTTTCGGAGTCTTTCTACAACTAGAATTATGAATAGAAAATGTTTTCCTTAATGCAATCTGCTCCTTAAAGGTACATTTTAAAATAAGGTCATGTCCTCCCAACGTCGGGATTCGAACCTAGGATATCCCGGTCAGAGACACTATTGTAACATCAGTTGATGCCTTGAGCCACCTCTATCGGTGTCTGAAACCGACATTAGGCGATGAAAATGATATTAACATGCAGGCACCACAACTTCTATTTCGAAGAATCGACGGTGTGTATGCCGCCTTTGGCTACTGCTAGTCCTGCGATCACTTCACTTGCGATTTGGTCAGTCCGGGTGAAGCCGCGCCGAAGGCTGAAATGGCACCTTAGCCTTCGACGTGACGTCACCATAGACATATCAACAGCCCATATCAACACTGGGGACGGGACAAATATGTAGTATAAAATTTCAAAAGATGTACATGAATATGTACTGAAAACATTAGGAATATGTAACAAATATACAATGGAAATAATACGTAATATTAAAATACACTGTTTATAAAATATATTTATATAATGCGATATAATTTATATAATTATAAAATATATTTTATATATATAAAAATTTTACTAAGGAAACTTTAAAAATAATACAATTTTTTCAAAAATCATTTGTAGAGTACAAGTTCATGTACACTTTGCACAACACAACTCTCTTGTCAGTTGTAAAAGCTTCATCTATTGTTATACAGAGCAGTAGTTCAACAGCCAGACTAGACGCAATAGAAGCCATCGTACAAGCTGGCGGTGTTTCTCGCGAAATTAACTATAACTTTTCCGAAACGCCGCGCAATTGATACTTTTCATACCTAAAGGTGAAAATTACCTCAGTCGCTAAGGCGCTCTTCACGCCACTGGGATAACATAAGCAGGCGCCCCGGACCAGAAGCAGTAATAATGAAGGAGAAATATTATTTTTAAAATACATTTTTTCATTAAAAATATGTAATAAAATTGAAGAAATTTCACTAGATTCGGATGCGTGCGCCCCAGAGAAGCAGTTCCCCTGCTGCACAGAGCCGCACCGCGTGGGGCGAGGGCAGCGGCGCTAATTGGGATTTGGAATTAATATTGCATCAGTCGCGCCCATCTGCGAAAAAGCCCCGCTGTTTCACCGCTCCCAACCGACATCAAATTTGTTTTGCATTATGTTAATTAACGTTGAGAAGACTTTTACTGTTGGAACATAAAATTCGCTATTACTGTATATTTTCGAAATGGAATGTCATTTGCGATCATGTTAAAATCAATCCCGTGTGATAGTGTTCTTTACAGCCACAATGACGGCAAACAAGCAAATGTATCTCAAATTAAAAATTCGACAGTATATGGAAAAGTGTCTCGCTCCAATTTGAAAGAGCTATGCGTGAATAATGACTGTGCTTAAAAAAGTAAGTCAACCTAAGAGAGAAAGTTTTAATACCTACAGTGAGGAGGTAATTTTTGTTATTCCACAACCTCTAGCAAAATTCAAATATTTCCTTACATTGCTTTGCATAGTCAGTGTGGAAATATATTTGCTCTACTATAACCTGAAAATCTAGAGAAAAGGTTAATTCACGCTGTAAGTTATCAACTGTTCTTTAAATTGTATTTTCGATGTTGAATGTTTTCTCAAAAACACTGTTTTTCTCTGAAAATCAAGGGAATTTATTAGGTCAAAATGATAAAGCAAAATATTGAAAACCTTTTCCGTCATGCTTTCTAATACTCGCATTTTTAAGCAATGAATAATATTACTAATCGCACTTCGTATATACCAATTCACTTTCAACTCACTTCAGATTTACACATACAATGACAGTAGAAAGCAAACATTTGAACCTTTAAATCAAAACTATTATTTGTAATTATTCTTAAAGTTTTAAATGTTTCATCATTTTTCAGAATTTATTCTTAATCTCAAAATTCTTAAAATAAGTTACGTTAAGAAACAGATATGAATCCTTGTGTATCGAAGAAAGGCTGAAGAATTACAACAAAAAACATGAGAATGGGACTACATCAGGAGGTATTCCTTACACTTCCTAGTTCGGGGCTTCTCAACGCAAGCACTCGCCAAGCAGCCGCGAGCCGCTCGTGTGCAGCGAGCGCAGAAGTGCAACCGCAAACTGCTTCAGTCGGGGAGGAAAAGGAGGCCGCCACGATAAGAGTGAGAGCTTTGAGAGGAAAATGGGTCTGAAATTTTGCGTTTCTTGAGCTGATGTACTTCGTTAATCACAATAACCGCTGGCTTGGCTGTTTACTTGGAAATATGCAAGAGAATCCAGTGAAAATGTCTCAGTGAAATTCGCAATTTTTACTTTCAAAGGCTTAAGAAGGAACGTCTTAAGAAGAGAAAATTTTAAAAAACGCAAATTTTTGTCAGAAAAACTTTTATTACAGAGCCCTGGTAACGGAAAAGTAGATAACTCCAGTTGCTAAATTAAAACCAAATCCTATAAGACGTGATATAGCCCTTGACTTCCTGTTTTGTACGTTCTTGATATCCAAAAATTGAATGATGGCAAAACTTCTGACTGCCCGTCCGTCTGTGAACAACGCTAGCTGCTAAACCGTTCAGCTGATTTTCTTCAAAATTTATGTGGCTGATGTCGAGGCACCGTGAATTTGAAATCGATATTTTAATTTTCGGCGTACTTTACATAAAACCCTGGGACATTTTCAAAATTTTCAAACAAAATTCTCCGATTTTTGCAATTACATTTTGTTGTTTGTTAGTATGAAGGACGTATAAGAGAAGGCTTCGTCTTCGTTGAAAACTTGTATAAGTTCAAACATTTTTTTGGGATCTTCTTATAACTGAAATATCAACGATAGAGATTTTTACCTTAATGAAATCTGTAGCCTAAAGATAGATTTTGAAATAAGCTCAGGTACAATTTTTCGTAAATTTGAGTACTTTTTGGTAATTTGCGTGAAAATACGGGAGAGGAAATAGTGCTGTTTTAGCACTTCTAGTTTACAAACCGCTGACTTAACGCATCTAGTTTGTTGAACGTATCGTCTGCACAGCGTATTTCACACTTGCTTCTCTTATCCGTAAGGTGTAGCCAACCTGTTTGAAAAAAGAAACCTCGCGCCTGCCCTGCAATGCTTCCGGTCATTTTACGACTGCCACCGGGCTAATTATTTCCGAGCGCTCCTTTGTTGGCGGCGCACACGCATGCCTCCCGTGCTCACGGGCGCGCGACGCCATTGTTGGCAACAATGAGATAGGCACGCGCGTGCTCCGTGCGCGCAACTTATGTCGCACTTTTTCTCCCAACGCAGGCGAGCTCCACCGCAACCCGGGTGTGAATGGAAATCTTGCCGGAATAAACAAGAAAAAAACCTTTCTAAAAAATAACTGGACTCCGAGCCACCTCTGTAAGGTTAAAAAAGTAATATTGAGGTAAAAACAATAAATCAATAAAATGGAGTATAGTGTCCACGATATCATTTTTAGTTATTTTACAATATATAGAATTTACAATGTTTGATATTAAGATAAATTTATATGTAGCTCACGTACGGAAATTTGTTAAACGTCTTAAACAAAAACTTGCAGTGCTATAACTACATAAACTTTCTAGGATTATTTTTAGTACTGAAATATTTAATAGTTCATAGGATTCAACGATAATTAAATCGACACCATTTTTAAGCGTCCTTTGTTTCATCCATGGTAAAAATAAAAAAATACGTTTTAAGTCTTGTGAGAAAATGTTTTGTATAATTTGTATTCACTTTAAGTAATAATCACACAAAAATTAGTCGCTATCTCAAAAATACGTACTTAACGTTTTTGAACTGGCTGACAGCCAACACTGGAATATATTTCAACTTATGTAATAAAGGATTAGCATGAACTATGCAATAACACCATAAAATAACCTTTCTTTTTATGGATATTTTGTATAATGAAGTCACTCCAAAAATGCGTGAAACTGAAAGTAATTCTAGCGTGAGCACAAATGTGGGCAAGGAGAGGGGAGTCGCGGAAGAGTTGACGAGGCTCCTGCGATCGAATGCCGTTTGATGGCGAATTTCTGCTGCTCAATATTTCACCGCGGCACGATTTCACACTCGCGTGCGTTCGCGAGAGCGAAGCTGCCGAAAAATGCGCGCCGCGTGCGCAGCTGTGCGCGACGATGTGGACGGCGGGGCGGCGGCGGTGGCAGTGGCGGCGGTGACGGTGAGGACGGCAGGGCGGTGGCGGGGGCGGGCGAGGCGAGGCACTGGTGGGCGCGGGGCGGAGTGGGAGGCGGCGGCGGCGGCGGTGGTGGCAGCGGCAGCGTGGAGACGGGTGCGGTGGCGGGTGCGAGGGCTGGGGTGGGGCGGGGGCGGGGATAGGGCGGGGCGGCGGCGGCGGGAGCGGTGGTGGGGGCGGCGGCGGCTGTCGCGGTTTGGAAGAGGGAGAAATTAGAGCGTGGAGAGTGATGTTCTGGAGGGGGTGATGACATGGATCCTTAGAGGCGGAGGGTAAGGGATACGGAGTAGTGGATACTGAGTGGTGCACGACATAGCTAGCACGACCGTTATGTGAAGTATTGTGATGTGGTACTAGGTAGAGAAACTCACGGGTCAGATTTCATTTGCCATTTCTGCTGCACTGGTACACGGGGTATTCCTACCAAAGTGCCCTCTTCACTTGTCTTGTACCAACGCCCTTCCAACACTCGTGTGACACTATTGAAAGGAGGGAGTCAACAGTGGACTTCACAAGGAATTACAGTGCAAATGAAGGAAAATTTAATAACCTCGTGTCAAAAATATATGCACTTTTTAAGCAAATAAAAATATCTCTTAACACTACAAGGATGATTTCACACAAACTTTCTATGAAGACCAACTCCGATTCAAGCGATTGCAGAACACTCCGTTTCAATTTTTTTTCTAAAGGACTTCCAGCCGGTTTTATACGGTTTACAACATTGGAAGATATATAATTTAAGAAAAATACATTAGACCTACGCAATTCTTTTGACATACCTTGTTCTATCCGCGTAAAACATTTAAAGAACACTTTTGGCGACAATTTTTAAGAAATATTTTGTTATAAGTTGTATTGCATTTTTCGAAAACACATAGTATTAGTGTAGTCGGACAAATCAATTCAAATTTGGTGTCACGCTTGGAGCTCATTCGGTTTGGCTACTTTGAAGGTATTTAAGAAAAGCAGACTTATTTCAAACTTCCCGCCTTCGAAGAGAGTTTAGTTCTGGCCCCAAATCCCGCGAATTCTCTAACAAATAACAAAAAATAATTCTGTATAAAACTCTTTCAAATAAACCTTCAAACTGCTTTCAAAAGTGACCAGTAGATCGCACCAATTCCTGGCCTGCCGGCGGGAAATTTTGCACATGTAGACATTTCCCGGAATCCAATTTCTTCCAAATAAGTCGCAACGACATCACATTGTTTGAGAATCTGGAGCCGCGAGCAGTTTCGTAGCAATCGTGTAGAGGACAGTAATACGCGTGTCGGGCGCATTGAAAGTTCGGTAGTGGTACGTTCGCAAGCATTAACATGCATCTATGTGAATTAGCGCTTGGATACACATGAAACAAATAATGAACAACGTAACGAGAATATTTAATTTCATCCAGACATAGGTAAACAATATCTCCATAACTTAATGATTCTTACGGCCAGGGATTAATCTTGTCAATTATGTATCGTCTTTTCAGAATTTTCTTGTTTGATGAGAACACATATATTCGATGCAAAGAACTTCTATTCTGTTAGAGTTTTTATATTGAACAAGTACGTCAGGTTGGATTGAGCAAACTTGTCGTCACAAGCTTGTTATCAATGTGGCTGAAAATGGAAAACCGGCGCAAAGGTATGGATAACTCTACTTCACATGGCTCTATCAGTTTTCTCAGCAAATAATTACTTTTGGTTTCAAAAAATAATAAGGTTCATTATTTGTAATATCTATGAAGACCAACTCCGATTCAAATGTTTTTTAATGAAAAACTCATTGGTTCAGTTATTACACGAAGAGAGTTTAATAATTAGAAACACATATGACTTAGTGCTCGATGTGTAACAAACAAGCTTTGATAAGCAAAATGTAATTATTCACACATGCATAATAAATGAATAATTAGCCCACATACTTACACCATCGAAACATTTAACTTGCGACAGCTTACCTGAAACAAAAAATATTATATAAATATTACAATTTGTGATACATTCATCAATAGATATATTTATCACGTAAAAAAAACTTTTGGTTGTCTAATTCATTGTTATATGAATTCGGAACGCTGGTGGAAATTGAAAATATGAGGAAGAGTGGTTTGGTTCCAGGGCAATTTCGTTCAAAAGTACACTAATAAGAACGAGAAGACCGAGCAGACAGACAAAATTGCAGAGCTGTGGCAAAGTAGCGGATGACGCAACAGATGATGGGCGCTGTACGTGGAGTGGCCGAAGAGGTGCGCGACGAGCCTGGATGGAAAGGCAGTAGGGTAGGGATATGGGGAGGGCGAGTCAGAGGAGGTGGTTAGATAAGGGGAGAGGTCTGGGAGCGAGGAGGTAGGGAGAGTCAGTTGGTAGCGAGGACGGTAAGGGAGGTGAGGGGAATAGGAAATACGAGGGAGGCAGAAGGTAGGGGTGGAAAGGAAAAGGGAAAGAGGATCAGTTTTGGATGGCGCCGAGAGGGCGACGAGGGTGGGACGGAGGAGTTGAGAAACGGGTGGGGTGGGAGAAAAGCGAGATAAGGGCTTAGGAAAGGGGGGCGCGGCGAGGTGATGAGGGAGGGGTGGGAGTAAAGTCGGGAGGGGTGGTCTTGCGGGGGTGGTGGTCGGGATGAAGCCGGTTCGCGATTGGCGAGCTGGTGGAGCCAGGGAGAGCTGAAGGGGAGGGGAGGGCTGAAGGCTGGAGGGGCGAGGAGGGGTGGAGCACGGGGAAAGCCGAAGGGGTTGTTGGGGCGGCATGGCGGGGAAGGCTGGAGGGCCAGAGAGGGCTGGGATGGAAGGCCGGGGGTGGGAGGCGGGCGGCTGCAACGCGGCGTGTCGCGTGCGCCTCGACACTGTTGGTTGCATTATTCAGCGCGTGGGGTGGTGCGCGGCCACGCGGGGCATTTTTGTACTGTCAGCGCTGCTGGCGGTGGGGAGGGGGCGGGGGGCTGGGCCCCTGTCACCACTCGCTCCCGCCGGCCCGCAGCGCGCTGCAGCCCTGCCTCCCCGCCCGCAAATCACCGCCACGCTGCACCGCGCCACACCACACCACTGCCCAGCGCCACGCGCAAAAACACCCCCACTGCGCGACGCGGCGCGAAGCGGCGCGGCGTGGCGCAGCTACCCAGCGGCCAACAACCGCTTCTTCTGGCGCATCAATGGGCACTAGGAGTGCGACATCGCAGAGAAAACATCCATGCCTCTAAACATTGATGCTCAAAATTAAAATGTTCTTAAAGTGCCGTCGATTATTTATTTCTAGATTTAACTGAAAAAACAAAGCCGAAAAATGATCAGGACAATTAAAGAACTGTGACTATGTGATTCGATCGTTCAAAAAATTTAGAGGTTTCGTTGATAAAACCTTCTCAATTTTCATTCTTGGTGATCAATTTATGAATAACAAAAAAATATTATAGAAATTTTTTATGATGGAAATTCTTCATTAAAAATTATCGACCATGTAAAAACATCTAACACAAAATATCTGTTAACAACTTCTGTCTCCAAAAATTGATGTTAAATACATCGAAGATGTTTTGAAAACATCGACATCAATGTCGCATCCTTAATGGACACCCTCTAATCACAAGCTCTTATGTGAAACTTCTGTTTCCTAGAAGTGTCTTCGTTGGTTGTACATAAAGTGTTTGAGAATACAGACACTTAGAAAAAATATTTAAAACTCCCAACGATGTTAGCGTATTTGGAATAAACGTGTTTCATTCAAACAGGAAAATATTAGATTGAACTGATACCCGAATGCGAGAATCAAATATAACGTTATATATTAAACGTACGTTATGCTAAAGCAAACTGACCGTTTTCACTAACTGCGTGTGTGCAGAATATACGCATCTGTTGGCTACAAACAAGTATTTTTTCGATACACTTGCTTCAATTTACGATATACTGCTTCCGGCATACGCAATTCTCAAAACATGAAAAACGCCACGTCATTACAAGCTGTCACTACGACTTGCTCGGTCATTGTCATTTCCCGTGCTATTTATACAATAGATGAGCCCCCCTGAGAAAGTCCCTTTCCCTGCCATCGGACTCGGAAAAATAACGCTTTTTTAAAAAGTTTATATTTCTGTACATCATTCTTTGTAGATCAGATGGCAATATGCTTTAACGCAATCCCATTACTAAGCAATAAATGTACTCAATACTATGAATCGTACGTCAATCTTTAAATTTTCACAGTTCTCTTTCGTGTTGATGTTTTTGTTTATTCATGACGTAGAATGAAATCCCAAAATTGACTAAAATCCTTTTACTTCTAAAAAAAATACTTTCACAAGTTTCCAAAAAGTGCTTTTAAAATTGATTTCGAAGATAAAGTGCGGAAGTCTTCGACTGTAATGTCAACTAGTTTTTTTCATTTTTGTGTATGTAATTTATGGACACTTTCCGCTTTACTCACAGCGATTTTTTTTTAAACAGGGCACACAACATTTGCGCGAGGTCATTCCTGCATTTCCTCATTCGTTTGAGCCACAAACTCCACCCGTGGGCATTTCACCTGCTTCGCTCGCTTGTTACATCATGTACTATAATTGCACAATTCGTTCAAACCAGTCATTGATTGGGTGTTGGTTGTTAGTGATTCCGGGTGCGTCAACTACTGAGGTCCTTAGTCCCGTAAGTGTAGAGCTTTTTTTTCCTCGGGAGGTGGCGGCGATCTTTCTCCGCCTGATGACAAGATCCGACGCCGATCTACCGTCGGCTAGCGCAGTTTCCCTCAACCAAGTATCTCCAACCAGTGGGGCACTGCCCCCTTTGGGAGAGAGTCTAATCTTCAGGCTGGTCTTCCGGTCGTGTGTGAGGAAGGGCAGTGTATTTAAATGTTAGCATAAGTGTGTTGCGTAAGGGGAGAGGGTAGGACAATGAAGAGGTAGAAATTATCGCGCTCGGTCCGTTTGTTAAGGTACTGCTCGCGCATTCGCCTGGCGTTGATAGGAGAAACCACGGAAAGCTACCGATCAGAGCAATTAGTTGCTAGATTCTCCCCCAGACAGCGACTGAGAAGCTGACACTGTCTGTGTCTGTGTCGAAAGCGTTGCCACTGTCGGTACTCGAACCTAGTAATCCCTCTCCGTGAGAAGGACTGCAGTGACATCAGCTGATGCCCTGAGCCATCTCTGCCGATTTCATACCATTGAGTCATTTTCATCTCCGCTCGGCAGCGTGACGGTGTGAAGCGGAGTCTGCGAGGTTCCTGTGCGGAAGCCGTCACCCGCGAAAGCTGTCCCTCCGCGCGGCGCGATTGGAGACGCTGGCCTCGGACAGGGCGCGGAAAAGGGGGAGGAGGGGAGGGGAGGGGAGGGCAGCGCGTAACGCTTTCGCTCGTCACCCGTCGCGCCGCGACACGTCGCGGAGACCGCGGAGAGGAGGGGTAACCGAATGGTTTGCCAGGACGCCGAGTTATAGCAAATACAGACTCTCTGCAGTGGCACCATGGGACTTGCAACAAAAATTATGATGTCAACAGCGTGTAACAAAAGAAAAAGTAAATACCGCACTGGCTACAATCATAACAGATACTGGAAGTGTTATCGACCTGCTCTCGTTTTCCAGCGAACAGTTGGCTACCAACATGAATGCAATCTTTAACAGGAAGCTCTGACTCGGTCCAGTATTGAGAGATTTTCCTGGCGCACTAAACTTTGTAGAAAATAGAGGACACCTTGAACTTTCTTCTACTTTTAATGTGAGACAACTGCTCACTAGCAAATCTAGTGGCGTGAACTGGAAATTCGGGGACTAATTCAAATTTTAATAAGTATACAACAACTTTCAAATCATTGCAAAACGTACGTAAACATAATCATAAGTAAACTAAAAGTCTTTCAAACTTGTATACATTGTACTTGATATCACAAATTTGTACTTGATATCAAGAAAACTGTCGCCTGGCATAGTAAAAACGATCTCAAGAATATACACTTGTAATTTTCCCTCATTTCGCATTAAAAACTAGTTGTGCTCAAACAGCACGTAGTTTCTCGCTCGAACTTTCATTGAAAATTACGCGATAAGTACTCAAATGTTAGGAAAATTGTACATGAGTTCATTTTAAAATCTATTTTCAAGGAACAGATTTTATTGAGAGAAAAACATTTATCTTCAGAATTTTTGTTGTAGCAAGACGCAAAAAACGTAGAAGTTTTGCAATTTTCAAACATAGTTTTAAAGAAAATAAGACCTTCACCAGTCTCTTACACGCCTTTAAAACTATCCAACCACGAACTTATCAAAAACGGTCGAGTCATTTTGATGAAAAGTTTGAAAATATTCCAGGGGATTCATGTAATGTACCCCATCCTCAATTAAAATATAGGTTTCAAATTCAAGGGTCCACGAATTGGAGTGTAAGGCAGAAATTGCCATATTATAAAATTATATAGCCATTAACAATATCGCGAGAATGCGCGTGCTGTTGTAGCTGCTCAAGTTTTGAATTTGGAACATGATTTTGTGGGTCGTCGAGCGGAAGTGACCAGGAGTGAGATGCTTCATGAGGATGTATGCGACGTGCGTTGGTGTCATTCACAATCAGCGGCGGGACGCCCTTCCCCGAGCAGCGGCAGCCCTGCGCTAAATCAAATCGAAGCTCGGCACGGCGTCTAGCTCGCTAATACGACGCGCGCGGGTTCACTAATTGGCGCAGAACAGTTTATCATGGGCATCATCTCATCCCAGTGCTATCCGAGTGGCGGCTGCGACGCCCACGATGAGGGGCGAGTTTTCTTTGCGTTAGGACTGACAATCCTCAACCCGCCTTACTTCACTGCGCCTCTCCCCACCCTCTCAGCTCCGTCACGCCACTACACGTCCACACAGTCCACACCTCTCTCTGCCACCCCGCGACTCATCCCGCTGCTCCACGTCTCATCTCGCCACTCCACGTCTCACCTCCCCACTCCAAGTCTCACCTTTCCACTTATCACCTCAGTTTACCACTCCCCGTCTCACTTCACCACTCCACACCTCACCTCGCCACTCCACGTCTCACCTCGCCACTCCACGTCTCACCTCGCCACTCCACGTCTCACCTCGCCACTCCACGTCTCACCTCGTCACTTCACGTGTCACCCTGTCGCTGCACGTCTCCCTTAGTCACTAAATGTCTCACTTCACTACTGTACGAATAACTTGCCACTTAATGTCTCACCCCGCCACGCCATTTCTATAACCCATCAATTCTGGTTATAGAAAGTTTATTAATTCTGAAAGGTGAGTTGTCGTAAAAAGGAACAAATGTGTGACTTATAAAGTCAAATAAAATTAAATATTATGGTCTAACGGGAAGTGAAATTGTAGCTTATGTAAGAGATATTTAAGACTTAAAAACATGTAAATTTTGAAATTAAGTATGCCAAATAATAAACCAAAATTTAAATATTACATATTTTCTATAACTAAATCGTACAAAAAAATGTTTAAACAAAGTACCATTTTCATTAATTATTTGATAATAAATGTTTCTGTACATTTAGAGAGCAATATTTTAATTTTCTCGCTACGGATTAACAGGGAGGTTATGTAATGTTACGCCAATTTTCGACAGAAAACTCTTTTTTTTAAACCCAGGAAACGAAAAAGTTAAAATATGCAGTAGGTAAACTTTGAAAAATATCCTCTAGCACATAGTCAGAATTCATGTTTTATGGTCCTTGATATCGAAAAATACTCGCAGAATGACAGCAAAATGTCTGTTCGTTTGTTTGAAAAAATTGCTCCATCGTTGTTGGGTTTTTTTCTTTCTTTTTTCTGTGAAACTTTCTTTTGGATAGTATGAAGTACGTTTAAGAGAATGGTGCAGGTCTCATGTTCGTTGAAAACCCTGATATTTCAAAAATTGCAAAAGTTCAAAATTTTTTCCGGGTTCTCCTTCAACTAAAATATTAAAGAGTGTTTCTGCATTAACGAAATCTGTTCCTTAAAGATTGGTTTTGAAATAAGGTCATGTACAATTTTTCAAATATTTGAGTACTTTTTGAGTAATTTTGCGTCAAAATACATGTGAAAAGCCCATGCTGATTTAGTAACACTAGTTTGACAGTAAAATATGTATTTTATTGACAGCGAGACTGCATTTTAACAAATCTATGTTCGTTTTGGCAACCTAGATTCAAGACAGTTCGGGGATTTCCATGCGTTGACAGAAACTTCCACATGCAGGAGACATTTCTCTACGGAATCGAAATGCACGGGCCGAAATTAGGCACAGGGGAATTGCAGGTCTAGAGGTTTCCTCCTGGACCGAAACTACTTGTAGTTAAACTTGTGGGGTAGTGACCTGGACCGTTTTCAAGACACGTTTCGTCCGAGGACCGGAACCGACACTCAAATCCCTCCATATCCCTCGTGGGAAGAACATGAATCCATTGAAAAATACGATGTCTTCGCCGAAGCATAAATAAAATTGTTCTCATATACGGGAATCCTACACTACTTCCCTACAAAAGCGTCTTGAAAACACATATTTAACGTTAAATATTTCTGAATGTAACGAATGAATACGAGGACTGCAGATCTTACTTGTGCAATAACATGCATATTGCTTCATTCATAAACGGCAGGGTTTCCAGCAACGCGGCTGTAGAGGCGAGTACCTTGCAAATGTCAGTTCGACGCTAATCACGAAGAGAGAAAGCCGCAAAGGCTACAGCCGTTATGACCCCTGAAAGAATCCTGTAAGGCTGATGCACCACGGTCTGCACATTCAACATCAAACAAAATTTTATCGTTGCTTCGATTTGCAATTGGAACGTCGATTTCACAAAATCACGTTGTCTTAAAACGATATTCGATGTGTAGAGACACAAATGACAAATGATGGAAATACGAGTGGGAAAGTAATTATTCTGGCAGATGCTACTTACAGAGAACGTGTTGTAGTGCTGCGGAAAAAAATGTCGATTTTCTTGACAGAGAAACTCGTATTGTAGGCTCCTGATAAAGAAAAGTGGATTGATTTTTCTTGTTTCTAGATGCAATAAATTATTTTCTTAAATACGTTGTGTAGTTAGAACCTATTTTTTGTGCGTTCTTGATATCAAAAAAGTGATTTTTGGCTAAACATACGTCTGTCTGACTATCTGTGAATACAGCTAGTGCCTAAAGGTATGTAGGATTTTATATTCCATGACCGATCTGATGGTGTAGCGACACTTTTAATTTGAAAGGCATATTGTTTATTTTGAAGTGTACTTTAGGTGAGGTTCTAATAAAATTTTTGAAATTTTCTATTACATGGCTCAAATTTTTTCACACTCGCTAATTGCTCAGTTTGATCAAAGAGAGCAATCTACGCTCATATAAATGGAGAAGCTTTGAAATTTACTGATACCTATTAATTTTCGAAAGTTGCAAAAGTTTAAAATTATTTCAACATTCTTTAGGCGTTTTAACAATTGGGTCATACAGCGACTACTATGATAGTTTTCACTGTAGGTAGAACACTAGGAAGAACACGTATGGACTACACGAACACATACAAATATCCACCTCCGAGGCGGGATTCGAACCCGCGGCCCTTCGAGCCACTTCAACATCTTTCATTCACTATATTTTTGAAGATAAATATTTATAGAAATAAAATCAGTTCTTCATAATTAGATATTATAATAACATTATTAACATTTTTAAGAGTGTTTTTGTATACATTTGAGGTAAATTAATTTTTGAAACAATACGTAATAAAGAACGACTCCAATTGTTCTTGAAATGTTTTGCAAAGAGTAAAACTTGCATAATAATCTGATAAATGTCTTGTTTTCATTGAAAGCTTGGAAATTTTAAACGTTCTAGTACTTCAATTTTTCTTCAATCTCGCTTTATACCTTTAATGTTGACGCAAAGGATATTTTATATAGTACAAAGTATGTATAAATATTAAATCTCTAAATCATATCATGCACACTTAAAAAAAATATATATAGTAGTTTTCGCAAAAGTTCGTGTGGAATTGGGTAGTAATCACTGAAATATTTTGAATATGTACCGCATAAACGATTATCTACATCTCGGAAAGATAGCTCTATTGGAAATGTACGCATTTCTCACCAAGAGATCCATGGTTCACACCACAGAAGAAGTAAATTATTTTTAAAACGTATTTAATCACAGTGCACAAAAAACCGGATTTTTTTTACTCCAGAAAGAAATTTGAATTTAAATGTTTGAAATTCCTAAAAAAATTGAGATATGTGTTGGTTAAACACTGGCTGTCAGTTTCATTAGAAGTGTTTAAAGGGATGACTTAACTGTTATTACGTGAGTTACAATTATGTTACACAAGAGTTACCAATAATTTGCGAAACAATCAGTTTTACTCCCCTGGATTTTCTTTGGTATCTGGTGGACCAAAAAAATCCCTCCTAAGAAAACGCACATATAGCTTTTAGGAGAAATCTATTTTTATGTACCTCACAGATAAAAGACAACACATAAAATTGGTTCCAACTTGCCAAATCATCAAATTGTACATATTGTCCACAGTATTGCTCGAAAACTACTAAAAGTTTCAAAACACGTGCGTGACCTTATTAAAAGAACTAATTATAAAGAACAAATTTTGTTTCAAGGAAAACATCTATCTTTAATTTTGTAGCTGTAGGAAGACACCGAAAAATTCTTTTTTTCACCGAAAAACTTTTACAATTTTCACAAATTCAGAGTTAACAGTGACAATCAGACCTCTCTCACCTTCAAAAGTGCATTTTATTCTATTCTTACAGGAAAGTTAAAGAAAAAATAGGAGCAATTTTTGAGAAAATGTGGAAAAATTTCCCGGAGTCTTCATGTAATGTACCCACCAATATTAAAGAATATTTTTTAGAATCGCAGTGTCTCGAGTGGAATCAGATCCATTTTGGAAAAACTCTTGCGAATATAACTCAATTAGTTATTGCCCTCGTACCATATTTGCTTGTTTATGTCAAGTACTATACTTGGGGACCTTTTGAACCCCACGCCTTACTGACAATTAGAAATGGTAAACATGAATGTGTACGGAAATATACTGGGTGTAATTGATTGTATATAACAATACTTTTTCTAAGTAATTTTCCTGATCATAATAAATAATAGTTATTCAAATTTAATATATCATAAAAGGAATGACCTCCACCGTACGTAGCATTCATTGTTGATACATAATACTGGAGAAATATTTATAAGAGTTCGGGAAAGTTATTTCGAGATAAATCAAATGGGAGACGAAACTTGACGGTATCAGACACATTCCTTGAAGTTCATGACAATATGTTTGAAATGATAATTAAAAATTATACTTTAGGTAAAGCCGGTGTTATGTAACGAAAAAAACTGTATAACTCTCTAATCAAATTTCGAAAATATGTGAAAATGGTTTGGTATCTGTTTAATAAGTGCTCTAGCATACTGTAATTATCCTTAATATTCAGAAAAATATTAACAAATTAAAGGTCATGGGATCCAGAAAGGCTCGATATATATTACTAGAATTAATTGAGCTTTGTCCTGACAATCCTCAGAACTGTACGCTGTAGTTATATGCACTTAGCACCGCACGTACGTTAACCTTCGATACCTACGAGTTGCAAAGTAGAAAGTATGAGTCTCGAGTAGGTAAATCGAATATACAATAGAGAAGTAAATATATATTACGCATATTTCACAATTCTGAGCAACATTACTTTGACATGGACTCAATATTACTTCCAATTTATTATCAGTGTGTGTTTAATCTTCTCTTGTATTCCCCGCCCTCCTCTCAAGATTATCTCCTCCACCCTTACATCTTTCAAATATTCCTGGAGACGTGGACTTTTACTCATCCTCTCATCTTTTCTCAACCAATTTTTCTTGTCATTTTATTTCATTTCCTTATGTATACCTAGCATAACCAATAACCTATAGTCGGCGACCAGTACGGAGGTATAGTGGTCTGTTTTTATACCCACAATATCTTATTTCGTTCTTAAATACTCAGGTATACGAAGTTTCATATACAATATTAATAATATGCAATATCATGCAGTATTTTCATTTATTAATAACTTTTGAAAAAAGGACATTTGTAGATGGCAGCGGCAAAAATATCAGAGGTGTAAAACGTGGGGTAGAATATGTGACAGGGGTTACGGTGTCAGGTGTCAGGGATGGCATAAGGACAGTGAATAATTTTCCAGGGTTTTTCCGATCAACACCAGGTGAAAGCCTGAACAGTATCCTAACAAACGCGCCATCTTCCTATCCTCACACCTAACTTACACACACTTACACTAACATGAACTGCACTACCACACATGCCGAGAGACCAGTCGGGAGCTTCGAGCTTCTCCTGGCTGGGGCGGTGCCCGCTGGAGGGAGATACCTGGCTAAGGAAAACCTCTCTAGGCGACAGTAGGTCGGCACCATCCAGCGGAGAAAGATCACAGCCATCTCCCGAGGTAAACACATGCCTTACAATTATCGGACAAATGACCTCCGTAGTTGAAGCCTCTAACCGGAATGACTAACAACCACCCACCCTCCCCAGGTCCACTCACCCAGAGCACCTGCATGGCGACTGCTGGAGGCTGATTGTAATCGGCGACGCCTCCGTCCCGCCTTATATAGCGTGGAGGGTGCCCGATGCGTCGGCGTCTTTCTTCCCGTCCCCGCCCCCCCGCCCCCGCCCCTCCCACCGCCACGCCCGGATTTCCTGCTCTCTCTCTCTTGCCCACACGGGCTTCATTGCGTTACTACGCAGCCGTCGCCACCTCCCACCTCTGTCCCACACGCTGCGCCCACCCCCCACTTACAGCCAGACTGTGCTT
>BOPP01000028.1:6133095-6155144 GCA_017312745.1 Gryllus bimaculatus
GCGCGCAGGCTGCCGGCCACGGCGACGGCTCCTACGGCGTGCCTGCCCGCACGGGCGGGCCGTACTAGGCCACAGACGGCGACACTCTCAACAGCTCCTGTGGCTCCTTCTAGGCTGCTGCCGCCCTGGGCATGGGGCAGCTTCTTGATGGGCACCGTGCCACGTCTGCGGCGGGCCTTGCGCTGTGGTCTTACCAGGCCTTCGTTGTATATTCGGCGGCGAGAAGATACAACACACTTTTATACAGTTTTTTACTTTTTGTACAAATAATGGTGGAAATAAATGTCTAAAAAAACTTGTTTCGTTGTCATATCACTGTTCCAGTAATGTTTGTGTGTATTTAGCATGTAAGTATAATAGTAATGTAATAAGCATGTATTTATTCTTTTCTAATACATGCATAATACATATATAATACCTATTACACAACGTATACAATACAAAAACATTTCAAGTGATTTTGTCGATCAGTTATAAAAATAGTTGTACTGAAAGTGTTAATTGAATCCAGTGCGACAATATAATTTTTTTTCTTTTGTTAGTTCGACGTCGAAGATAGTATGTATTATTCACAAAATAATAAATAATACGTACTATCTTCGACCTCGAAGTAAGTAACAAAAGTTATAATTTTGCGGTGTCACATTGGATTCAATTAATACAACCTGCGAGACAATTATGATAACTGATCGACAAAATCACTTGAAATGCACAGATTGTCTCTGAGTTCTAAAGAATTTTAGATACAAGTATATAAAACATTTTTTGTAATGTTTTGAAGCGATACGTTTCTCAACTCCTAAACATATCCTATATCTAGAATCAGTTTTTTAAAGAGTCATCATTATAACTACGTATGTAATTTCTGTTCAACTTTTATTCAGGTGAAAATTACATCAGCACACACACTAATATTTCTAGGATTTTACGCTAAAAACTCTATTAGGCCATCATTAAACTATGCATCATGCGGTGTTTCAATGGGAATTATATATCGCTTAAACAGTGGAGACATCATAAAAAAATACACACAAACAAAAATTAATGAAATATATTTCAATGTTCCCTCACTGAAACATATTAAGTAATGAATCTTTTCGAAATTTATCATTACTTTATATAACAAATAATGGCCACAAACATTTAAGACACATTGAACATAACCTACTGTTTTGGACAGCTACTGATAAACGTGGTTCTTTCAGAGCATGTAGAGCATTCAATTTTTAGCATTATTTCTACAATTGAGAGTTGATTTAGAAAGTCTCATATAAAAGTATTGATAGTCCCCTGCAGTTTCTCTCTGCTCCATTCTGAGTTTGTGGTAATCGAATTCTTGGGTTTTTCGGTATATCCAACCAATGTATATTTCGAGTGATCGTGGTTTATTAATTTGATTACAATTCTCCGAGACTATTAATATGATACGTACTAGTCAGGTTTGCATCTTGGTTTATCTCATTCTTGCCTGGCGCTTTCTCAGCTGGCGTATAAAATTAGTCGGGAGTCCGCCATATTGTATCGGGACGGCCAGGGCTTCCAGAAGGCGTCGAACATCCATCGAGATGTAAAAGCACGAGTGGTAAAAGCAACATTTTATTTTGCGAATAGGAAGTCTTTCGAGCCAAATAAAATCACTTATCATGAGTGTCGTAGACTATTCTTAGGCATCCTTACTGACTTCATTACTTGGCTACTGGCTTATTTTAATTGAAGCAAAAGCCGGTACCAGCTCTATGCTCCCGACCTGTCTCCCGGCATATAGGCTAGTGTAGTGAATGTAAGTGTAAGTGTGCGTAAAGGGTGAGGAAAGGGAAAGGAAGAGGAAGGAAAGATTGCGGGGGATCCGTGTCTCGTTTGTTAGGGTACTGGTCGTGCATTCACTTGGTGTTGATTGCAAAAAGAACAGAAAACTACATATCAGATCAGCTATAATTCTCCTCCAGACAGCGATTGAATTCGTCCTATTAAGCGAGTGAGGCCTAGAATCTCCCGGTCAGAGGCATTGCAGTGACATCAGTTGTTGCCCTGAGCCACCTCTCCCGGCTGGGAACGGTGCTGTCGCAAGGCGGGCGGGAGCGGGCGGGGTGGAGCGGAGGCAGCGGCGGGCGACGGGGGCGGGGCTCTGCAGGAGGCACAATGCAATGGGGGTCGGGTCTGGGCCACGCGAGTTGCTTCGGTGCGAGACGGTGCGTGAGGCGGCGTGTGCAATCGCGCATGCAGCCGCCGCCGACGAGGAAAGAGCAGGCCAATAAGCGGCTGACATTAGCCGACAACGCCGCTTGAGAAAGATAGCTCGGCCTCAGACCTCCGCGCTATAAAAGCGGCGGGCGCTGGCGACGGCCGGAGAAGGCACTGCCGCCGCCATGCAGCTGCTCTGGGTGAGTGTCTCTGCACATTTAATTGCTACGCGCTTTCTGGAATGACTGCTCAAACACTCACAAATACCTCTCGAATCTACCCGAATCCAACAGATTCCTGAATGTGTCTTATAGAAAGTTGTTGAAAAACGGACCAAACAGGAATTCAGTTTTCTGAAGTATCCCGATCTCATAACATTACTGCACAAACGATTCATTAAACTCGGATTCATATGCGTTGAATATATTCATTTTCTTTAAACACGTATATTTAAACGGTGTCAGAATTCTGATATTTAGCTTTGTTTTCTCAGTGTGTTTAAAGCAATAATCACAAATATAACACTTATTCATTTATATTCATATTCATTTTCATTCAATATATTCATTTTCATTAAACACGTATATTTCAACGGTGTCAGAATTCTGATATTTAGCTTTGTTTTCTCAGTGTGTTTAAAGCAATAATCACAAATGTAACACATACACTACCATTCGCCATCCACTCTTCTTAGCTCATCTACTAGTACTTCGGCATCCCTCCATTCGCAGGTGATGGCCGCAATCTGCTGCGCAGCGCTGGCGGCACCTGACGCAGGATACTCGTACCCATCACCCGTCAACTCGCACTCCTTCGGCGGCAACGCGTTCTCCTCCCTCGGCCCCTTGCTCCCTTCAAGAGGCTACTCGTCCTTCTTTGGCGACAAATCGCCGACCCTCAGAGACCGCTCGCAGTTCACGAACGGCTACTTCTATCCAGCACCCACCCCCAGCTCGCCATTCGACGTTCCCGCCAACGCCATTGGAGGTGGCGGCAGCGGAGGCGGCGGTGGCGCCGATACCGGCGACATAATCCCTTCCACAGACGCCCCAACGTTAGGAGGGAAACAACTAACTATTGACGGTGGTTTCCAAAAGACAAACCGGACTCTCGCCGGGGGCATCGGCGGTGGTGGCTTATTGCCTACCACGGAGGCCCCGGTGCTCATCAACAAGCACGTCTACTTCTTCTCCGCCCGACACCCTCCGACGACCCCGCCGCGACCAGCGGCCGGCGGGCAGTCGCCCCCGCGCCAGGTGCACTACAAGATCATCTTCATCAAGGCGCCGTCGTACCAGGCGCAGACGCAGCAGGTGGCGCAGGGCCCAGCGCGCGACGAGCACAAGACGCTCATCTACGTGTTGGTGAAGAAGCCGGAGGAGGCGGCGGCGGCCAGCGCGCCCACGCCCGCGCCCACGGCCCCCTCCCGGCCGGAGGTCTACTTCATCCGCTACAAGGCGCGCACGCACGCGGCCGGCCACGGCGACGGCTCCTACGGCGTGCCTGCCCGCACGGGCGGGCCGTACTAGGCCATAGACGGCGACATCTCCGGCAGATTCGATGGGGTATAGTAGGCCCTAGATGGTGACGGATCCAGCAGCTCGCACGGCCTGTACTAGAGCGTAGGCGGCAGCACCCACAGCAGCTTTTTTGGGGTCATTCTAGGGCCTAGATGGCGACGGCCTCAGCAGCTTCTACGGTGCGCCTGCGCGCACAGGCGTTCCATACTAGGTACTAGATTGCAACGTCCATTGCCAGGAGGTACTGCATGCGCGCTGGTGTAACACATTGTGCGAGAAGGTGCAAGACATTGTTTTGTATATATTTTTAAGAAAAATTGTGAAAATCATATGAAAAAAGTAATTGTGTTATTTTTTTGCATCTCCGTAAAGATTGTATGAAAGTGAATATGACAGGTATTGATATTTTGTCAAGTGTATGTTTCTACGCCTTTGAAATGTGGTCAAGGGAGATTTTTAAATATCTCATTATCTTCAGCCCTTACTACTATGTGGCCTGTTTAGAGTGCTGATTGTCAATGTCAAATTCATTATTTTGTCATCGTATGCAACATATTGTCAACGTTAGTTAATTTGAGCGACGCAATAGTCTTCATGAATATGTTTGTCTTCAATTTAAGGAATAACTTTTAATCACAATAATTTTTCAGTTAATTTGAGAGCACTCAAATAAATTATTGAAATAATGGGTATGTTATTCAAAATCGGTCTTCTTTGTAGTAAATGTTTCATTCAACTGTGTAAATTGGAATTCCAGTGCAGAAATGACTCTTGCATTTGAAGATAGTAAATACCAATGAGATTGAAAAATAGTAAAATGTCGAATGGAACTGAAACACGCATTAAATTCCCATCTGTAGAAGTATAAAAAACAGAAATTACGACAACATTAATACATTCTATAAACAATTACATTAGTCATCGACGAAATACTGAATGAAACTCAAAGTTATGCGAACACTTTGTTAGTACAAAACTCAAAACACTCGCTTCTTACCCGATAATATGGTAATACAACTCATTCATGTGTATTAATGCCAAAGTTACACAATACGCTATTATGAAATAAATGTAATATAAGAAAAGTAGAAAAATGTCGCTAATATACACGCAGAAGTAGTTTACAGCAACGGCACGACGGGAAAGAGGTCAGAAGAAGAGCAATTGTTTACTTTTAGTAGCAGCTTAGCAAACCAATGCGCTCGTTTGTTTAAACGAAGAAGTCAGTATGGCTCGTTAAAGGCTTTTTAAATGAGATCAGGTGACAATACTGGAGCAGGTGCACTGCACAGCAGTACTGTTCGTCAGATCAAGGATTTGAAGAGAGAATTCACAAATATTTAGTGCATCACATTTCTTGCCATTTTTTGAATTTACTTCAGTTTATTTTTTTTATCAAAATAGTGTCATCAATTTATTTATTGTTTTTGAAATATGTTCTTTTAGTTCGTTTTCCCTTATAGAAAAAGACAATATTTCTCGTCAACGAATGGTGGTCATGGAAATGGCCATTTTTTGTTGCAATCCTGAGGGATCATTGGCCAGTTTTGAGCCTAAGATGAATAACTTCGTTTCCGTGGCCGATCCGTGCTTAGGCTAAGTGAATGAAGTACCGAGGTTCGTTGATGTTTTTCTATGCGCCAGTAAATATGAATGAAAGACCAAGAATTACGTAGTTTCCAATAATGCGTTTCGCGCGTTGAACTCAGTTGTACATTGCTATGCAATTATGAGAATAATGCAGTAGAATTACACAATCAAATGAAATCGTTAGCATGTTGATGAATGGTGAAATGCTCGCCAACCATTATATTGCGGTTTTCCCTTCTAAGTATCTCCACCAGCTGGGCTCCGCCTCGCTGCGCCATGATCTAAGGTCCCGACTTGTCTTTCGACATGTGTGGTTGTTTAGTTAATGCAAGTGAAATGTGTCTAAGATGGAAGAAAAGGGTATAAGGATGAGGAAGAAAAAATCGCAGGCGCTAAGAGGCCCCAGTGTGTTAAGGTACTACTCAGGCATTTTTCTGCTACTGTTCGAAAAAATACAGAAAAATACCAGAGAGGGCCGTCCGCTAAAATAGTTTTCTCCAGACAACAGCTGCATTCGACCTACTTATAGCTAGTGCCGAAAATCTGCCACCGCCGGGACTCGGATCCTTGGACCTAACGGGCAGTGACACAATGGTAAAGTTTCTTCTGAGTCATCTTTGCCGGCCGATTTTTATTAGCATATCTGAGATTGGTAGGTACCCCAAAATACTTCCCTAACCGCGGTTGTCAGTTCTTGTGACTTAACCACTGTGTGGGTCTGATATATTATTTTTTATATATAATAAGAAATGAGCAGATGTATGAAATAAAGGCTTTTACTCATAAATTCATACACAGACACGCTATAAACTCATTTTCAATGTATTTAGCAGGTTCAAATACTGTAAGGTGAATCAAGGAAAATGATTTATCCTTCCCCAAAAAGACATTAAAATTCCAGTTGGTAAAATCAAATAAAAAATATTAGTATTACTACAAGAAAAAAATTATACCAAATTAAATTTTAGTACATAAATAATCAAGATATGGAATGGGACATTTAAATTTTGAAAATCAAGTTCTACATAAATTACAAGCATTTATTCAGACACGTGTTTTGGAAATACATTTGCACACATCGATATCGGAATAATTAACTTCATCTAATATGGAATTTATAAACTCACTTGATCTCTCAGCACTAACACTGAGTCTTGTAGGGAAATCTGCCATTTTTCAGACAACAACCAACAATGTTTCTCTGCAACCAAACACAACAAAAAAATTGTGACAGATGCAATTTATAGAAACATACGTAACTTGTGCCCTGGGTGTCTCAGACCCACGAAACCACTAGAAATGAAATGAAATGAAGACAGAACAGAATGAGCACCAGAAACGAATAACTCAAACTATACACCCACTCCACGAATCACAACAGTCACTACAAATATTCAGGTCTTGAAAACGGCAAGAATCAGACTCCAACAGTCATGGTGATGGGGGAGTAGACCGACCGCCCGACGACAGCGGTTAAGGGTTAAAAGCGGCGCAAGAGTTGACAGCTGCAGCTCCGCAGACGCACTTCTTTCAGCGCCGCTTCGCTGGCAGCGCGCGCGCCGCGGCAGAGGATTTCGTTGGATGGCGACGGGGGAGGGGCAAGCGAAAGCTGCGGCAGCGGCGGGACGCGACGCGGTCAAGGACCGAGCGAAGCGCGACCTCTGCACGAAGTGGGTTACCCGCTCTTCCTCCTGCCCGCCATTCATTTCTGCGGAGGAGCATTTCGGACGTTACATAAGCAAGACCAGGGTTGTCCAACTGGCGGCCCGAGAAAGGTTTTTAGGCGAACGTTGAAGACCTTGCATTCGCGTCGGGTTGGAGCACCTAGCGCACGCACCCTATAGTGATCAACACTGCCTTTAATGTAAAAATAACTGAACTTTAGATTGAAGAATTCTTTAATGCAAATTCAGAAATTTAAAATCACTCCATGCTTTATGTTTTTCACTGCAGTGATTTTTTTTTCAATTACTTCTCCTGCACAGTAAGCTAGATTATATTATGTTTACACAAAAATGTATCTTTTCATTCCAAGCATGCTTCTCCTGAATTTCATCAATAGAAGTTTATAGAGGAAATAAAATATTGTTAATTTTAATTGCAAATTAATGGGCATATTTCAGAACTTTTAGATCATAAATGCATATTTTAAAACAAATTTTAGGCATAAAAAGTCTCTCCTTGATACTATCAATGCAGTGCGAGTTGAAGATGCGTGAGGCGGGCGTGCGCATGCGGATGCGTGGGCGTGGCCGCGAGGGGGGGGCAGGAAGAGCCTTCGAGGCGTGATTCACAGCCTTGCCGCCGTCGCTCGCCCGCGCCTCACCGGGATGGGGGGGTCATTCCCCCCAAGTCAGCCACCGGCACCGCTGGCACCCGGGATGTAGCGTGCGCCGAAAGTGTAATCACCAAGGAAAAAAGTTGACCGTGTGAACCGGGCCTCGCCGAATTCAGCGCTCGCCGAGTCGCCCTTGGCTCGTGGGCGCAGACCAGTTGTGCAGTGATCGTCAAACCGTCGATAGCGAGCGACTAGTAGCTCGCGACGCAATTTTCGGTAGATCGCGGCCATGTTCACGGTTGGCTAACCTGGGTTTGTTCTATAGAGCCCAGACAGATGACTCGCGAACACATTTCATCCTACCAACGCGCAGTGATTTTCCTGTTTGTTTTTTTTGTCAACAGTATGAGAATAGCAGTCACAACCTACTCTATCAACATACAAAATAACTTGCCAGAAAAGAGGGCCATCTTTCTCATTCACAAGTCTGATGAAACATTTGTTAAATAGGAAACAATTTTTTTATAAAATTGTGAACAAGAAAAATAAATTGAAATAGAATTGAACTGTACAAAAAACTGAAACAGTAATTAATTATAAATGTAACAGTTTGTTGCATGCAGCACGCGTAATAATTCGTTTGTTATTAATATTATAGTAACTGTACATTATTGTTAGTAACTGTATTTCAGGTTTTTTGTAAAGTTAAGTTCTATTTCAATTTATTTTTCATGTTCACAGTTTTATGAAAACTTGTTTCTTATTTAATAGGAATGCATATTTATAGACAATAAACAATTGTTAAGAATTGAAAAGCACATTTTTTTCAGTCTTGGTTTCTTGGAAGCTTACAGTACGATTAAAAACGGTATGGTTGCCCACCAGCTTCACAAGTTTGGCGCCCACTGCGTTAGCGGCTACCCTCGCGAGCGCCGGACGAGCTGCCGCGAGCGTTAACGCGAACGCGAACACTTACTGGGATAATTCGCGTTCCGAAGACGGAAGACGCGAACATGTTATTACCAAACAACATATGAATATTCTGAGACGAGTAACCGTTCAACGTTATGAAAGCAAAGAAAAATTAACTAGTAAACATTCGAAAGTAAATATTTTTAAATAATACGAACTATTAGAGCCACATCCAGAATTATACGTTATCTTCTTTCAAAGTCAGCTTTGGAAAAAATCAACCATGTGCATATTTTACATTGAAGGTATATTTTTAGTATGTAAAATAATAACTATTTTCATTCATGAACAATTTCCATGCAATTACATATATTTACATGTTCCTACACTGAAATGTGCTTTCATGTTGAAGGCTGCTGCAATGAAATCTGATTTTGATAACACACCATCGCCACCATATCTTCCGTTCTTTCTACCAATAAGTATATTGTGAGAATATATAACTGAATTCATGAAAAGGTATCTAATAACTGTAATTTTTACCGACAGCGAACACCTTATTAACTTTAATAAATCAATAAAAAAAATTGCCGTGACTTTTAACTAAAATGCCGGGGAGAGGGTTAATTCTTTTGATGCCCCCCTCCACACACCATTAGCGACATACATGCACATGTAAATGATACCTTTTTGTTTAAAAAAATATGAAATGAGAAAGAATATTTACGTAAGGACTGCAAAAAAGAACAAAATATTCACAAAATTAAATATTCTAAATACGTTGCTCGATTTTCTAATTTAATTAAGATTTATGACAATGACCTGTACATATGAAGAGTACGTCTTAAAAAGATGTAATTTAATTATTTAATAATACACTTTTTAGAGGGATAAATATGTACACACAATTGCGCTCAGAATATTAAAGAAAAGTGGTATTTGTTTTCAGAATTTACAGACAATATTTCGCGCAACTTTACCAACAGTCTTGCCAATTGCCGTTGGCTAAATCCACACACTTGTACGTACAACTCACTAGTATTTCAGAAGATATATCATACATGTAGAACAATTGTAATATCATTAGTTTTAAAAAAAAATCTCGTTTTTAAATAAGCTCTCTTTACTGTATTTTGTTAAGTAATATTGGAGAGTGTGTGGGAGCTGTGCAGAGTGTATGGGCATTCCGTACAGAAATGCTATAAACAAACCCAAAATTTTATATTTTCACGCATAATAAAACGGCAAAAAATTATTGCTTGATTATTCTATATCCTGCGGGCAGCACATTTCCGTTTGATGGATTCCGTCTGTTCTCTCGAGCTCTCTCTAGAGTGTTCTCTCGAGTGATATCGGTTCTATTTGGTTCAACCAACGCACCGCTTAGCAACACCTCTGTCAACGCTAAGGGGAAGACGAACTTTACTCCCATTGCATCATGGACGGAACGCCAACGGGGTTGCCTAGGCACGCGATACACGAGCGATCCAATCATGACTTCCTTGCTATACAAGGCTACAGCAAAGTTCTTCACCCAATTGATTGATTGTGTGCTGATGTTTCCGGCCCCCTCAACTTAATCATTATAATCACACTATAATCATTTTTCCTGATAGTGTCGTGAAAGTGTTTATTTCAAGAGAGAGCGGTGTTCCTTCTACGTTTGATGATGAAATCTGACACAAATTTACACGTCGTATTGCGATGGATTTACTTGTTTTTTAGCATTTAAGTTTTTTTTCTGGACATATAGCACTCATAATGAGACGATTGCGATCGTAAAAAAGGTGGTGTGACGAGATACTTCTGCGGATGCTTCTCAAAAGTCATGTGTTGACTGCATCAAGCAAGGGTCTACTGTAAAATTCAAGTAATTTAAGTGTATCTATAAAACTCTTTAAATATATTTTTTAACCCCATATCATACATGTTCAATCCATTACATTTTGTGTTTCATAGTAAAAATGATCTTTACTTTTACTCAAAGTAGTCTACCAGAGTACGGCGTGGTAATAATGCTTGGTGCAGGAGTTAAGCACTGCATGGGAGTAATGATGCAGCATTTCACAAATTTGGCACTAAAAGGATTTGGCCCAGGCGCGCAAATGGCGCTCATGATCTGCCGACTAAACTAAGTGAATCGCAAACAGCCGATTTACAAGTGGCGAAACGATTCATTGAAGGTCATCACTGCATAGAAAACAAATTTCTCTCGTGAATATTCATTACAGCTAAACGTGATTGGAATTGATCTGTCACGCCACAGTATCGACGCAACTTCCGATACGAACGACCTACGGCCAACGATGGAATAATGGGTGCTATCTTGAACCGCTTTCATCGTCTACGCCATTACGCCCTGTCAGCAGTAGTAGGATACACTGCTTAAAATACTTCTTTGAACCCAGCGTTTCGCAAGAAAGTGAATTAGATGAACTGGGACCAAGAGTATCGCACATATTTCACACACCCTCACACATTACGTGCCTAATGGAGAACCTTTTTTATACTTTCTCGTGTAGGTATGTATATGTATATTAGGAAATTATAAGATACGTGTATTTGTCTTTCTAAAGAAAAAGTTGTATTATACTACAAAAAACACATTTTATAATTTCAACAAAAAAATTCAAGAGCCCCCAAAAAATGTCATTGTTTTGTTTCTTCCAAAACGTCCGTCCATTTTTTCATCCGTCCGTGTGTCTAAACGAAACTCGCGTCTACACTTTTCGTAGTATGTTTTACAAACTGAACATTGTCAGATCAATCTGCAGGGTCTCAAATGTAAGGTGCTGTTCAGATGCCAAAAAAAGGAGCAAACCCGTCATTTGTGAAAAAACGAGTTACGATCGCACTTGCAAACAAAGTTTTATTTTTCTTACAATTCTCAGGCCTTATAGCTTCAAAAGACAACTTTAAACCGAACATTCCGCTTTAAGATCCATTTTCAGTACGTCGTAATTATAGAGTTACCACAATATTTGCACTAGATTTCGCGAGCTCCAATATTTTCTTACAATTCTCAGGGCCATAGTTTCAAATGACAACTCTAAACCAAACATGCCAATTTCACATTCATTTCAAGTACGTCGTAATTATAGAGATGACACTATTTTTGCGTCTCGCCGTAGTTTCGCGCTCTCAAATATTTCCTCTCCCCGCGACTCATTCCGAACATCTCTTCCCTCATCGCCTCGCTCTCATTACGGCCGCCGCCCCTCGCGCATATAAATCTTCGGATGGAGGCGCCTACGTATCTGGCGGCGGTGGCGCGTCAGGCTGTCACGCGGGCGCGCGACCGCGGCGCGGCGGGCGGCCAGAGCCGGAAATTACGGGGATTCCCCCGGCAGACTGCATCACGCCGCGTCGCGCCACCCCCCGCCGCCTGTGAATCTTACGCCGCAAATTGCGGCCCATTAAATATTCATCTGTCCGACGTAATTACAAAATGTGACGTTGATCTTCAATTGCTGTATTTCACAACAGATTAGCCGAGGGGTGGCGCTGGATGCAGGAGAGGGAGGGGGTTCCCCTTTCACTCGCCGCCGTGTCGCGTCACGTGACGCTGCTTCGACCCGTAATTCACAGGCCCGTTACGAGAGCGCGCTGCAATCTTTTAATTCGATTGTCATCTGCGGCGGTAAGCTTTTTTTATTTTGTTTGTCGCCGGCGGCGCGGCCCGGCGTTGTGGGGGAGTGAAGGGGCTTCTAATTTGATGTGTGACGGACGTGTGAACAGTGACTGGATGTTCTGAGCGGCCGATGCTCCACGCTGCGACGCATAGTTCTCTGCCCGCTCGCCCGGGAAGCCACCGTTCGGAGAAGCCAAATGGCAAATTATTATTATTATTATTATTTGAAGAACAAAACATGACTGCTTGTACATGTGCCATGCGATCAAATCTTCGTAACCAAGGAGGCAGAGAAACACTTTAAGTACAAGAGTTTGGAAATCGAGATCAGCCGAATGTGAGGCGTAAAAGTACAGGTCGTCAAAAAAATAGTTATCGTATCTCTGTATTGTAGAGACACCGATTGTCCTTAGATCTGTTCCTTAGGAGACTAGTTGCAACCTAGAGTGCATTTATATGCAACCGACTCATAACATCTTTAGTCATGAAATAGATGCGTAATAAGAGATTCCTTTATTTGGGGCGATGCTCAAACTTTATGGCTTGCTCTTCCGCCTAGCCACTTCAATAAATTCAATAAATTACAAAAAATACAATTGAGCCGATAGAAGGTAAGTTATATCAATTGACATTTCAATTTGAGACAAACCTCTATATGAAATTATCTGTTCGAGCCATAACTTATAAGTTATTTTTGTTTCCAGTTTTTTATTCTTTACTTTTTTTTCAAAAATGTACCTAATCACTATCTGATATTTAGATTTTAACAGAATCGATTACATTCCTGCTAAAGAACTTCCAAATAATAATTGTTAGTGAAGTAAATTACCTTCTTTTGTGTTCAAAATATTGAAATATTAAACAATGTTTTGTCATATGTTACTTCTGTTAAAATATAAATGAAAGAATCTATCGCCTACTATTCCAGAGTTTAGAGTTAGATAGTTTTATTGTAATTTTTGAGAAAGGACAAAATCGATACAAAGGGAGTTTTCGTACAAAAGTATTGTGTTTTCTTAAATCCGAATAATAGAAATTATTATCAAGCAAAGATATTATTAATGTTTTCTTTTATTTTCAGAGAACTACAAATCGCAAAATTTCGTGAAAAAAAAATGCTATGCGAACGCATGGTCAGCCAAACTGTTTCCCTTCCGCCAGCCTGATATTCCACTTCACATCTCCCCTCCTCCGTAGAGATAATTGACGTTTGATTTCATGGAGGCTCCACCCCCTCCCCGTCGCGTTCGAGCTGTCCAACCGGAGGGAACGCTACATGGCAGCATCGCTACTAAAACGCAGTCTATTCATTATCACAAAACTTTTACAGCCAATGCCCTGGGATTACAGAGGAACGCCATTAGCATATTTTGTATTTCCCTGTTTTGTATGATAAACAATTAAATATATTACACGCTTAGCCGGTCAATGCACTACTCACAAAGTCTGATTTCAACGTGCCGTTGAAAGGCATTAAAACTTTTGCAGCTTGTGAAATAAAGCCGTATGGATCACATATATGTTGAAAAGATGTCGTCTGTACTTCGCAAAATAAAACCCCTGATTGATTTGATATCACTAATTGAATTATTAGTGAAGTTTGTCTGTCGTATTGTAATGAAATATATATATATATATATATATATATATATATATATATATATATATATATATATATATATATAAGTTTAGGTGCTTAACCGCCCCTTAAATGCCTGTTCGCATTATTGAGAATGGTTACGTAATATTATAGTATTGTAATTTCTGCCCTACAGTCAGTCATCACTTGAAGTTCAAACAAATTCAAACAAAGCGCGTGCAATGCACATCTGCAATTATTTCGATACAAACGCAAACACTTTCTTCTTTCTAAAAACGAAACAAACATGATTAATCTCAACTGTTGCAAATATTTTCAGCACATTTTACAGACATACAAGAAATATTTCACATCTAAATTTAACATTCAGAACTAAAGTACAGTACTTCAATACCTCTTTGGAATGTCCATTCTATGCTTATATACTCTGCGTTATCTGTGTGTATATTCTTTCCGTCTTTAATGTACAATTTTATTGAACGTAGAGAAGTTGTAATTGTAAAGTTTATGCACCTCCTTATCCTAACCCTTTCCCAAGCAAGGGTGAAAATCTCCCGAAAATGCGAGCCATGTCATTTCTTTATGCTTATTTGCTCTACCAGAGGGCAGGAAGAGGAGGGAAAGAAACACAAAATTTCTTGAAAAGATTTTGAAAATGTCGTTGAGGCTTCAAGTTAAGTATAACCAAAATTCAAAATATCCATCTCAAATTCAAGAGACCGCCATATCAGTAAGATCAATTGGGAAATATCAATTTTGGTGAAAATCTTGCTTGCAGTTTAGGCGCTAGCGTTGTTCACAAACTTTTTCCCGTAGGAAGAGAGCGACGGGCGGCGGAGGATGCGCGGACGAAGGGCCTAAGGGTTGTGCAGGGCCGTAAGGGCGGGGGCTGAGGGGGGTGTGTGTGGTGGATTCGGTGAAGTGACCGGGAGTGGTGGCTCAGGGCACCAAGTCACTATGACCGGGAGGTCCGGGGGGCAGGACTAGCTAGATAATTCGTTGTGTCCCCGATCAACGCCAGGCGAATTCCAGAGCAGTAACCTAACAAACCGGCTACAGACCGCGCGCGATCTTTCATTTCTCATTTTGTTCTGTTCTCACCCCTTACTCACACACGTACACTAACATGCACAACACTACCACGCATGCAGGGAGACCGATCGGGTGATTAGAGATTGTTCCGAGAGTGGCTCGCTAGACGGAGATACCTAGTTGGACGAAATCCCGCTAGCGGACAGTAGGTCGGCCCCGAATCTCACCCAAAAGATCAAGGCAAGATCACCGGCACCTCCCGAGCAAAAGCATGCACTACTTTTACAGGATTAATGACCTGCAGCATTGACACCTGCAGAATCACTAACAATCAATCGGAGACGTGGGGCTGAGGACGGGTGACGCGGAGGGAGATTGCGGCGTGGTGGCCGCGGCAGTGGGGTGGGGGGCGGGAAACGTGGCATGGGACGTGGGGGATGGCGGAAGGGGCACGTGGGACGGGGCACGAGGGACGGGGAAAGGGGCACAGGGGACGGATGACGTGACATGGGTCACGGTGGCCGGGGGACGGGGACATTGGACAGAGCTGGTGGACGGGGAAAGGGACAGGGGACGGGCTGAACCGCGTCCGTGTGCAAAGCAGGCGCCGCCGGCATCTGCGTTGCTAATTCGCGGAATCAAGATCGACATAAAATTTTAAAACACAGCCATTTCGCATGTCTGAAATCGTCTCCAACTGCCAAGACACAAAGAGGAAAACAAAGCCAGAACGACGTTTGCGCAAGGTAATTATGCTCCCAAATCTTTCTTCTTCCTCTCCTTGGAACAAAAAGAAGATGAAAAAGGGAAAAGAAGGAAGGCGGAGGCACAAGCCCGTTAAAAAAGGAAGCTTCCTTTTTAAATGAACAGTCCTTTCTGGACGAAAAACTTCTCTCGGCTCTACATGCAACTGAACCGGCGGCCATGGAATTTATTTGAGAACATTTTTGTTTTTTTGAATAAAGCGGAGCAATTAAGCCCTTGGGGAAAGGGAAAGAAAGGGAAAGAAGAAAGAGCAGATAGCAATATAGATTCTGCTCCAACAAACGCAAACGCATAAACACAAAATTACGAGACAATAAACGAATATACAATTGAAAACATTAAAAAAAATTAAACATATATGAAGAACAAAACGAACACAAGAGAAGTAACGAAATAAGGATTGAAACTATTATGAAATAGTATAGATTATATCTAAAATATCGAAGTAATTTAAACAAAAAACAAATAATGTTGGAAAAAGAAATTGCAAAGAAAGGACTTCGTAAATAGTGAATTGGAAGCTTGCTTGTTCTGCTCTGTACTTTTTTGACATGTATTTTCAAAATAATATATTTTAAATTGCTTTAATCACATTGACATTTGATGCTAGAAGCTTGAAGTCAGAAGAATTTACAAAACAATCCAAAATTTAAAAAACAATGTTAGTGTATTATAAATGACATTTAATTGTAAGAGATTGAAAACGGTTGCAATCAGGTGGTGTATTCTCCGTCATTCGCGGTTAGTTTAATTTATAGCTAATTGTAAAGTACTTAAATAATGTTCTATTAAAGTATTAGACAGTTTAGTTAAATTAATAAGTTGAATTTAATATACATGTTAACTCATTTAAACAAGGGCATGCTTCATTTTCAACTTCCACAAAATAAAAATCAAACACTTTTTTCATCATTATTTATATTTCACAATGTTGACAAAACCTATCACGTGTTCATGTCCACGAATATTCGTTGCACTGCAATATGTTGCACTATAGTAAGCTAAAACATACACTTACAATACTGCAAATAATTCGAATGTGTATGAATTACGCGCTGAGGAAGATCGTAGAATGGCGACCAAAACGTCGGTACCTTTGCTATGAACGCGGCGTCACCCGGACAGCCAATTAAATACTGATCACTATTTCCATTACCGTAATACTATGTACATCTGAGAAGAATTGTAACTACAGAAGACTTTCTCTGAATCTTGCTCTTTTACGTGGTTGTGAAAAAGCAGTGCGCCATCTGAACCTGTGTCAAGTTCCCCTGCCGGATTGACAATTATTGTTGAATCGATCTTCGTTATCGGCACACACGTTCATTGCGATTTTCTCTTCATTCATGAAGGCTTCAAGACTTCGTCTTTGCTCAAGCAAGATTTGGTGCAAAAGTGTTTATCATTCAATGAATAAAAATATGGAAAGCGAGAGAGAGAGAGGGAGACACGAGGAATTCCGTTGATTAAGTTCAAAAGTGGAGATGTACTATCATAATTTGCCCCCATTGAAAATTAATACTTTAATTAAAATAATCGGGCTAAATATCGGAACAACTAATCGACGTGCAATCGACGAACATTAATCGGTGTAAAAATAAACGATTTCAATTTGTCGATGAAACATATAAAATAATCGATGGTTGCACTAATTCCGATTAAATCGCCCATCCCTAGTATCCAGGGTCTTTGCGCGTAGGCGGAGGCAAGAGCGCATGCGCGTTACCTGCGGAGCCTTGGGGCGCAAGTGGGTCACGTGGACAAAGCGGCTTATCCGCGTCGCCTCGCACTGCGGAGCGTGGCGGTGAGGGGCGGGGAGCGGAGCGGGGTGGGCGGGGCGACGAAGGAAGCGGCGGCGTATCTACTGGCCGGAGCACCGCGCACAGGTGCAGCCGTGGGCGACTGCCCCCCTCCCCAGGAGTGGCCTTATTCTGCGAGGGCGTAAAGTAATGGGAAAGACTCCCTGCGGAACCTTGTAAATATGGTGACTGGGGCGGGCGGGGGGGCGGCTGAGTCCTGGGGGCGGGGCGGGAAAGGCGAGTTCTGCGACGATGTTTTTATCTGCCTTTCAACTTGGCTTCAAAACGTGCAGGAAAACCTCTTTATCAGAGACTTTCTTAGTTTTGATAGCGATTGGAATGATCTCTGCAAACTTTACTGTTCTAAAAATCAATGCTTTTTGAAGAAATTTTCTATTAAGTATTTGTATTTACACTTTTTGTATTTCCTGTGTACGAAATATAATAACAATTACGATTACTAGATTCAAAAACTTCTGAAAAAAGCAAGCTTAGCCTTCCACAACTTCTATTATCTAATCATTCTTCGAATGGAATGTTATTAACCAGTGAAACTAAAAGCAATGCAAATTGACTTTACGAGAACTAAGTTAAATCATTGTATTTTTTCTTTTGATTTCTCGAACAATGTTCTCATTATTTCGAGGCTCGCGAGTGAGATCGATTTATTGACGACATGGTTCTGGTGCGAATTGCAAATTGTGATCGTAGCAGGGCGGGTGCGTCTCATTAACAGTGAACGTCCGGTTGCAGAGAAGAAAGCGATGCTACATAACAAAGGCGTGCGCGGTTGGCATTCGGCTATTCACTCTTGCCACACCTTCCCCGCTTACCATGCAACTTGCTACCACTCCCACCCGGCCTCCCGCCCACGTCCGCCTACAGGTCCCCGACGGGAGAGACGGGCCGGGGGCATAAATTGACGTCCACTGCAGTCTCTCTACTCCACTCCACCCAGGTGGCCCCAGGGGGAATTTTTTGTTTTTCCCGTTCCCACTTTTGGGTTAGGGGGTTTTTAAGGGTTTGGGTTTTTTTTCCAAATAGCTGCTTTACTGCTCTCATAGGTTTTAGTTTTTTCGTTGGTTCTCGGATAAACACCAGGCGAATGCCGGAAGCAGTTACTTCTAACCTTCCTCTCCTTGTCTATACTCATTCCTTTTCTTCATATACCAAACACTAACTTACACTGTACTACCAAGCATACGGGAGACGGTCGGGAGTCAAGAGCTTGTCATGGCGACACCTAGTGAGGGGAATTTTCGCAAAGCCGTTAGGTCGCCGGCCGGTTAAATCGGCGCCGGCATCTCACAATCAGCGTTCGGAATTATCGAGCCCAACCTCCCGAGAAAAATACACTTACGGACTAATGACCTTATCAGCTGAGTGCTGGAATCAGTACCAAATCAATCAACCCAGATCCGCCCCGTCTCCACTCTTGAATCTTTCCGATGTTCCTCTCTTTCTCTGCTTCGCACGCCCCCTCCCACCCACCAGCCTCGATTTCTTCTTACCTCCCGCGTCGCCCCCACCTCTCTCCCCCTCAACCAACCTGCCCACACACCCGCCCTTTATTGCGCCGGCCCTGCCCCACAGGCGCTTCCACCCCTCAGTTGCCTTCCCGCTCTTTAGCCGCCCTCGGGGCGCCCGTAATTGCACGATAATTGATGGACGTTGCGAGCCGTTTCTTCCGAATACACAGATTAATTCTTGCCCCTACGAGACTCCTGTACTTGTTTAGCCGGACCTTCTCCGTCTTCCCCCTCCTCCACCTTCCCCCACCCCCAACTTTACCCTTCCCTGCCCCCTCTCCCCGCCCCTGAAGTCGCCGGAACCAAGTCGCTGGCTCAGCTAAGCCGATCGTATATGTTCTCGGGCAGATGAAAACTTCTCAAGCAGAGAGAATCTCACATTAAGAGTTATTTATTACAATTTCGCCGGCGCGGGCTTTGAAAGTTAAAGCCGGGCGGAGCCTCCGACGGAGCCTCCGACGGAGTCGTCGCCGCTGCTGGTGCGACTTGCGCTACCAGACTTTCAATTTTTTTCAGCTTCCTCGGCAGTCGCCTGCTGCGCTGGTACGCGAATCGCCGTGTTTTGTCCTCCAGCTCCCCGCGTTCGTCTGTTTTTTTTTTCTCCTCCTCCTCCTCTGGGAGGCAAGCTCATTACTACGTCTATAGGAAGTCGAACTCGATCTTTTCGAGAAAACGACGAGTAATGGCTTTCGATTCGACTTCCTAATAATCCCATTTGGTCTCTTTGCTTGCGGAAAGTAGGAACCTACGAGGCATGCAGGGCGGAAAAGCCTCTGATTTTGTTTGGAGAAGATTTCGAATGTAAATTCCGGCCTCAATTAATTATTCGTGATTCCAAAGTTAATCACATCTCTTTTGCTTTAAGAATGTGATCCGATGGGCAGAAAGAGTAGATTTCTTCAAACAATAAAATGGGGTATTTAAACGTATTTACTCACTCCCCGGAAAGAAAATTTTCGTAATGGAACCCAGATTTTGTGTTGTAGTGGCAGGCACAACGAATAATTATGAATATTCGTCGGCTGAATAAAACGTTTGTGAGATAATAATTATTCATTACATGGTTTAATTGAGATTTTAAATCTCGGGGTTATTACTACATTGCAGTTTTCTTAGTTAGACAAACATAATTTTAAGATAACATTGTTTATATCACTTTATTAACATCACAAGTTAATTGAAGGCATTCATTAAAATTTAACATACATGCTAGCATAAAACAAATACAATCATTTAGTCCATAAGAGTCAGTACGAATATTATTCTAAAACGAACATCGGCATATCTCGATTCGGACCCCTCGAGAATGTCATCCCCCGGTGAAATTTACAAGTTTAAATTGCTCATTGTATCTGGTAACGAAGGTAATTACCTTAACGAAGGAAGAACGAACAAGGCCTGTTTCAAGAGACACGCCTAACGCGCCTGAATTCAAGCGCCATTGTTCGACGGTGGGTGGCGGGGTGAGGGGGCGGTGGCGAGGGGTCGTGAGGGACTAGGGGCGAGGGCTAGGGCCAGACGCAGCAAATATGATGCCCTTCGAAGGTTCCAGGGTTCCGGCCTACCGTGCTTTTACTTTCTCCTATGCTACTCGAAGATTAGAAAAAGATAGGTAATGCTCCCCAAAATGTGCCATTTCTTGATGAAGAAACACATTTTGAGAATCCTTAGTATATAATAATCAATATTTTAACGTCTGTTATGTCTATTTTATTGTAATGAGTTTTGACTTTAATAATAAGACTATTTTTATAACAATTTATTTATAGCTATACAAACTTCCTTCGTTGACGTTCCGACGCTATTTGGAGTCTTTTTCAAAAATTAAAAAAAATTATAATAACATTATATTTAAATGATGAATAATTATTAATAAAACGGTAACACATATAAAATATATCGATGAATTAAAAAGAATTAAACAATAATCACAAAAAACAAATTATGACATACCTAGTGATCAGATTTGTTGACATCATATTATAAATGCTATGCTGTTTATTTATGACATGATTACAATGGATACTGTGAATGTTATAATTATTCTCCATCATTTGAATATAACTTATATTATATTTTTTTACATTTTTGAAAAAGACCCTAAATAGTGCCGAAACGTCCATTCTATAACAATAAATAAATTTAAAAAAATTACAGTCTGTTTATTAAGGTCAAAAACCATTACAATAAAATAGAAAATTATTTCATGGATTACATAGTGTAGTCAGAGTCTATGTTATTGACTCCTGGTGTCAAAAATATTGTTCTTCCCTAGACGTGTGACTGTTTAACTGTCCATTCGTCCGTCTGTCTTCAGACTTATTGTTATTTTCCATGTTTCTTTCAGATTGCCCCAGAGACATAATTCATTTTTCGAACAGACATCTTAAAGAAATGGAGAGTTCACACGTATTATGACTGTGAAGAAAAATATTTGATATCCATGAATAGTTCGTACCTATACCGCCTTATTCCTAGATTTTGTTTTGCTACTAGGAAAAATAAACATTCTCCAACATCCAATTTATGTTGCAGTTTCATTCGGTTACAAACTTATCCATAAGTGCTGTACAGTAAAAATAACACCCAGGGTGATTGAGAAAAAATTAAAGAACAGATCGCTTTGTATTTTTTTAGAAATATCAATTTCTTTTCATAACGATTTAGTATTTTCCTTTGATATGAAGTTCTCTGGTTTCGATATACAGCAATAGTTAAATGGACCGCTAAGGTATTTGCCTTTTTTCATGTGTTTTCAACCCAAACGTGAGGAAGAAGGAAAATCACCCGGACGAAACGCAACTGCCAAAAATGTCGGTGAGCATAACTGGCTTGGACAATAATACGAGCGGCAGATTAAAGCGTCCCAGGGTAGAAGCTAGTTTTAAATTCGTGCAAATATTATGAACGAGCGGCGAACGTCCCGCGCGTCTGCTCCCTCTGACATCGCAGGAAATCCGTTACAGCTCGCTCCCTCGCCCGCCGCGCCGACAGGCCAAATCCCTCTCGCCCCCCTCACTTCCCCCGACCTCCCACACCGCCCTCTTTGCTCTCACCTCACCCTCACACGCCCTCGCACCACCTCACTCGCCCTCACCGCTTCCTCACCCGTCCCCGTCGCTTTCTCACTGGTCCTCACCACTTCCTCACTCTTTCTCATCACTTCCTTACTCGCCTTCACCCCTTCCTCACCTGCCCCCGCCACTTCCTCA
>BOPP01000028.1:6155708-6165838 GCA_017312745.1 Gryllus bimaculatus
CCACTCCCCGCCACTCCCCGCCCCGCGTCGCGTTTTTGTCCGCGAGCTCCCGCCGTCCGCGATTGGATGCTCGCACCCCTCCTCCCCTTCGCGGCCATCGCAGTCGCTCCGACGCTCCGATGCCAGACCTTTCGTGGGGCTCTCATGACTGGAGCCCATCGGACCAGCGCCCACACCGAGTAAGTGTGTCGCCAGTGATGGCATCCACTTCCCAAGACACTCCAAAAAACTTTCAGGAGACGTCCAGTCTGTAGGTATCTCGAAATTTTCTACTCTTCTTATTTCAACAATACAATGACCTACGATATCCGTCGGCAATCTTTCTACCAAAGCTATGGATTCCGAAAGTTTTCTGTACTACTTCCTTAAATGAACTTTGCCACCAAAACCGCCTATTTCCATCTCTTTTCGTAATCTGCGACAAATCTACATGGGTTGCACAATAGAAGTCACACAACACCACGAGTCACCCCTTCCTCTGTCTCATCGGACCGGGAGATGTGATGCCAACTGATGGCACTGCAGTACCTCTGACCGGGAGGTTCTGGGAGTGAGTCCTGACGGTGGCAAGATTTTTGACACTAGTTTGTTCACTAGGTAGAATTAAGTGGCTGTCTGGAGGACAATTCTAGAGACCGGCTGCTCTGATTGGCAGATAAACACCAGGGGAATGCCGGAGCAGTACCCTAACAAACAGGCCACGGATCGCATGCGATCTTTCCTTCCTTCTTCTTGTCCTATCCTCCCCCTTTACACGAACTCTAACATGCACTACACAACCACACCCGCCGGAGAACCGGTCGGGAGCTTAGAGCTACTCCCAGCTTGGGCGGTGCCCCGCTGGTGGAAGATACCTGCTTGGGGGAAACCCCGCTAGCCGATGGTAGGTCGGCGACGGTTCTCATCATACAGCGGGGGAACACCACTGCCACATCCCGAACAAGAACATGCTCTACACTTACAGGGTTAATGACCCAAACCGTTGTCGTAACTACCAACAATCAATCAATCAATCTCCGTCTCACCAGCGCGTTCCCAGTCTGATCGTCATGTCGCTGTGGCTCCACTGCCTCCACTCGCACCCCTCCCCGTCCTCCACCCCCACCATCGCCTGCAGCAGCGCCCAGCGCGGGCTTCGGAACGGAAATCTCGCGAACTGCACAAACACAAGCTTTAGATCATAAAAAGCCGCACACAGGGATTTCGAGGGCGGGATGTTCTGCTGAATTTATACGGCGGTGCACGTACCAACACACACACACACACACACACGCGCGTAGCTGGGCCGCGCCCCGCCTCGCCTCGCCAACACGCATTCGCAGCGCCAGCAATAAGATAAATACTAACCAGGTTATATTCAGGGCGCGCTGCAGCTATTCTCGTCCGCCCGCCCGCCGTCACCCCCCCCCACCAGACTCTTTTTTATTTAGAAAAAAAAAGACGGGCGCACTCGTTCCGGAAGCGGTTGCTACAAATGACAGTCGCAGCCGCGAGGCCGCTAGAGGCCAACAAAAGAACATCAAGTGAATCAAATGGAATGGCATGGGGGAAAGTTGGGCGGACAGGGAGCGGGACTGTAATGGCGAGTGAGGGAGAGGATCCAAGACTTCCCCGTGGAATGTTGCCCTCGTAGTTGCTCCTAGTTGTGTTAGTTAAAATAAAGCGGGACGAGCAAAATTGCATGTTTTATTGAGCTATTTTCAGAGAGTTTTATTTTATAACGTACCTTTGTTTTATTGTTTAAAGGGCGATGCCGCCCTTGGGAACGTCGGACGGCGCTGAGAAAGGAATAAGGGGTAGTTGAGGTGAAGAGGGAGAAGAGGGAGAGGTCCAGGCAGAGGGAGATTCGTTCTTTCGCGGACAGCGGCGAGCGAGTCCTTAAAACACCCGAACGATGGTTTCCGAATGGAAAAGTTAAACGAATGGAACAATCAATCCCAGGAATGCACAAACCCTGGTGTCCAATTGAATTCCTCAAGGTGGACAATTTTTTCAGTTGTTACTGTATTGGAGTCAAAAGAGCCTTCAGCAACAAATTACGATCGTACAGACTATGCTGCGAAATTTTCAACGCAAGGAACTTTATATCATTCCTTTTAAAATGTCTCTCTAAGCTCACTTTACGAATGAGATGGTACTACAAAAGAGAACTTCTAATAGTCCAAAGACAGAGTGCTTGGACAATTCGGGGCCATATTACAAGTATATTATTTTATTGCAATGGAATTAATGAGATAAATTATGTTCATGTTTAGACGCCAACGGATTACTGAATACAAGCGCTGTTAGAGTTTACTTTGGAAATTGGAATTTTAATACGTTGGTGGATCAATGCTTCTGTCAGAAGGCAGGTTCCTTATTTTTGTTATATTTTTATTTAATTGATAATGTGTAGAGGCCATGCATATTACAGTTTCCCAAATAGAACTTGGCCTTTTACATCGATTTTCTTTTTCAGAAGTCTGTTGGATCTCTGTATTTTACATTAGTAGTAAATAAAATTACACAATCAGTATTAAATATAGTTTAATACTGAACTAAATATAATTTCAAACAGAAGATAATTCAGATTATGAAAAAAATAGCGGATCAAAACATTTTTGGATTGATTATATAGTTTATTAAATATAATGTAGCAACTGTTTGTGAATCTATTTTCAAGTTTTTGCGTAAGTTTAATCAAGTACAGCAATGCACTTTTAAGGACTTGTGAAATCAAGGGGACCAAACTAATCTTCATTCTAACCATGTATTTAGGAGTGTATTTCGGTAGTCCTAACACTAGTTTAAAAAATCCTCCTAATAGTGTGTCTGCTACATCTAAAATCTACAGTTTCCAAATGGATGAAGTGTGAAGGAAGAAATCGTAATTGATCGCACAATTTTAGTTTAGATTGTCAATATGCAAATTTAACAGTAATTAGTAGCGTCCAAAGAGATCCCGTCTTTGATACCAAGCTTTGGGCAGGAACTCGTCTGCAATAACGCTTATCTGGTAAATGTTACTCCTAAGAATATATATGAATTAACATGTTTTATAACGTGTTCTCTGCACTTAAGCAGTCTTGTTTCTTTCTGACTTCCTCTCTTGCTATAGGTGAGCAGTTGTATTTTCTTGTTGTCGACGTCTGCATGGTTTATATTACAATATGTGAAGAGTGTGTTCATTGTATTTTGAAAGTGGATGATGTTGTCTCAAAGTATTATTATATCATCAGCAAAAGTTAACATTTCCCAATGTTTGTGATTTTTTCCTATCCGTATTGTGTAAAGAACTTAATGATGTACAGCAATCCAAAAAATTAGATCGGGCATAGGGAGTCGTTTTGCAAGACACCTTGTGTGATGTCGATGTCTTCCGTCTGCTGGTAATTAACAGACACTTAAATATAGGTCTGACCTAGGAATCTCGTAGGATTTAAACTATTTACTGTCTAATACAGTTTTCCCCATAGAATGCAATGGATTACAGTTCCGACGCTCTTCGGGAGCCAATGAAGGCAGCGTAGAGTTTGCCTCTCGATTTCGAAATATTTATTACAATCTTTACATGCAGGCCGAAAATATTATCTTTACACGATGGTCGTGTTCTGATACCGCACTGTGCTTCAGGATATATGTCGTGATTATCACAGTGATTATTTAACCTGTTCTGAATAATTTTGGTGAATATCTTCGATAATGTGTAGGCCACAGGCATGCCTCTGTAGTTCATTGGGTCAAGTACGTCTCATTTCATGTAAATAACTATGACCTCCGATTTACACCACTCTGATGGAAGTTCTTCTGCCTTCACTTGTTCTTTGAATAGTTTCGTCATGTGTCTTATCCAATTAGCCGGTAGATACTTGAAGAAATCATTTGTAATTCCATTTGGTCCAGGAGACTTGGTGTTTGTTTCCATTAAAAATTTTAAACACTTTATTATCTTTATTGCTTGTCTAAGTACGGATGTGTGTCATAGAAACATCATGAGTTATTGAATTGAAGTTACGTAACATTTTGTAATACAATTTTCCCTATTCTTTAAGGCTGATCAGATATTGCGTGCATTTCGTGGGTTTTAGGCGATTTACTTCAAATCCAAAATGTTTCCGTTATTTGATAGAGCCGATTGTATATTTTTCTACTGTTGTTTCATCTTTTCTCGAATCAAATCTGCATTCTCCTTTCTTGATAAAAGAAAAATAGATTTTAGCTCCACTTTTCTGGTTTCAATCTCATTGCACTTCTTGTTTTTCCGTATTGTAATTTTCCTAAGTTTCCTGCTGGCTTTCTCAACGCAGGGTTTGTCACAATTTAATTTTTAGAGTAGTTTGTTGACTAGTATACTCATATCTCAATGTACTGCTGCATCTCGTATATTCAATTTCAAGACGCGTTCAATTCGCTTGGATCATTTGGCTTTAGACAGCTTTAGCTCTCAAGTACTGCCGTTCAATTTTCTTTGTTACTCACGTTCCATTTCAAGACGGAATTGAGTTTTGATGCATTACTGATTTATGTTTTTCTGTTTCGGAGTTTAATCACAGTGTAATCCTGACAGGTAGGTGATCTTAACTTTTCGTGCTACGGGTCTTTGATCAGTCTTCACCCCAAACCAAGAGGAGAGCAATCTCTGCCGCTGAGGAAAGGGTCCATGACGTCCTCGTCCGTTCGTGCGTTGAGCAAGGCCAATCCCAACTCCTCCAGACCCTCAACTAGCTTCACACCTTGTGAGTATTGGGCGTTACCTAGAGCAGGGATTCCAAAAAAATTTTTACCACGCCCCCATTTGTCAATAGTAAATCTTCCCCCGCCCCCTAGCACATTTTTTATTTTGTAATGGATAAATCAAGTGTTACATTAAGAAACAATAATTTATCTTTTTACTCTTAACGATTTTACTAGTTAATTATGTTTTAGTGACCTTGTGTGAAATTTCGTTTTAGTTACGCCAAGGAAATGAAATACAATTTATGCCTAATTAATATTAAAAGTTGAAATTTAAATTAAACAGGGGAAATAAAAGTCAGTGAGAAGGATGAGCTTGCTTTTTTACCAGATTCTCTATCCTTGATATCAGAAGGTATTCCGTAACCTTGAGTATCAGATAGTGCGCAACGTAAATCATCAGCAATGTCAAGTTTCCCCGGATACTTCGTTATAGTTGCAACAAGTGCGCGGTTTGCAACGGTTGCAAGAAGTGCAAGGTTTCTTGCACAAATTGCTCAACACTACATAGCAAATAATACACTGAAGATGTTCGAAGTCATACTTAAGCTTGCAAATAAGCCCATATTTAATACAATCATTGCTATACTTGCTCTTTTGCTGAGTTAATTTTGAACGATACCTTATGTCACAAATCACACAATGCAACAAGGCAACTTTGACTAAATTCATCTCTTTCTAACGTGCCACGTCCTCGGTAATGTTCTGGTTTATCGCATCTCGATGGGTCTCGTGCCCCCGTGACCTGTCTCTACACTTCCATTGGAAGGCGCGCCCCCACTTTTGGAATCAATGGTCTAGTTTTTTTCTTGTCCTCAAAATAAAGGCATTTTGAGTTAGTTCGTATTAGAGTTGATTGACACGACTAATTCTCGCCTTGAAGTCCTCACCTACAATGATCAGGAGATTGTCGTTTATTTTGCGATTCACTATTTTATCCAGGAACGCTGGTAATCGCGTCATGGTATTTGTCGTGTAAATAAACATTAATGATAATCATTTTGCATTCCCTCACGTAGTGATTTCATAATCTTGTTTAGATTTCAATCTAAAAAGGACTCAGTTTTTATTACACATTAGCACAGTTATATAAATAACATTGTTAACCATTCGCTCTCTCTCCGCCTAATGTCTTTTCTTTACTCGTGGAATACACTCGTACATGATTTTTAAATTAATTTAAGTATAGTGTCAAAGAAGAAATGTCTGAATTTGACCATCTTTCACGTAAACTAATAATTTTACAACATAAGTATAATTTTTTAAATCATCAACATGTTTCTTATTTATGTTAGACTGTCTTATTTGTTTCAACATCGGCTCACAAAAGGGGAACAACGCGATAAACAGATGAAATGATGATGGGGTGGATAATGATGGTGTATGGTAAAAGAAGTAGAAGATGAGCAAAGAAACTCGCGCCGTAGCTGTGCTATGCATGATTTAATCGCACTAAATTAACTTTTGCGCACGGTTTAATTAAATAAAACAGAGCGATCTTGCAAAACAATCAGGCCTACTACGTAGACAGCTTTGTACAATTCGACTGAAACAAACTTAAGACCCCCGCAAGCCGTTAAAGTCGTTCAGCTTGTAAGATTTGTAATAAGTCAAAAACTGCATCAAATTCGCTAAATTTAATTTCTTTTTCATTTTAAAAAAATGCGTATAAATTTTACGACTGTTCTTGAGAAGGCAAAATGGCGTGATCAACTGGTTCCTTACTGGTTCAATTAATGTAGTCTTGTTAAAAGCCAAAGGTATAGAAGTATCACACATGCCTTCTTATTGCTATTCAACGATAATTTTTAGAATATAAAATTTACGATTAACAAAATTAGAATCATACAACCAGAGTGCTGCTGCAGAAAATGTCCCGTAGGTAATCTGTTCATATACCATCTGAAATTACTGTCATCTGCATGTAACATTACGATTTTTCTCCTTTCCAGCTTCAGCTTGCGACATTGAATTCAGAAGAACGCTTTGCTTCCTGATATTGACTCTTAATTTTGCAGGATGACCAACCCAAACATTTCGAAACTTTGACAAACTTCGGATTCCATTGCTAATATTTTGTGTTCGAGAAAACGGAAATTGATTTCATGTTTAGAAAATTGCGAGGAATTCATCGTAACTTTTGAACACAACTTACAAGTAATTGATAATTCATTTCAATAATAAAACAAGTGAATATACAATGATTAAGTTAAAACATTCATTAAAATCCTCTCAGTTATAGAACAATAGTAAACGGTGAAATCTAAATTTTATTTTTTTAAATTAAAATTTCATGAGATATTATTTTAGACATCTACATCTGTCTTACTCGCATATTAATTGTTTCAATTAATTACATGCTAAAATATGAATATATTAATAATTATAAATTATGCTTTCAAGTGTAATATACTAAATTAGCATTTTTTAGACATATAAACATATTACAAAATGTAGATTTGTCTGCAAAATATCATTAAGGTATGAAAATTATTATCCTAAAATGATGAAGGTTCAGTACATGTAAATTAAGTTAGCAAACAAGTCTTTGGGATTAAAAATGCGCATTCAAATAAAAAGAATCCATAACGAAATGTAAGGGAGGTGACTACAAACGAGTCAGAATAAGCTACCCTCGTGCATTTTATTCTCGCAGAACCAAATGTTATCATTTGCAGTCTAAATTGAAAGAGAGCAGCAATACAGAAAGGTTTCTGGTTGTGTAAAGAGACTTATAAATACTGAAGCAGCGCTCACGAGAACCTGCCAGCAGCGCTTCTGAACGACACTGTCTCTCCGCTCCCTTTCAGAAACGCACGTCTTGGAAATAAATGGAACACGAAAACGCACGACATTTTCAGAAGTGCTGTGCAAAGTGTAAGGAAATGGAACGAAATGTCTTGCCTGGCGATAATAAAAGCAAAATAGGATGTTTTCTTTTCTTCGACCCAAGGAAATATTCCGACCATAAAGTTAGACTGAATGTTTCTTCTCTCCCTTCCACTTGGGCGAGCTACCGCCCCGCCCCGCCCTTCCTCTTCCCGCGACGCCCCGCCCGTTCCTCGCTCCGCCCAGCCCCGCCCAGCCCCGCCACCCTCCCGCCAAGCCCTTGCCCATGCCGGGCGTTCAAGTGGTAAAAAGGGATGTTTATGGACTCGGTACCGGCAATAGGGTGTTTTATATGCTAACGCGGCGGGGCGAAGCGGAGGGTGGGCGGAGCCAGACGCTGTTTGGAGGGCCCGCGCGCTCGGCGCGCTGCCTGGCGGGCGATAATAAAGAGAGCGAGGCGACAAAAACGAGGCGGGGACCCTCTTGAAGTAATCCGGGATTTACTCTCGTCAACACAATGTCAGCTGATCGTCTACACGCTCTGCTCCGCTGTGCGCGGGTGCGACCTCGGCTGCTTCTTTATGACGCGGACGTCTGAGCTTCGCCCAACTCCCTCTCCCTTCGCGAGACGGCCTCTGGGAACTGGTGTCGCGCCGTGTTCATCAGCTGTTGACAAGCAGGCTGCTTTTCAGCGAGAGCCACGGTCTTAGTGACTGGCTGTGAGCTTAAAATTCTCTTTAGCTGCCAGTCGCCCCCTAAACGCGTTTCATGCCGCACAGCATTGCTGCCAAGGAAACTCGCCCCTCTTTAAAGGATTTCATTCCTTCGGCGTTTATAAACATAAGCCTGAAGTAAAAATTGAATGCCAACAACTTGCGTTTGAGGGATACACAAATCATAATTTACTTTTACCTTTTTGTATTCTAATGACCTATGCATACTGTAATTATTAATACATATTTGCAATATTATTACTCCTAATAGATAGGCTTTAAATCACTGCGTATAATTTTAATGAAGACCATTTACAGAAAACGAACTCTTGTAATGAATATTTCTTTTAATTCAATATTTCACGAGAATATTTCATTTTTCTCTTCTAATTAGTTAGGACTAAGCCAGTAATATTTTCGTAAAAAAGGTGTCATTTTTATTAAACTTGTAAGGAAATTGTAACTAAGCAATGTGAGTTATAAATCAAGACAAATATTTCTAATTAAGGTAGAATAATAATACTCATTTTCGTACATTTTTATGTGAAATTATACTGGTACAGATGTTTTTGCTGGTTGGAAACATTTTTGCAGGTTCATGTAAGAGTAGAACATTGCGTAGCAGATGTTAATTATGCGACAAATTATGTGATGTTGTAGCGCCTCTATTTTGATAAATATCTTCAAAGACATTGAAAGACGGTTTGGCCAAAGAAAGACACAATGTACACAGTAAATAAATAAATTTAAAAAATGTAATCATTGAATCCAGTTACATTGTAACTTTCTTATACCAAAGTTGATTGTCAATTTTTTTGCGTACTTTCAACTAACCGAGCGAAGTGACTAAGAGCGCAGCGCGTTCACTTCGCGTTAGGGAGGCCCAGATTCAATTCCCGTACTGGCCATGCTGACCTCGTTGAACCAGGCGAATGCTGGGATGCTGCTTACTGAAAGGCCACGACCGCAAAACCGACGTCGCTAGCTTAATCCATTAACCGCGTGAAGTCACGTTTCAGTTACCACCAAGCAACGAAAACAGGAAGAGACCGTAGCACATGAAATGAGTTCGTGAGATGAGGCTCCGAGCCTAGAAGTTAACTTTTATATTGTGTTCAAGTCCTTGAAAGAAAAATCTTTTGGCCAAAAATGTAGACAAAATAGACAGTAAATAAATAAATTTTAAAAAAACAACTGAAAAATTGTGTCCAGTTAAATTGTCACTTTCGTGTACTAAGCTGTTTGCTAAATTTGCTTACAAAATTTTAGTAAACACGAAGCAATGAAGACAGAAAGATAATACAGCACCTGAAACTGTTCGTGAGAAGAGGGTCTAGGGCGTATACTACGTATACAGAGAGAGATTAATAACTACGTATCAGCTAACATAAACCATTCCTTTTAAAAAAAACGATAAAGCATTGATTCCAGTTAAAATTGGTCCAAACTTTTCTTGATGTAACACAGAAAAAAGGCCCCCCGTTTTGGCCGATTTTTTTGGGTATGTACTTCCAGTTTAATAGTAAGCAACGAAAACAGGAACAGAATGTAGCACCTGAATTCAGTTCGTTTTTTTGTTGACCGTCTCGAGGCAGACGAGCAGGGGGAGGGTTGGTGAGAGGCAGGGAGGGAGCGATGTGGGGCAGGGAGCGCGTCGGGGAGGAGGTGTGGCGGGGCGGGGCCAGCAGCGACGGTGTCTGGCAGTAGGCGGCCGACACGCGCGCAATCTGCCGGCAGGCGGGTATCCGCGTTAACCGACGCCGCCACAGGAAACGACGCGTGGCTGAAATCTGCGGGTCGCGTGCGCAGGGGGCGGGCATGGGGTGCTCGTGGCGGGGCGGGGCGGGGTTCGGGGCGGGGCGGGGCGGGGTGCCG
>BOPP01000028.1:6183099-6195719 GCA_017312745.1 Gryllus bimaculatus
GCCACACGACGGAGACAAACGTGCGCGCATCAACTGCAGCGGCGCCGGAAGAATAAGACGCACTCGTACCAACTTTACCTAACGAAATCTGCTTTATATAGCTATGGCTTTTTAATGGCCTCTTAAAATCAAGTTAGGGTACTGGAGGATAAATAAAATTCCGCCTTCCCCTCCGAAATCTCCAGTAAAACAAGTTGTTATCCACGGGCCGCTGCGAGCCAACTATTTTATGAGGCGGAAGGGGGCGCGGGGGCGGACCGCTCCGCTGTAACCGTTTGCTGTAAATTACCAGCGCCGTGAGCGCGGAGGTCGAGAGGATGCAGGAGCGCGAGATCAACGCTGCGAGCAATCCCTTCAAGGCAGCCGGCGTTGCTTTTTTCTACCGATATAATAACCGTATAGCTTTCGTAGGAAGCTTGTCCAAAAATGATGTAGTACGACGAAACTAACATAATATTTTCTTTAAAATTTCATGGGAGGTACCCCACAAGATACTATATCAATTTTTGTCATGTCTACAGATATTACCTAGGACAATGAAATACGTTAGTTTAAATAATCAAATGGAGAAAGAAGAAGCTGCTTTAATTCTGGATTACAAAGGCGACATGTATCAGGCATTATAACAATGGCTTAGTCTGACAGACTATTTTGAGTAAAAATAAAAAATAATAACTCATTTTTACACCCAATTTAATGGATTGGACAATAATGATTGGGAGTTGAAGAATACATTTTCAAGGGTTTTATAGATACAACTAAATGACTTGACTCTCACAGCAGACACTTGCTTGGTGCTGACCATACATGGCTTTTGAGAAGAGTCTACAGAATCACCTCATCATACGACCTTTGTTATGATCGCCATCGACCCATTATGGTTGTTCAATGTTGAAAACCAAATGTAAATGCTACAATACAATTTTGCATTCATTCTTTACAATATTAGTCAATAAAGTGCCAAAGAATCACTGAACAAACTACAAAGGCATAGTCTATTGAACGACGCGTGTTAAAATGGCGTATACCGCAAATTAGCAAGAGTACTGGAGGGAGTCCGATGTTTCCAGGATTTATAATCTGCTTTGTGCAGGCTCATTCAGCAAGTTGCTGCAACTTCTACTAAGCTAGTACTGCTAGTGATGATAATGATAATGAGTACAGCGTCGTCTCACAGACGACGCCATCGTAATCTAGGGTTAAAATGTGTGGGAAGTATCTCACAAATTATATTAATGTCTACGACCATATTACTTACTACAATGGAATAAGGTAGTTCAAGTAATCAAATTGGAAGAGAAGAAGCATATTTAAAGAAGGAATTCGACTTATTTGTAACTTTTGAATGTAAGTTATTTGTTGGCAGTTCCCACAATTCATTACCAATCATTTATACTCAATTCTTATCAAATAAACTGTTTGAAGGAAGTAGTATATTGTTTTAAAGTTGTTTTTTTTATCCGAATGAAGTACATCACACATCGGTTGTTTCGTCCACCTTCTCAAAATAATCTCTCTGTAACTGTAAGCACTTTTGCCATCGATATGTCAGTCTCTTCAGACGTGCCTGAAAACATTCTTCCGAAGTGCTGCGTACCCATGCCTTGACATCTGTGTCCAGTTCTTCAAAATCCACAAAACAGCAACCACGTAGAGGTTTCTTCATGTTCCCGCACAGGTGATAATCACTTGGTGCGAAGACGGGAGAGTATGGTGGATGTGGCAGCACCGTGAATCGCATTGGATGAATGGCAGCAGTGGTCTCTCGACCAGTGTGGGGGCAGACATTGTCATTTGCATAAGGACGCTTTTAGCTAATGTTCTTGCTGCTTAGTTTGAAAGGTACGAAATGAGCGTTTAAAGGTTGCCACATATATTCTGCACTGTTAATCGTGACCTTAAATTTCAGCCAGTAGATGAGGATGAGGTCCCATTACACTGTCGCCATTCGCCCGCCAACCGATGGCATTGTTCGACATTTCTTTGGCGATGAACTGTCCCTATGCTTCCATTGCATTGATTGTCATTTCGTTTGTGGCTCATTGTAAAGAGGTCATATCTCGTCGCCCACCATCCAGCCATAAAGTCGGCTGGATCCTGATAATGACGTTGCAAACCTTTTCTACACAAGTCTGCACACCTGTTTTGGTCTGCACCTGGATGACACCTTCCCCAACTGTAAGTGGCCGTGTACGATCCTCTGCAGGGTGTTTCGGCTAATTCTCGTGTTTACTTCCATTTCCGTAAATGGGATCCCTTTTTTTTCGTTGGATGGCCTTTTCGACCCGGGTAACGTTGGCTGGTGTTGACGCTGTCGCATTCCTTCCAGAACGGGTTCCCCTGTCCACCGGTGTGCACCCTGATTTCCTTCCTCAACCCAGTTGTGCACCCTGATCCCTTCCGCGACGGTGCATGTTTCCTTCAGACTGCTGCCAAGCGCCGATGAATTTCTGCAGTGGTCACGCCTTGTTTCCATAGGAACCGAGCCATGTAGCGTTGTCCCTGACGGTTGCTTTCCATGTTGCCTACTCCTACGCTGACAATGTTGTTATGAAATGGCTATGACAAGTACATTCGTTGACCTGTGTGCGTGTGCTGCTACCAAACGGTGGGAAAATACCCTAGATGCAGGTCATCAGCTTCAGAAGTGAAGTGTAAACCACACCCGTACATACAAAAAATAAAATGTAAAACAATATAGTACGCCAATGGCTAATTGTAGACACCAAAGACCACGGATACTCACAAGTCTGTATAAAAAATAAGATTTGTAAAGATATAAAATGTTTCTGTTCTCTTGCGCAAAATGTACAAATTCAGTTTGTTTATCAGTGCATTGAACTTACCATAACAAAATGTTTACAAGAGAGATATCTAGGGCTTTGTCGTAAATAAAAACAATAAATGTTTAAGCCTGTAACACCAAAATGATTAATTTTACATCAAAAGCTTATAAAAACATTTTTCTAGGATATTTTTGTTTACTTCAATTTTAGAGAATTTTAGAGAAGATAATTTTCTGTGGAATTGATAGTTATGGATATATATCCAAAAAAGGTGAAAACGCACTTTCAAACGGCCGCGCCACCCCCGGCTCATTCCCTACACTTCAGTATTTTTAGTGTGATATGCAGTAGGTACCAACAAATAATCATGCTAAGTTTCAAAACTCCGGAATTTGTTTCCATCGATCGCCATTTTTGGGTCTAATGTGCCTGGGCTACTACCATTGTAGGACGGACTGACAGACAAGCTTTGGAAACAATTGACAGTTTCCCCTTCAAAGAAACAATGTAATCTGAGTTTATTTACTCTCTATTGGACGTCCTTCTTACATTGGACATCTTCCTTACCAGATATCCCACGGAACAAAAGATTTGCCCTAAATTGCAACGAGGTCTCCTATTGTGTGCGGCCACGAGGGACTCTAAGTGGAAAGAGCCGAGTGCCAGGAGCCAGGCAGGATTCGTAGTACTTGGGCTGATTCATAGAGCAATTACATAACCTAGTTAATTAGGCCCGTTGCTCAGCTATTGTCCCGTCACGAACGGTACAGAATTCTAATTCATGACAGGAGGTTTACAATAAAACGGGAGGGAGCGATGTAATTTCATGCCAAACTCGCTATTTATAAACTAAAATTTTGACAGTGAGGAAAACATTAATTTTTTTATTTTCTACTTAAATTCGATGAACACGCTGTTCTTCGAATTTAAAACAATACTTACATGAAACTGCGAATAAGGGAATTTGGATGTCATTATTGATAGATATGTAATAATGTTCGTAAAATTGGTAGTCATGTTATCCACGTTCTGCACTGATTAAAATTTATTTAATTATTAAATAATGTTCCTGATGAACATTTTCATTTGCTTGTATGGCAGTACAGGTATAAATTCATATTGTTTCCCCTCACGTGTTTTGAGGGATATTGACAGACGATTTCAAAACGTCATCCTTGTCAATAATTAATCCGTAAACCTTCACATCAGAATTGATCACACAAATGTATCACTAGAAAATGGAAGCGAATCGTTTGATATAAATTGCGCACTATATATTCTTCATACGTGTGGTAGACTGTCATTTCTCCATCTATCAAATTCGCAAAGTCATATAAATCATAAACAAATTCGTTTTGCTCATCATTTAGGAATCTTTTTTGTCCTTATAAGAATATAATATTTGAATTAACCTTTTCCTGTATTAAGATGATTTTTTAATATTTAAAAAAATATTTGTTAGTCATACTGTTAATTATGTTAGTGTAAATGAGGTGCAAGGTAGAGATGCCATGAGGATACCAATGGAATTCAGAACATTCAAAATATACTTCAGAACAAGTTGTTTATTTTAATACGAAAAAATAGTACATTAAGTAAATCGTATAACAAGGAAACGGTGTACGAAGTACACAACTCAACAGATAGATAAAAATAATAAACTATTTCCAGAATATCAGAGTGACCACTTTTTCTCGCACGAATTTCCCTGACTTTGAAGGTTATCCAGGTCCTTTCTTTACTTTTTTACATGACAAAATTTGTGAAGGATATTTAATTAAACTATAAAATATATCATTGCATTGGTCGATATTAAAACAATTACTGATAGAGACTTTTTGAAGTTTGCATTCTCGATTCTCTTGCAGTACCACATTGTGAGAGAAATAGATGTACTTTGATTCAAAACACACAGCACCAATACCACAGTCTTTGCCTATTTTTCAGCTCTCCGATAGTACTGCAAAATGAAAATAAAATATTTCTTCAAAAAAGTCAATGTTTTAAACATCAATGTATTGAAGTTGATGTTTTTGAAACATTGATGTTTTGTGCTCGACGTTTTTACGTCTTCGATGTTTTTTATTCGTGGATGAAAAATGTATAAAATCACAAATATGTAAATGTTGTAAATACGAACCTGATGGTACCACTGTCTGTTTATGTGTTCGACCCACACACGCGCGTTTTGTACTACCTTCGTCGAGCAGACTATCCTTCAACCGAAATCATCATCGTTCCTTGCATTTCGCCAGTGGAGAGGTGGTTTTTACCTTTATTTTCAGTTAAATTTCAATTATCAATTTATGTACACCGTCACGGTCAAATTTATTTTTGTTGCGCACCCATTTAATGTAAGAAGTTACTAAACCAGTTGTAAAACAACGATGTTCAAAAACCTCAAAGGATTTTAGTCCATGTATTATTAACATGGATGTATTAATATACAGTTTGCACCCTCGAACGTTATAGCACCATCGATGATCTGCGCATGTGCAGTTTGCACCGCTTTAGTGCATCTGCGGATGCGCAAAAGATCGATAGCGCTGTCCGCTATGACGTGCAGAAACTCCCTAATTTTCAAGATCGATATTTCGTTATCGATGTGCCGTCACTGTATCGAACGGGCCGAGTGATCGGGGCGGGCTGTGGCGAAGGGGTGGGGTCGGTGGGAGGGGGGGCGTGTATTGGGCAGGTGCGGGCGGCGGAAGCCTCCGTGGGGGGTGCAGTGGGGTGGGGAAGGGGGCTCTCCCAATCGCGTCGGCCTCAAGCGGGACGGACGCGCCGCGCCGCGCCACGTGGCTCGTCGCCGCGGCCCCGATGGACATACCCGCCGTGGGCTCGCGGGCGACGCCGGCGAGTGCGTTGCCCTCACCCCAAGGGCACGGGCACGCGCGCCTGGCGGAGAACGACCAAACACTTCATTCGAATGGCATGATCGTTGTTTCGCTGGGAGGTGAAATGAGTGTTACTCTTACAGGCGTGTAAAAATTCATTTTGTATTTGTTTTACTTCTAAACTAACACTATATAATTAAGGAGTAAAATAGGTATTGTGTGCACACTAGTTTATAATGTCAAAGCTTTATACATGAGTACGGTGGAAACGAGTGGCGTTGAATTAAATTGAACGGATGCCTTATTTATACAATGGCGAGACTCGGGCAATCAGACCCGGTTCTTTGTCGACACGCAAATTGCACCAAACTAGCTGAGAAGGACGGTATTTCTCTTGGGCGACGAGACAGGGCTTGTTTTGAATTTTAGCTCAGAGGCTTCATTTCAGTCTTCAGGATCTTTTACATGCAAGTAAAATTTACTATCATGGGACGGTGGATTTACTTCCCCTCCGAAGCGATAGGCGTACGAACGATTTCGTTCGCCAATTAATTAATCACGCCTTGATCGGGTTTAACCACCAACCTTGAGCTAAACAGTCCGGATACTAACCTCTTACACCCATTCTCAACCACCGTGTATGAGCAGGTTTTCAAATTTTCACGAATGCAGTAAAAGGATATAAAGCAACGCAAACACAAATACAATAAGGCCACACATCCTACGACAAAACATGCAACAACACTTACGGAACATACAAGGACCTTCACTTTCGTGCGCCCCGGAAAACTACTATTCAATGTTTCAAACATGAACTTGTGATGTCATTAGGGTTTTTGCACAAAGGAGATTATTGTATACATTTGTCCACAAAGGAGAGGGTTAATGATCATGATTATTAATAACAAACATACGTGTAATGTCGAACTACAGCTTAATTCAGTAACACAGGACTCAACAAATACCATACAGGAAAACAGAAACACTCCAAAGCCAACTGAAATCCAACGACAGGCAAATAATAAGCCGAGCAAAGTCAGGCAATGGGGACCCTCACTGTACGCGGAACCCCCCCCCCTACGCGGCTACTGAGCATCCTAGCGGCCTAGCTCTTCTGATCGGGGAGTTGTTCGTGGTTTCTCGATAACACCAGGCCAATGCGGCGAGTATTGTCTAAGAAAGGCGCCCAATCTTTCTTTTCTCTTCTTTCGCTATATCCTCACCCCTTACACACACTTAGACTAAAAAGACTACACTGCCCCACCATGCCGGGGACAGTGGGAGCTTAAGAACCGCAGAGCCTGCCCCTTGCCCCGGCTGGCGGTGCTCTGCACGTGGGAGATACCAGGTGGCGAAAACCGCGCTAGCCGACGGTAGTCGGCAGGCGGATCTCGCCATCCAAGAGGGGAGGACCACCGCACTTTCCGAGGAAATACGTGCTTATTACATTTACTTAGAAAACTAATGAAACTCGGAATCACTAAAAACAACCACTTAACAAACAACAACGCGCGCCCACGTGGCCACCGCCAACGCAGCGTAAAAGCGCGGGGCTGTAATATACGCGCCCGAAGAGGATCGATAGGTGAATGCAGAGCGCACCGCGCCCCCCACTGACGCCCCCCGCCTCGCTATCAATAACTTTCTCCTTAAATAGGTTTCCCTGTTGGACATTGTAATACCAACAATTCTGATCGCAGGCGTAGAGAAATGGGTGGGAATAGTCATCTTTCACCTGGACAGCGAAAGATACCTCGCAACTCCTCTGCCGAGCACGCGGACCGCATGCAGTCGCGCCCGCGCCGCGCCCCGCCCTTCGCCCGCGGTGCAACCTCAACCCGCATTCGCAACCCCCCTTGCCTATGCCATCGCTCCCCGTCCCTCACTCCTCGCCCCTCGCCCCTCGCCATCGCCCTCGCCCCATCGCCGCCTCGCCCCGTCGGCCCATCGCACCCTCGCCCATCGCCCCGCGCCCATCGCCCCCTCGCCCCTCGCCCCGAGGCCATAGCTCCGCGCCTATCGCCCCGCGCTCGTCACCCGTTGCCTCTTACTCATCCCCTCGCGCCCACCACCCGTCGCCCCACGACCGTCGCCCCTCAGCCATCGCCCCGTGCCAATCACCTCGCGTTCGCGCCCCCTCCCTCCGTTCCGCCCCACGGGATGCCGTCTTCCTGCGCCCTCAGCCGCAACAGAGGAAGCGGGGCGTGTGAATGAAGGCTGTTCGCCTCCCTCCAGATGTTTGCATTTGCCGATCGATGAAGGAAAAGATGTTACAAATCACAGAACAACGAGCGCCTCGATTTACTCCATTGAATCGCACCTGCTGCTCGGTTGCTGATTGCGTCGCCAGATGCCTCTCTGTAGTAAGGAATTTCCGTGTGAGTATTCCAGGTTAACTTTTTGTTACCCCAAACCCCCACAAATATTAATGATTCACATTTGCGTATGTTCAATCATACCTTTGAGAACATAATTATTTTATATATTTGAATTTATAAGCATGTAAATATTTGAAAATAATGATTTTATTGTTAATAGTTGGGTTATTGTTCGGCACTGAAATAATTGTATTCAGTTTTCCAAGTTTGAAAGAACACTCGACCTTTTTAAAATTGCGGTTTTATTATGCCTCAGCATTATATATGGTTTTTACCAACTTTATGAATTTTTATGCCCCACAAGAGAGTCGCTGTCATTTACATCTATAACAAAGCTTCTTTAAATTTAAATATGCTCATTAGAAACATAAGTTCTTACATTAATAGATTCATATGGTAACTAAAAAATTTGTTTCTGCATTGAGGCTAATTCAATTACTTGCTTGCATTTAATGTTCATGATATTTTGTTTTCCGCATCGAAACAATTATTATTTATTGATGTTTTACCTAAGGTTGGAAAGCAAACAGACGCAAGTATTCGTAACTTCAGTATATTTTAAAAAAACACAAAACCCAGAATATCAAATTACAATGTACAATTAGAAAAAAAATTATTGAACAATAAATAATATATTATTGAATATTATTTTATACTCTGAAAAAGTCTTTCATCTACCAAATAAACGTTCATTCATTTGGAATGATCACTAGTCACCCATTTGAGGTCGCGTCGCTCCCCGAGTGTCAAGGCCCAATTAACTGACGTTAATCGGGCCTTGTACAAAGTAGCGGATAACAACGAGCGATATGGGGAATAGTGAGGGCGATATCAAGAGCAAAGGGCGGCAAAGGGAGAATGGCAAAGGTGAGGGCAGGGGCGAGGGCGATGACGAGGGTAAAAGCGAGGGCGAGGGCAAGAGCAAGTGTGAAGGGTAGGGCGATGGCAAAGGCAAGAGCGAGGGCGGAGGCGGGGTGAGGCAACGGCAAGGGCAAGGGCAAGGGCAAGGGCAAGGGCAAAGGCGAGGGCGAGGGCGGGAACGAGGGCAAGGGCGAGGGCTAGGGTGAGGGTGAGGGCGAAGGCTCGGCCGAAGGCTAGTGCGAGAGAGAGAAGAGACGGTTGGAGGAGGTCGAAGGCGGAGGCGAGAGTGAGGGCCAGTTGGAGGCCGAGGGCGAGGCGGGTTGCATCTCGAGCCCGAGCGCCTTCGCCCCTCGTTGCTACCGAGAAGCTTAGCGGAAGGCGCGCACGCCTAAATTTAATTAAGCATGAGAGTTTATTAATTTAAGCTTCACTCGTGGCGCCTAAATTAGTGTACTATATTACGCCGCACGGTAAATATGGCTCTCTACACATTAAGTGCACGTCAGATACCTGTGTCGCGCCGTTCTTCCCGGCCTGGCGCGGGCGAGGCCACCGCCAAAGCCGGGCGCAAACCCCAAGCACAACTCCCTATGCAGGCGACACGAGCACACTAAACACACCGTGTAGGCACACTCGACGCAGATAAAATGTACGCCTTCGCAAGCGAATAAAAGGCTGCCGATGAGAATTGCAGGAGAACGCAGACTATGGAATTGTATCTGATCGGATATCACAGTAGAGAAACTAATATATTATTCGAGATTACAATGACAAAGCATTCTCACGACAATGATAAGAACGTGATTCATCTCTTACAATGTAAAAAAATAGTTATTCTTCTTCCAAAATGTGTATTGACTGTGAAATAAAACACTACTTATCTGCCCAGTGAACAAATCGTATTTCACAAAACGAGAAATACGTTCCTCCACCCCGCACAAAAGTAATTGTGAATGGTATGAAACATTGCGCCTATTATTCCTTTTACGAAGCCGTCGGACAATCGCGGAACTCGCAAAAGCCGCGAATGTACCGACGAAGTGGACCTGGCCCAGCGATAAGCATTACGCCGGTGCTAAACAGGCTCGCCGGAAGCAGGTATCACGCCAAGTTCGTTTCCGGCCGGAATTAATTGATCGTGACTGCGGTCGAAGTGGTACAATGGCTGTCAGGTCCTTCAGTTTCAAAATGGATCCAATTACTCGAATGTGCATACGGAAATATTTAATACCGTTGTGCCATATGTAATAGGTTGTCTAGATATTGACTCTAAAACATGCTGGATGAGTATTGTTTTTATCTGAATTGATTTGATTTCAATAACTCTCTGCTTTTGATGTTTGTTTTCGACCAGCAGACTACGATTGTTATAATAATCAGTCAGAAATAGTAATAAGGATAATAATAATAATAATAATAATAATAATAATAATAATAATAATAATAATAATAATATACCAATACCGATTCACAAATCTGCAGAAACGATTGTCCCCATAGAGACCTCCCAAATTCAAACAATTATGCCTATCCTTGTCAAACTGAAACTATCAGCATGGCATAGTAAGCGAATTGAATGAATGAATGTTTTTATTGAAGAATCCAATCAGTCACATCGATGAGAATATAAACTTTCGTGAAAATCGTGTGCAGTTTAGTCGCCTTTGTTCACAGACGGACAGAGGAGGGACAGACGGGCAAACAGGCAGACGGACGGGCAGCCGGGCAGACGGGCAGCTGGGCAGCGGGATAGCCGGATAGCCGGACAGACGGACAGACGGACAGACGGGCCCGTCGGGATGAGGGGACAGGTCCACAGACACACTTTTCGCATTAACCAATTTCTCGACATCAAGGGCTCGGTGAATTTGGATTCAGGCTACACAACGTGTTAGAGTAATTTACTACATACAGGAACAGGAATTATGAACTTTTTCGTCACCAGGTACCCACCATACCAATTTTCTACCGAAAAATAGCCAGTTTTGCTGTAGCATTACATACCTTTCTACATATTACGTATGCAGAATGCAATAAATCAACTGTGTCCATTGAAGGGTACTGATAATAAATTATCTTTGTTAGAAACGTGGTGGAGCATAATGATTGAAATTGGAAATAAGATTTAACTTGAGTCACCTTTAAAATATGTTCAATTATAACAGACGTACTCTTCTTCGTTATAGTGATTCATGAATTTGCTCATTAAATCTTACTAAGTTTAAAGTTATCATTACAAATTACACCTTTCTCTTCGAGTTTTGAAGAGAAAGAAAATCTGCTCAAATTTGAAGTGTTCAATGTTCCTGAGCGCTGAAAAAGTTGTATCTTCGCTATGAAATAGGGTAGATACTAACTAACTATTATGGACCGTGACTTCATTTGAAGGTCATAAGTTCGCGAAGAAAGTTGTGAGTTATTGTTTTGTTTGAAGACCGAACAGTTTCGCAGTCGTTTGGTAGCTCTTCGTCTGTCGCTATCGTTACAGTGGAAGAACTACGCGGGGTAATTTTTAAAAACCTTTGATATAATAAATTACTCACTACTCGGAGGCTAGAAAACATTGTGCATTATTGAAATTCATTAATAATTGCATTGTGCTGTGGTCATGATGCAGGTAAATTCTAGTAGACGAAAACGTTAAAAGAGTTTTCTAATACTTCAGAGCTTACAAGTAGCTATTAACACCATCGTCACTCTTCGCACGATGTATAGTCAAATTTAATTGAAAATTGAACTGCTTCGCCCTTTTTACCATGTGTAAAATCATATTCATTTCGTGACATTTTATTACAGTACTCGAATGCTACGATACTAATTTAAAAATTACAATCATATTTAACTTCGACATTGTGATTTCTACAGAGAAGCAGCACAGAGTAGTTTAAGATAAATGAGGTCATTTTGCTAAACAGGTCAATTCTAACTAAAAACTGCGAAGTCTTTTAACCTATACAAATAAAGGCAGAGGAGATATTTGCAGATCGGGAAATATTCTAATTTGGGGTTTCCTCAATACTTATAGCTAAATCTTCCTTGACAATTCTATAATACATAATGACTTTTCAACATCCACAAAAGTAACACAGAAAGGCATTTAAGAGAAACTTCTTAGCATAAATAGAGCTATTAAAACTGTCAGATAAAGTGTTTTATTGAATGAAATGACAGACATGCTATCGAATATAGAAAGCTAAAATAAATAAATCACAAATTATAGCAATTATGAAATTCAGTATCTATGATTACCAATATAAAAAAATTACAATAAGTAAACATGCTTAAAATTTTCAATTCCTAGTTTCAAACCTCTTCTTCCCCAAGCCTTAAGATCACTGGGAGTAAAAAATGCTTTTAACTTCGAGCGCTTCGTTCTAACAGATTTCAATTTTAAAAGACTTAATTAACGCTACAGTGCGGACCAAGTTTACTTCTGTTTCCATCCCCCACTTGATTTAGGACTCGTACGTCAGGCTCAGCGCGGTGGCAGTGGGGGTGAAGTGAGGGTGGGGTGCGGCTATGTGGGGTGCGGCAAGTTTTAACGTCCGCGGCGTGTGTGTGTGTGTGTGTGTGTGTGTGTGTGCCATGTGTAAACGGAATCATTTTTTTTTTTACTTTTTAAAACTGCGCTTTCGTCGAATCGCGCTATGTCGTCGAGAGTCGCGATTTCTCCAAGCGCCGCTCCGCTCCACTCCGTCCCAGATCAACTTCTTCCACCGTTTGTCAGCATCATCAAGCTCGTTTGCATGCAGGACCTC
>BOPP01000028.1:6196333-6233322 GCA_017312745.1 Gryllus bimaculatus
TCCCCCATTATTCACGCATTTTATTGATCGCGATTGTTTTCTGCAGTGAGCTGGAGTGGAGCACGTGAGGGTTTTTTGAATAGGAATATCTCCGGCTGCATCGCACTTGAAGCCCAATAAAATGAACTCAGTTATGGTTCATCCTCATCCTCGATCTATTCAGGTGGGGACCTCTTTGGCTAGTTTCAGAGTGAGTTATTCTATATTTTAAAAGACATCGACTTCGTTTCTACCAACGTTCATTAATATTAATAATAGTGATAATGATCATTGCAAGATATTAGGACATGATACACTATAATTTAATGATATTCTCACATACCTTTTCTACACATCATATGTCATAATTTTCAGTATACGGTAAGAAAAACGGTTCTTTGGTTCAAAACTTCTAACGACGGACCGGGAGTTATATCTGCGCATCGACCGAGGTCAGTGCAGTGCCTGTGACTGAGAGGTCCTAGTTTCGAGTCTCGACAGTGCTAGGATTTTGAGGACTAGCTTGCAGCATTGTTGGATTCAGGCCACGTGTGGAAGAGAATTTTAGCTGCCGGCTGCTCTGATAGGCAGTTTTCCGTGGTTTATCCGATCAACGCCAGGCCAATGCCGAAGCAGTACTCTTCAGTGGGGATTCAGGGGGGAGGGGCAAGGCGAGACAAGGGGGTCCTGGCGCCCGTACGTATTATACAATAATACAATAATTGTACGAATTTTCATGTTAAAAATAACGATCGTCTTTTCATGCAACATGATTTTTTTCTAAAATTATAATTGCTTACTTTCTTTACTGCAATCTTTTTAATATTAAGCTAGTGTACCGTGTGACATCATTGCATCCGGGTTCTTAGCTTGTTAAAAGTCGGATAGTTTTAATTTGTCTGAGCTTCGCATCAAACTTCTTATCTAGGAAACCGTGGGCGTACCTTTTGTTAGAGAACTTTAGACAAGTAGACAGTTGGACTAGTAGAATTAAACGGGAGAAAACAAGTCACCACTTTCACGCCTGGCTTGAACAAAAGTGTGCCAATTTCAGTATAGTTAATACATTAACAAAACAGTGTTTGGTGTTCCCTATATGGTATAATTAAACAAATAGGTGTATTTTACTGCTGAGTCGGAGACAAAATACAAAACTTCAAAAAGTATCGAAATACTGATAAAGCAGAGGGTTTAGTTTGCATGTACGTATCTGTCACTAGCCGTTGTTTTAATGTCCCTCTTTTGTTCTACATTTTAAATTCATTTGTCCTTCTTTACACCCATTCTCATCTGGTAATGCTTTAATACGTCAATGATGTGTCTCCGACCACATATGTGAGGAAGTAGTAAATACATGGTATATTTCTCAATGTAAAATCCATTTTTAAAAGGATATAAGAAATCTGGTGCTGTTATGGATGTGGTAGGTACATTGGCACATTGTTCATAAGTAGGTACCTAGGTACATAGTTCCATTGAAAATCATTATGCTTATGTTGAAAAACAGTCTTATTGCAAAAATTGTTACAATGTTTAGTTTCTTGATGTAATCAATTTTGAGCATTGAGTGCATATACGAATTACTTACTCTCTTAAATTAGCTATGCAAAGTCTTCAATTTCTCTCATGAAGGAACTCCTTCACAGCTCTCAACAATTAAGTGGCGTTCTTGCACGGAAAGTAACGTCATTAGCAATAAGTAATTTAATTAGTACTCTCAAGCCTAAAGTGTTAAATGAAGCGTTGAATGTCAACCATGCAGTTTATTGGCGTCTGAAGAGCCGATACAACAGGAAACTATCATTTTACTTAGTTCAAACGCCATGTTTTGCAGCCCTTGCACAACATTATCTAAAGCAACTCCAGGAGGGGAAGACCACCGTTGTAGTTCTAGCCCATTGTTCTAAGCCATAGTTCTAAAAGAGCTCTATGGCATACTTGTGGACAATACAACATGTTCACGTGCAGAATGCAGTGATGGAGTTTTTCAAATCTTGCTTATATCTGAATGCTTATATCCCTTAAAGAAATATTTGCTGTCTTAAGACAAACCAATTCTCCGCCGGCGCGTGGCTGTCCCTCTTCGCCACATCTCTCGGCCTTTCCCCGTCCCTCTCCCTCTCACCACTCTCTACCCCTTTTTTCCTTCCTGAAAACACCCACATGTCATTCATCAGTCACAATAGTAGCCCCTCTCAAAAAACTCAAAGTAGAACAAAATTCTGTATTAAAATGTGAATTTAATGCTTTTCTTTCAATAGTAGTGACGCAGTATTAGTTCAAGTAACTTTCGCAAAATCGCTCAATGTCTCTAAGCCCTTTCACAAATTTCGTTGAAAAGTTGTAGCCACAACTTCTGCACCCATGCATTTTCAGTAAGCCGTTTAATGCAAGAAGAGATGATCATTTGTAAGTGTGGGATAGCGTCAATTTGGAATTACGTCTAAAAGATGATTGGTAATAACAATAACTCTGCAATAACCTTATCGCAACTTAAAATGTTTATACATATTAATGTTTCTTCAAGAAATGCATATTACTAAAACGGTGAAGCCCGAATACATGTTTTCTGGGGCCTTGATAGCAAAAAATCGGTTGAAAAATGTACGTCTGTCTGTTCGTCTGAACAACGCAAGTGGCTAAACCGTTCAGCCGATTTTCTCCAAAATTGATTTCCCTTATAGATTTGACTCATGTCGCGGCCCCTGGGAGAGCGCAAGAGAATGTTTCGGGTCGTATGTTTATTGAAAACCCACACGTTTCGAAATTTCAAAAGTTCAAACATTTTTCGGCGTCTTCCTACAGCTACAATATTATGACGATAGAGATTTTTCCTTAATGAAATTTGTTTCTTAAAATAGATTTTAAAATAAGGTCATGTACAATTTTTCGAAATCTTGAGTACATTTCGCTTAATTTTGCGTGAAAATACGGGCGAGAGAGTTCGTGCTGTTTTAGCACCATTAGTTTAGAAGTGCCTCTATTTTTGCCGGAGAGGAATTTATGTGGGAGATATACAATTAGGTGCGCATGGAAAAAACTTTTGATACGCCTTCATTCGTTCAACTCAAACTAATTCCAAACAATGATACCCGTAAACCCAAACAAAAACAACCCAAATTCACCCCTCCCCCTCCATGGTGATAATTCTCGCTGGCACCAAATGGGGCAGAAAATTTGAAAAGGGTGTCGAACAATGAGGTCAGTCAGATAGACCATCGGATAGTATAGCAGAATTGTAAATTATTGTACATGAATTTGCTTTGCAAGCGCAAACATTCAGAGTGTACGGCACGTGTTCAGTCAGCTCGAAAAAAAAAGCTGTTTTGAAAAAAAGAGTTGTCAATGATATATCAGGAAAAATATATGAGTACAAGTAAATATTTATGTCGATAATTGTTGTGAAGAAGTAAGATTTTTAATGCCACTAAAGCTTGATACAATTATCACCTTCACCGCTCCCAAAACGTCTGTTACATTTAGCATTCACTATTGGGGAGCGGGGTAAGGTATAAGGTGAGTATGCATTATGGATATAAGGTGAGCTGATTAGGCATTATGATACATGTATTATAAAAACACAGTAATAGAATTCATGCAAAACAAAAAAAGAATTTGATTTCGAAAATCGGTGATCGTACTTCAACGTTTTGCAACAATCACTATTGTTTATATTGTGTTATTTTGTATTGCACATATTGTGTTTCAGACTTCATGATTTGCGGGTCTTCGATACCGAAAACATGGTTGACGGGAAAATGTATGTCCCTCCGTATGTCTGAGTACAACACTCGCACACTAGGAGGATATTTTCCTAATTGATACTTGAAGGTCGATATGCCACGTCGCAAAATCCTGCAATTTCAGAAATAATTCTTTAAATTGTTGGGTTACTTTATACGAAGCCTTTGAAATATTTTCAAAATTTTCTCGAAAATTATTACAATTCTGTAATATTTATTTCCAAAAGTTGCTACAAGTAACTAGCGAGATGCTCTAATGTAGGACTACTGATTCGAGTTCTTTGTAGGACATCAAAGTCTTTATTGAAAATGTTGAAAAGAAGTGGCGAATTACCTCATAAGGCTCATAAGCAAGTTGCTTCATTAGATAGCCTTTTAGCTCCTACCACCCGCAGCACTCAGGCTTTCAAGTAAAACCCCATTTCGTAAGTCGTCTCTCGTAAGAGAAATTCTTGACATGGTAAATTCCAGGCACCAGAAGTAAAACCCCATTTCGTAAGTCATTTCTGTTAAGATAAATTTTCGGCAGGGTAAATCTCAGGCGCATGAGCTAGCAGCTTAGGTAAAACCCCATTTCGTAAGTCGTCTCTTCTACGTGAAATTCTTGGCTGAGTAAATCCCAGACCCGTCAAGTAAAACTCCATTTCGTAAATCGTCTCTGATAAAATAAATTCTTGGTCGGGCAAATCTCAGGCGCATGAGCTGGCAGCTGAAGTAAAACCCTATTTCGTAAGACGTCTTTGGTAAGAGTAATTCTTTGTATGGTAACTTCTAGGCAACTGAAGTAAAACCTTATTTCGCAAGTCGTCTCGGGTAAGAGAAATTCTCGGCAGGGGCATGAGCTGGCAGCGAGCGAGGGTTTGCAGGAACAAGTCCAAACGCGCCCCGCAGGCCGTCGTGTGTGCAGCGAAGGAGGGAGGGAGGGGGGAGGGGGGGTTTGGCCACAAGGCAGTTTATCGGGCTAATCGTTCTCCAATCGGCGCGCCTGGCAGCTCAAATAAGGCGGCTTCAATACCACCTGACCGGCGAGCCCACCCTCCCCTCCCATCCCTCCCCCATCCCCTCCCAATACCCCGCCCCGCCCGCGCCCCCGCCGTGATGCTAATGTCCGCAGGCCCCCGCGCCCGCGCTGCGCCCAACTAACCACAGAAGGCGCTGCGCGGCCGCCCCCAATCACTTCTGAGAAATTGGACGGCAAAGAAATTACACATTTGATGTAGTTCCACTTTTCCGCATAATACTCCATTGGGCAAACGTTTTATGAACAGGGGGACCACTTTCAAGGTCGCGGAGGTCGTTTGTCCACAGACGACGAGGTGACGTACACTGCTTAGATCTCAGTATTTTACTTTCTCGTTACGAAGTAGAGATGTAATGCTGCGCGAATTTACGGAAGACAACTCATATTTCAGGGCCTTTGAAAACGAAAAGTGGATAAACCCAGTTGCTAAAATTAGAAAAAAAACCTCTAACACGTGGTGTCGTCGGAATCCTTGTTTTGTGGGTCCTCAATATCAAAATTTCAACTTTCAGCAAAATGTCTAGTTGTCCGTCAGTAAACAACGCTAGCGGTTAAACCGTTCACCTAAATTGACTTTTCCTAATTGATCTGGCTGATGTCGTGGTCTCATGAATTTGAAACCCATATATTAATCTTGGCGGGGGGTACATTAAAAAAAGCCTCTGGAATATATTCCAAAGTTTCAAACAAATGGCTCTATTGTTTCTGATTAAAGTTATGGTGTTGTATAGTATAGTTAGTTGAAGAACGTTTAAGAGAATTGTAGAGATTTAATGTTCGTTAAAAAACTTGATTTTTTCAGAATTGCAAAAATTCAAAATGTATTCGGCGACTTCCTACAACTACAATTATGAAGATAGGGCGTTTTCCCTTAATGAAATCTGTTATTTGACGACAGATTTTGAAATAAGGACATGAATAATTGTGAAATGATAGCAACTAGCTCCACTATTTTTTACTTTTCTTCCCTACACTTGTTTAATATAAAAAGGAAAAGTATTGGAATTACCTCAACAATATGATCTCGAATATTGATCTCAAAATCATTGTTTCAGGTGCTTTCCAGCAGTAACATCGCACACGCGTCAAGATTAATATCTATTAGAGCCCAAGATGGTTAAGGTCCCCGTTTAGAGGAGAAACGAGTACATGTACTTATGTGGCCGAAAATCGATTTGTATGTACTCGAATGTGAATGTGTCACGCAGATCCCTATTATATTAAACGTTTTTGACCTGAAACTTGATAAATACATCAGGAGTAAGGATGTCGTTGTGATGAGTACTTAAATATTTTAATTTTAAGGGGGGTGCTTTTCATAAACCTTTTCACAATTATCTACAAAATTACATTTTTCTTTCATTATTTATTTACACGAATAGAATAAAGTTCATTTACAAGTACATAGAATTCAGTTGTTTTATTGAGTGGTATTATTAAGCGATTTTATTGAACCATAGTAATTTCTTTTAAATATAAATCAAATAGAATTAACTCTTATCTGCCGTCATTTGTTCATTATTTCATTGTGTGAGTTCTAATCGACCCACTGAAAACAATTTAACATTTCCTCTTCGAGTAAACATATCACTGTAAGTTGGTTGTCAAAGAAGCTAATATCACGAGTGTTCACAAGTTTGAAGAGGATTTTTAAGCACAAAGATTTGTGAATAAACGCAATGAAACTCAATCGTGTGACACGTGTTCCTTGACAAAAACAATATTGGTTTTAATTATGTGACTCATTTCGTTTTAAAGTTGAGGTGGATAGTAGGGTTTCTTTGTTATATTCCCCTACAGTATGCGCCTACAGATATTGGTAAATAAATATAGTGATTGCATTGCATATGAGTAGTTGCTGAGTACTAACGCTAAAGGGAGGAATCGTTTCTATATGTCGCGCTTACCCATTACTTTGTAAAAGGGCTTCAATTAATTGTAACAAAATATTTTTTTAAAATAACTTCATTTGTTTCTTCTAATTTACGTAAACGTTATTAATGAAACTTGGCAGATAGAGTGAGCTTGAGAATTTCTATCGTTCGAGAATATTTGAATATAATTCTAAGAGGCCAAAAGGAAACCGAATTAGAATTTTTGTTTAAAAAATGTATATTATATTACATCCTATTATGGTATAATTAAAAAATAACCATCGTTCACCAAAATTGAATGATATAGTGCGTATTTAATGTTTTGAAATTATTTTAATCTTTTATTGAATAAAGATGCGAACGAAATTAGAATTAAAATACATTTTTTACTTTATTCATTTAGCAATAAAGTTTCATTGAATTCTATGTTGAAAATGCATTTAGAAATAAGACAACTTTCCAGGCGAGCGATAGGTTTTTTGATAAATCAACTTGAAGAGCAGATTAAAAATGTAATATAATCATACCATACTGAATTTCTCTTAAAATGGCATGTTTTGTTTCTGAACTTTGAGAATTTTTCACAAAATACTATCTAGTACTGTGACCTCGGGAATATTCATACTCTTCCAATGTAGGCACATACGTTCTTCGGTCACGGAAATAAAATGCATTAGCGATAATTCAGCGTAGTAATGAAGTCAAACTGAAATACAGTAACAAAAAGCAGCACACAAAAAAATTGTCAGATATTGTCTAGAAATGACACATTTTTCTCTATGTATGTCGACGTGGTGAATCCGAATGTGAATCAGGAATTGCTCCCTCCCTCTGTTATTTCTTAAATTGTGACCCTGAAATTTTCATTTTACAATAATTTTATTGTGCTTTTTTACAATAAAAAACTGGAAGGGGGTGTCGCAACTCTGGCTTCGGATTCGAATTCATCACCGAGGCATCGACATACATAGAGAAACATACGTCAAGTCTTTTGGTCAGACAATTCTTTTTATTTTGTGACCTGTGCAAATTTTTGAAAGTTTCATTTCTATACATGTCTACCAAGATAATATGATTTCCTTGGAAGTAATGAAAAGTTGTTGAAAAATGGCCCATTCGGAGAAGCGAAAGGTTTAACGGGGCCCTTCTGCCTCCACTCACACAGCACACGGCGAATCGCGTCGCTGCGGCTTTGAGCAAGAAGAAAGGGCTTCGCTGAGCGAACCCCGCGCGCTCTGCGCCGGAGCTATTTATCGCCCAGGGCTGATTTTCGGCCGAAGCCCGAAGCGAACAAAACCCCAGGCCCTCTCGCAAGGGGAATTGTTTTTGTCCCTGGCCACGCGGTGAATTGATTACGTTAAATACGGAATCATTATTGAATTAACATTGTCGACAGCTTTCCTGGCGTATTAGACTAATAGCATCCAAACCGTAGTGAGTCTTTTAAAATAATTTGTGTTAATTTTCAATTTAAATGTCATGGGACCACCTTATTAATTCCATTACATCTGTCTAGATATCCAAAAGATATACTCGTATTTCATCACTCATTCTTAACCCATCAAATTCCTTCTAATACAAGAGCTAGTTCAGCGTATTCAACGACTGCTTCACAAGAAGAACGCATGTACTACATAAAAGCACAGATCTATTGTCATGACAACTGTGCAATAAATACTTCAGCACTCATAAAATAACAATTTGTAAACATACAAAAATTTCTCAGTAAGCATTATGAAACACTTATACTAAATGTACTTTTTATAAAAAGTCGCCATATTTTTAAATGTTTCAACGTTTATATTGAATATGTGAATTTTTATAGAATCACAAACGAGAAAATTTAAAGGTGTTCAATTCGTAATTAAAATAAACGGGTAGCTCAAGTCTGTTTCCAGTAAAATATTGTTTTTTTCGGCTAGTCAGCGTGATGATCCGAGCTTCATTTTATCTAAGCCCCACACATGTTACGTTATACAGGAGCCTTGAAGATTGTCAGGAAGATGAATAAAATATTGGCAACTGTCATTTGGACTTAAACAATGAAATTCTGAGTTATGTTACACACACGTACAAAAATGTAAGTCTCCTTCCATCGTTATCGCGTTCACACGGCTTCCAATTGAAAGAAATACAATTTGAACGGCCGAGCCTCTGAGGGCGCAGCGCGGCAGGAGTGGGCAGAAGCGGCGAGGGGGGAGGGCGGGGGGGCGGAGGGGAGGAACGAGGGGCGCGCGCAATTTCCATTTTATTGAGTCGCGAAGTGGCAGTTGCGGCGGCGGAAAGATGATCCATTGAAGGCGGCGCGGCGCGGAAAATAAGGCGGCGGCGCCGGGCGATTTATTTCCCGAAGAGACGCCGCCCCACCCCGTGGCGACGCGCACGCCTCACCGCCACGAACCCGCCCCGCCACGCCCCGCCATGGGGGGGGCGCCCCGCCACGCCCCCCGCCGCCCGCCCAGCCCCGGCCGCACGCCCCGCCCCGCCACGCCGCCCGCCCCGCCCGCCCCGCCACCGCCACGCCCGCCACGCCCGCCACGCCCCGCCACGCCCCGCACGCCCCGGCCAACGCCCGCCACGCCCCGCCACGCCCGCCACGCCCGCCACGCCCCGCCACGCCACCGCCACGCAACCGCCGCCAGGCCCGGCCACGCCCCGCCACGCCCCGCCCGCCCTCGCCACGCCCCGCCACGCCCGCCAAGCCCCGGCCACGCCTGCCACGCCCCCAGCCGCCGGCCCGCGCCCCGCCCCGCCACGCCGCGCACGCCCCGCACGCCCCGCCACGGCCCCGCCACGCCCCTGCCACACACGAAGACATCCCGCCCACCTTGCTACTCGCTCCACTTCCATGCCTCCTCGGCGTCTTGCGCGCCCGTCCTCGGCCGTCCCCTCGCACTCGTCATCGCAAAAAGTTGGCCTAAAAGTTAAAAAGAGGGTTTAATTTAATGGAATTTTAAGGAAGCAGTTGGGTAACGATGGTTCCCTGAGTGTCAATTCCACGGGTAGAAAACGCCGAGGTGTCACAGTGACGTTCTAGCATCATTGGGAACGTGGCCGTTGAGCGAGGCAGCTGTTTCGGTTTTGAGGCAAATTTCCATCAATTCCAAAACTTGGCGAATACCGTGATGGTGTGAACGTTTACATATATAACAAATGCTTATAAAATGTGTTAAAATTACTTAATTAATTATTCATGTGTTAATAAAAATGATGCAATAATTTGTTGTTTTTTTAAGTGAAAATAGTTATATGTTTTACAGAATTCCGCAACGAAATTAGTAAAAATTCATTACTACTATTTAGGTAATGAAATGGCCAAACATACTATTTAGCTGCTATTCTGATGTCATGTAAAAACAATTTTTAGACATTTTTCCAATTTTTATTCCGCCATACTGGCTCCGCCTTTTGGGTTATTTGCTTTCTTGACATTAGGATAGTAATGGCGTGCCCAAAAACTATCTGTATTGAATGTTCCATTAAATTTGGGTAACGTTTTCATATGTTGGCCAGCGTTTTGAGAACGTTGCCCATGTGAACGCCCGCCCCCGTAGGACGACCGCCCGCCCCGCCCGCCAATGAAAGACATGCGCTCACTTTCCTACTCGCGCCCACGTTCCATACGTCCTCGGCGTCCTTGGCCTGTCGGCTGTCCCTGCCTCGCCGTCCCCTTGCCCTCATCTTCTTCGCACCCCCCTCGAGCGGAGGGGGCGGGGCGGTCGCCTCGGTCCCTCTCGGGCCGCAGTCGCCTCGCACTCCTTCCGGCCACTCCGACAAACCGCCATCGACCGCGGCGTGAGCGATGGCCGCGGGCGCGGGCGCGGGCGAGGGCGCGGCGGCGGTGACGTAAACAAATGGGCGCGAGGCTTCAATTACCCGGGCACTCGCCCCGCGAGCGAATGGCGTGTCAATGGCTCAAAGACTGAATGGCGCACGCGCCTGCGTGAGGCCGGCGGCGGCGTGGGAGAGCAAGCGGGGCCGGAGGAGCGGGGACGGGGCGCGGGCGGGCGGGCGGGGGCGGGGCGCGGGCGGCGAGGGAGGCAATGGGGGCGGGGACTAGGGTTGGTGGAAGCAACGGCCGGGAGGAGCGGGGGCGGGGCAGGGCAGGGGCGGGGGCGAGCGCGGGCGCGGGCGAAGGTGTGGGGGGACGGGGACTAGGGCGTGGGAGAGGAGGCGGGCGGAAGAGCGGGGTGGGGGCGGGGGCGGGCCAGCGGGAAGCGGGGAGCGGGGAGCGAGGAGCGGGGCGAGGCGTGGGGAAGGAGCGTGAGGCCGTCCGAGGGGAGGGGGAGCGTCTTGTGTGACATCTTGCTACAGATGAATTCTCTCTTTACAGAGTATCTCAGAATAAATGGTACTTCCGGGGCATTCAGACGTATCGAGAGTGATCATTTTTTGCGAATGAACATAAGGTGACAAATTTCATGTTACAGAGTGATCATATATATTAAAGCTGTAAAGAGAACGATTCCCATTCCTATGATTTCGCTCTCAGGGAACGGTTTTAAATAAGTGAGGTGCAAAAAAGGAAAGAAAAAATAGGAGTGGTGATCACTAAATATTGAATGGATCAAAGCTTCCGTTTTTAATAAAGGGCTACGAAATTTGTGTCGTTTGAAATGCGCGGATAGAATGAAAACGGGAACATTGTGCCCATGTAGACACATTCGAGGAAATGAAAGAGCAGTTGATCGTCCTAAGAGAACATCATGTTGTGTGAACGTTAAAACGATTGTTTGTGTCTATCGACTGGAAGTATTCACTTTACTTTCTTGTCATATTTAAGGAAAACATCAAAGAGGCGAGGAAGTTCTCATTGTTATTAGTAAATTGTATTTCATAATTTTCATTACGTATATTAAAGAAAGGCTGATAGCAGAATTGCTGTTATAGGCCAACACAATATTCATGTTTACATGTGTAAAGTTTTGGTAAATATGAAACGTAATGGATATGCAGCATTTTTTCTACACTACTTTCTTATGTGCCACGTAATCGCAGGGATTCAGCTAGTATATATTATATTTGTCCCTGATTGTCAGGAAACCCTCGTGTGTAAAATGTGTTCCGCAGAAAATACGTTAACACATATTCTTGACTTCCTCAAAACATTACCTCCATACAATAACAGCATAAGTTGTCTAGTAATCAGAGGTAAACCTGACATGTATTACATCTCACCAAATGTTCATTGAAACAAAGATAATTTTGTCACACTTATGATAAGTAAAGGTTTTACAAGAAACCCAAGAAATACAAGAAACAATCGTCACAAAAGCTTGTAAATGTGTTATTGTCGGATACAAATACCGCAGTCCCATTTCATGAAATTCATGACAAAAAATCAGATATTACAGATTGTGCCATTAAAACAAATTACCGTAAAACGTACGCGCGCGCGCCGTTCGATATCGCAACGACCTGGCCCTTAAAAAGTGGGGACATGTTCGGAAATGAAAAGGAGCAGGTGGAGGCATTTGGGGCATTAATGGAGGACAGCGGAGACAAATGGGGACATATTTGAAAATGAAGGACGGCAGGTGGAGACAGGTGAAAGCCGATATATGTTCCTCATTCAGTATTCTACAAAATGTGATTTTTTTAATTATCTATTACATTTTTGAAATTTGGATTCCTGGTGCTCCCAAAGTCATGAAAGTACAGAAATATAAAACTTTGGAAATATTAAATTGAAGGAAAAAACAGAAACAATATTTTATGAAGCTATTTACAGTTCTGTTCGATTTTCTGGGCTATTTAATCTCAAGGTTATTGGTATTGAATTGGTTGTCCTCGCACAGTACTAGATGTATAATGCTGCAACGCACAGTTCAAGAGCTTGCCGTTCTAATGTGGGTTCTACTCTGTAGAAATTTTCAGTCTTATAAAAAATATTTATAAATTGGGAAGGTTCTTCACGAATCCACATACTAATATTTATAATAGTATATATTTATAATAGTAATAACTTCAGAACCATTTGAACCATTTTGAAATAAAACCCTTCTCTACACAGATCCGAACGAGATTAAAATAAAGCTTGCAATACGTGTTTTAGTAGGATTCAAGATCATGTAGGCCTTGCCCTATCTCATAATTAAGATATGGAGAGGAGACAAATAGCAAAAAATGAAATCGATTCTAATAAATCCCATTTTGCAAATTATGGCGTGAGCAATCTAACGTTAGTCTTTCGAAAACTTATTTTTGATGCTTTATTACGAGTTATACAATATCCTTTTTAACTTTCACTTTTCAAATAACTTTTTGAAAAATATATATATAATGTATTGAAAGGGATCATGTGGTGGGAGATTTCGTATTCATACGCCTCGTTTTCATATTTGTATTTGTAAAGTGAAAGTAGACACAGTTACTATTGGTAGAATTATATTTTTTTGTAACCTCAGTTTTGATATTAATTGGAAATGACATATGTATTCTACAGAAACAGTATAAGTAATTGAATCAATTATTACTGAAGGAAATAACTCTTCAAAAATGAAAAATATTTTTTTTTATACTTTCAAATACTTGGGAGCAAAACACTTCGATAGGAGTGGAAACAAGGTGTCTCTATTGGCTACATTTTGCAGAGATCGATGAGAAATGTTTATTTCTGAAACGTGGTATCTCAAGGAATAGCCTTATTTTAGTATTATGTTACAAACATAGCGTGTGAAATCTGGCTATGTGTCGTGGTTTGTTACCCAAATTAGCAGTAAGGAATAATTTGAGATTATAAACATTGGTGGATCCCTTTCCACGTGCGAAAAAACAGTTTTAATTGGTGGAGAGATAAAACATTTTTTCTCCTCATTGATAGAAGACAGATGTTAATAAAATGATAAAGTAGTACATAACACAGTATACCACGAACTTTTGTAAGTCAATTGTAATGGCGTATATTTTTGCGTTTTATAATGGTGGACAAACAGGAATTAAAAAGAGAATTTGTTGTGGTGTAATTAATGCTTATGTTCATTAAACACTATTAACAAAACTAATTTAATTATACAATTTAAATATTTGATTTTTTTTAAAGGGAACGTTTTGAAAGGTCAATCATTACAAATGCCACGGAAGGGACATTCTAAATAACGGCAATCATACCCACAAAAGAACAGTACAAGACTCTACAGGTTCATAAAGAAAAAAATAGATGGAATATTAATTGTACAGCTTGGAATTTAATTGTAGAATAAATTACAAAATTTTAATGACATGGACTAGTTTCTTTATTCAATTTAATTCTCATAGCCGTCGATGATGGAAATGTTGAAAGCATCTCTTCTGGATGAATGAATTTGAATGTCGCTTTGGCATGGATGTTCGTGTAATAATACGTTTAGATTAGTTCAAGACAATCCATCGTTTCAATAGTTCCTATTTCCTTACAAATATTTGCTACAACTGGAGTTCTTGTGTACCTTACAGGCAAAAAGGCGAAAGGGAAAATTTGTATATCTTTAATTTATGCACAGCTAAAGAGGTGATTATATTCAACATCAGTAAACATATTATATGAAGATTTGTGTAAAAACCAATAATAGGAAACACAATTTAAATAATACTAATAAAGAATAGCCATTCTGTTTTATTTCAGCATTTTAATCTGTTTCGTCTTTTGCAACCACTTAAAAAAATTATGACTTTCAGACGAATATTTCACTGTTCTGAAACTACGGCAAAATAAACAGAAATGAAATAATTCATGACCCACATAATGCAAAGGGGAAATTTAATCCAGTTACAGTGCACTTATAGTGAACCGAGTCATGAAAGATGCAGCATATCATCGGTAGCCCTTGCACTGGAAGAAACAAGATGACGACGACGTCTATAAATAAATCCTGGAGTATTCTCCTGACAATTCAAATAATACTAATAAAGTTAGGCATTTGTTATTATTTTTATTTTTTTGCCTTTTAATTTATTTAAGTTGTTTTATCTTTTGTTAACCAATTATAAAACTTTCTCTCCGTCTTTCAGATTAATATTTATATGTTCTCAAACTACGACAAAGTAAGCAAAAACGAAATATTCGTAATTCAGGGTTCCACATAATGCAAAGGGAGGATTGAACCCTGTTACCGTGCACAATAGAACGGAGTAATGGCACACGCCTCATATCATCGGCGCCCCTCGCACTGGAGGAAACAGGATTAAGAAGCGAGGCCGGGGTGGGGGGAGGGGTCGCTCAGTGACACGGGCAGACGGACGCCCGCGCGGCGGCAATAAGCGTGGGATAAGCCGAGAGGTCGGACACAGCGCGGCGCCGTCTTATTGGCCAACTTGGGAACTAATATCGCGGCGCGGCGGAAGGCCGGCGGCGACAGCGCTGCCCCCCTCCCACCACCTCCAACTGCCTCATTCCCCCACCCCCACTGCTTCCGCCCCTCCCCGCCGGCAATCAACCACGCGCCTCAGGCGGCCTGCCCCGCCGCTTCATCGTAATACAGTTGGCACGACGTAAAAGCGCCTGACAGTTCAATCGCTGTCAGGCAGCAGTAGACAAGCACATACGTCACAGGCAAACAAAATCTCAAAACATTTAATACTTACCGAGAAAGTGATACTGCCTACTCATTTGGCTCCAAATAAAACTATAGTTATTACTTTTAATATAACAATAGAAGCATTAAGTAAGCTAGACGGGTGGATGAGATTGTAAGAGTTCGAACCAGCGCAACGATTTGTTACGAAAGATCACGACTTCTATCACCATCCATCCTGAAATGACTGTGCAAAGTGTTGGTACTTGTTCTTTCTGAGCGGTGTGAGGAGAGACATGCGTTCTTCTGTCCTTAAAATAGATGCGATCTCTTCCATGAGCTTCAATATCTGGTCATGCTGTGAAAGCCATTGTGGCGATTGGGACTAATGGAGAACATCATCGAGTCCTGTTGGTGTCTGGAGGAGAATTCTATTGACGGCTGCTGTCATCGGTAGTTTTCCGTAATTTCTCCCATAAACACCAGGTGAATGCCGGAGAAGTATCCTAACAAACGGGCCACAGACTACATGCGATCTTTCCTTCCTCTTCCTTGTCCTATACTCACCCCTTGCTTAGACACACTTACACGCACATGTAGTACACTACCTCCCATGCCGGGAGGGCGGTCGGGAGCTTAGAGCTTGTCCCGGCTGGGGCGGTGCCCCGCTTGTGAGAGATACCTGGTTGCAGTAAACACCGCTAACTGACGATAGGTCCGCGGCGCCGGATCTCGTCATCCAGCGGGGAAGATCACAGCCACCTCGCGAGAAAAACATGCACTACACTTACGAGACTAATGAACTTAACAATTCGTCGTACCCGCAATCGCTAATCAAACGACATGGCAGAAACCTTCAAAACTTCAGTTTTAAGTGTAGGTTTATTATTGTATGTGTTACTCAAGACTGTGACTAAAAGTCAGAAAAACAATTTTTTGGATTACTGTATTTTGCTCACGTTTCTCGCTAATAACTACTCGTAGTTCATTGAAAGGTTACAAGATTTAGTGAAGTAACTCTAGTCAGAAGAAGTTAATGTTATCACATATTTCCCAGAAAATAGACGGATTTACTCTGTTAATGTCTCTCTGAGAACACAGGGCTCTAGTATTAGTTCTACTCTAATTCCACGTAAAGTCTCGCTTTCCCCAACCATCTTTTTTTCGACTCTATCGAAAGTAGTTAAAATTGGGTTCAATTTTTTCCTCGTCATTTCTCAAATGACCTTTCGGACCAGTGGTGCGCCTACAGGACTGCGTGATCTCGTAAAAACGCCTTAGTTTTACTTTAATAGAAAAGCAGTAGAAATTGTTTTAATCTAAGACTTCTCCTTCGAACTTCATTAAACTAAGTCTTGTGCTCTATCAAAGTTGGGAAAGGGCGTTGCCGGTGCCGTTCCCCACCTTGGGTGACGGAAGTTCGTCGAATAACAAGCTCAGGTCTCGTGGGGGGCGGGGAAGGGGGAGGGGGAGGGGAGGGGCGGTTCGTTGGAAAAAAGAAGGACGAGTGCCTGGTTTGCGCGCGGGAGGCAGATCTACAGCTCGATCTAACTTCGCATTGCAATGCCCGCAAATGCGGCGCCCGGGTGGAGTGGGGCGAGTGGGGCGGAGCGACGTAGGACGGGGTGCAGCGAGCGGGGTGGAGCGAGCGGGTGGAGCGGAGAGGCACGTGGAGGGGCGGTGTAAAAAAACGAGGACGAGAGCTTGGTTTGCGCTCGGAAGGCTGATCTTATAGCTCGATCTAACTTCGCGACGCTATGCCCAGAGCAGCGGGTGCGAGAGGGCAAACGGAAAGAGACGATGCAACTGCAGGTAAATTGTTTCTGTTGTCCCAAGCCAGTCCGCGTAACAGAAATCTTGACTTTCCTCAACGCGGCAAGAAAACTTAGCTTCTATTACTTGTAATGTTTACATTTGACGTCTGCCACGCTACGCATGTTGAGAGAAATATAAACACGAAGCGTTACATCTTCCCTCCACATGTTACATCTTCCCTCCACACTGGATGTATCAAAACCGAGCGCACAAACTTTCAGGAAGGATAAAGGAGGCCAATATCAGCAGATGTTGCCTGAGGATAGGGGTACCGAAAGAGCTTTCTGTCGGCGAAATTTGAGAAAAAGATCGGGAAAAGCGCATCTCCCTGTACCAAAGTCATCTGGCGGTCTGTATTGCACCAAAATGTTATTGAATTCGACGTTGACGCTGCACTGGCGAGAGACGAAAGCACTTGTTCACTGTTCGATTCGCCAGTGGTATGTTTGTAATTATCTCCGTTGATATTAATTCATGTGCCAAAGATGTTATATTACATTTCTTTAGGAAATTCTCACTTCGTTGGAAGGGTTGTTAAAACGATCGAAGTTGGTTCCAGTATGAACATGCGTTCTGTTTGAAAACTACGAAATGAGATCATTATTTAACAAAAATGATATATGATTTGCCTTTCTATTGCATTTTGAGTGATTTGGGCCACCAGAACTATTTTAACTACCTGGGCTTTCCAGAACTTCCGTGTTATCTCACATCCCAGTACTGTCGGACCTTGTAGGATTTAGAAAATACATTTCAGACGTTCCTGTTTTATTTTCAGTTACACATGTGACAGAACATGTGGTAAACGTGTGAGGAATTTGCGGAGAAGTTGTGAACATCATGTGGTGCAACATGTGGGGAACATGCAGTTAAACATGTGGCGGAAAGTGTGAATCGAGTGCTTCTTAAGACATATTCTACAAAACTATCTCTTCTGAACCTTCTACTACATTTGGGAGGTTTGGTTCTTCCGGTCGTAACAGGGGTGGTAAGCAATGAATAAAATAGCAAAATATATCAGACATTGCTTTTCCTATTTGATATTCTATGCTCAAAACTTAGCAATATTCGAGTATTTACGTACTTACAGTTACGTACTTACAGTCTAAACTGAGTCCAGTTAATAACAATTTTCCCTTTTAAAAACAATTGTTATTATTTAAATACATAACATTATTGCATTATTGTTTATTTGTAATTTCTTTTAAAAAGTAATCACAGCGGAGTCTGCTTGTAGTCACCTTACAGTTTTATTACTTGTTCTGTCATATTTGGGGAGAACCCAAGCCATATATTTCCTTGTTAAATAATTTTAAAAAACTCTTTATTACACGAAGTCCTTTATGGGCCCTCTGCATTTCCCTTACAATACGCATATAATCACAATATAATCGCAATATATCACAATATTTCAATTATCTTTGGAATTCTAAGAAACTACTTACGTAGGGTTGTTTTTTCCCAGAAATATTTCGAAATATTTGCACTGATGTTTCACAAAATTTTATATTTATTCTTAAATGGCGCTGAAGACTTTAAAGTCGTAAATTAGTAGTGAATAAAGAAGAGGAACATACTTATTTCCAATTTTTAAACATATTTCTAAGACATTTTTTGAAACAATTTGCATTTACCTATTGTTGATTTCAAAGGCCGAATTCTGCTGAAATGCGCATGGGAATTCACAGGAAGGTAAGTAAATGAAGAGCACATTTTAATAAAGACGAGCCAAGAACAGAGGTAAACCCTCAGCTGAAGCGCCACAAGATTTCCCGATGTCCTAACGCAAGGCAGCAGAGCGGTCTTGGGGGAAATGCACAATGTATCTCTTAGGAAGCATAAGCGCAGCTTGGAGTTGCAGTGTGCGCTGCGTTAGGTCGTTCCCGGGCGTCTTCTCACGGAGGCGAATAAGCGGTGGTTAGGGAGGGGAGAGGTGGGTAGGAGGTGGGAAGAGGACGAAGATGGGGAGGGGAAGGGAGGGGTAGTGGCGAGGACGGAGAGGGAAGGGGTAGAGAAGGTAAGGGGCAGGGAGGAGAGGGGAAGGTAGGCGTGGAGGGGCTGGGGACTGTAAGAAGAGGGGGGAGGATATGGACGGGAAGAGTCGGGAGACGGGGGAGGGCGAGGAGGGATGTAGAGGCTGCGTTGAAGATGAGAAGGACGAGAAGGGGGTGTGGCGGGAAAGGCGTGGGCGAGGAAGGGCTGAAGGAGGATTAAGGAAGAGTGGGGGAGAAAGGGGCTGGGTTGGAGTGGAGGTGCGGGGAGGGAGGCGGGAAGGAGGGGGGAGCGTTTGGCGCACACGGGTGGGGTGGGGTGGGGGCGCCATCTCACGGTCCACGGCCGCATCCGCGCGCGCACCGCGCCGCGCGCTCTGCAGCCCAGAAGTTACGCCCTTCGTAAAGGCTGCGGTGCAGACAGGAGGCGGCAGCCGTCTCCTGCGTAATTGCAGGTCGCACTCGCGAACCGACGTCAAATCCATACAGAGCGCCCCATCCCCACCCCCTCCCCCACGCACAGGTACAGTTCACGGCCCCCCATCCCCCGTACCTCCTCCTCCTCCTCGTCGCTGCGACGTCAGCCGCAAAGTCGGCGACGTGTGGCGGCAGTGTCCGCTGCAATGACGGTTAAGGTCCTACAAAGACAGTTGTGTAACCAAGACGCGCTCTGCAAGTCCAAGATGCGAGATCGACCCACTCGGTCACCTGAGCTACACATGAAAGTCGTCAAGAAGCTTTTGAACAGGGGGCGTGGCACAATGCACTGTACCACATCACTGCATTCCCCTCGGAATATAGTTCACAAAAATATTTGAAACAAGTCGTTATGGATGTCGAAAACAACTAGTTAAGTTCGATGAGGAATACCTCATTTTAAAAATATTTATTGATCTAAGTTTGACAAAAATGTGTTTTTTCAAGGTTATGAACAATTACATTAACATCAAACAGAATATGAGGAGAAAAATAACCTCTAAGCAAACTCTGGCATGTGAAGCTTTTCTCGTCTGAATTTAAAGAGTCATAATGATCTTAAAAGTAAACAAAGGTTATAAGTACTATGTAATTCATGAAAATTTATACAATAAATAATGGAAAAGATATCTATGGAGGATATAAGAGATCTTTTGAGTATCGTGAAAAGAATTAACTGTTTTTCCAAGTTGAAAATGTGTATAAGCAGGAGAAGAAGAAAGTGAAGCATAAACATTATCTGAAGAATAGTACGAATTCACAGTATTTCACAATGGGTGGGACTAGGACGAATGAGACCACTGCGGCAGGCACTCAGAGGCTCCTCGGCCCAAGAGCTACTCAACCCGCATGCACCGCTTAGGAATGGTTGTCATTGAGAGCACATAGCTCCCTGATCCACTGTGTTGGAGCACGAGTAGGCCCACCTAATCACCAGGTATATCCCTTTCCCCCGTTTCTTTGCCTACCAAAACTGTTCCCCAAACCATAACCTACTATCGTAAACGGATAATGGCAGGGAGCTGAGCACTGTCTCGCAAACCTGTGTCGTAGGTGACTAGTTTTCGAGAAGGAGCCGTCACCAACACATACGTAAGGCTAGCGAGGTCCCTCTCAATAAGGAAAGTAACGGTAACGGTCTGGGACACCCCCGACCTGACAACTACACAGAAAGATATGACTGAGTTCAGGTCTTCTGGATGATATTTGTCATAATTCTACGAAGTATTGGAAACCAGATTAAGAACTTTCTATGAAAGTCACATTTCAGATGCACAAATGCATCACAAGTATTGTCTCAAACCGTCTTGGAGTATAATATAACACATGGGACACGCTTTCACATAAGGATTAGATGAAGTGAATTTGTCATTGCACCTTCATTCTCAATGATTTTGAAATAAGTTATTGAAAGGCTTTGCACTATGCGTAGAATCGTTGGGATTATTACGTGCAGATTAAGATTCTCTTAACGTCAAATACACATTGGAGTTACGAGGTATTTCAGCTTTGTAGTCCGAGGTTTCTATCATTTTACATGTAAACACTTAGTTGTAATAGACATTGTAACAAACACGCTTCGCACCCAACTGATTAGTAAATCCCGATGATGATATTTTCAAAAACCAATATTAATGAAGTGGAAATTGTATTTTCTTTACAATGAATTACCATGTCAAGCAAACAAAGTTTTATATTCTTCATAGGATGCAGTAGTTTGAACTTCAAACTTCAAAAGAGGTACATTTAATGACACTACAAGAACTGTGAACAGAAATGTTTTATCTTCGGTGCACAATAGGTTTCTGTAATTCAAAGGCATGTCCTACACAGCCCGTCTCTATTACCTGCTTCAGCGAATAATCCCAACTAGTATTGTTGGTATATTCAGAGCCCTTTCAAACACTTGTCACCAGGGCCATAAGAACCAGTGGCGCCGCAGACACAAACATTACCACCACATGAGCCTTGTGCAGACAGCCTCGCTACAGCTTTCAAACAGAATACTCTCGTACACCTTCTGTGGAACTGACTGTTTCTGCGCAACGTTGTTGGCAATGCGTGCATCTGCCCAAGGCATAGCAGCACAAGCAGCACCGGAGCGGGGCGCGGCGAGATGGGGTGAGCGCTCAAATTAACAGCAATTATTCGCTCTGGCCTGCCCGATTCCTGCCAGACGCAATTGCGCCAAGATAGAGCGGGAAGTGAATCTCAGGGCACGGGAAAGCTGGCAGCTGCCAGCGAACAACGGACAAAGGAAATAGAAAGGAAGGATTAGTCTCTATTCTCACAATTTAGACCAAAACCTTCTGTTTACATGAAATACATCTACTTCTGAGTTTTAAAAGAATGTCACAACAAATGTGCTCGTAATAGTAGCTAACGTGATAAGGGCGTGAATCATCTTGCGTTCGTTTTGCGCGTACTATTTTTTAACACGCCATGAGCGACACACAGTGCATCAAATATATGAATATAAATTAAATATAAAATAACAAGAAATATTGTACAAAAGCAAATGGATTGCAGTAACTGTCGTAACACTATTGTTCGTAAATAAAAACAAAGACGTCGACGTCGAGACAAAACACTTGCGAATCGTTACAGATGTTTCGCACACACTTCATGATGTTTCACACTCTGAGAAAAAAGATGCGATTCTGCGTTTTGCGCACGGAGTGAAAAAAACAGTTACTTAAATGAGATTAATCTGAATTTTCTTAAAAAAATTATGTGCAAGTATCATTTAACTTCACAACCAATACAGTGGCAGCTATATCGTTACGAGAAGCGGATGTATTATTTAATTGAATATATTATGAAAATGAATGAAAACAGTGTTCTTGTTTTGCTCCCTCCCACACCTCTCCTTACAAGTCCCACATTCTCTGCGTTACTTCGCATGTCCCAAGTCGAGTCGAGAAGTTATATCTAACCCCGCTTGGCCGGCGTTCCGCTGGGGGAGACACCTGGAGTGGCTAAACCCACAAACCAATAAGTACGTGCCTGGAGAAGAATTCTTGCAACCGGATGTTCTGATGGGTAGTTTTCCGCGGTTTCTACGATGAATACTAGGCGAACGCCGAAGAAGTAACCTTACAAACGGGCCACGGACCGCGCGCGATCTTTGCTTCCTCTGCCTTGTTATATCTTCGTCCCCTTACACACACTTACTCTAACTTGCACTACACTACCAAACATGCCGGGAGACCGGTCGAGAGCTTAGAGCTTGCCCCGGCTGAGGCGGTGCCACGCTGGTGGGAGATACCTGGTTGGGAAAAACCCCTTTGGCCGATGGTAGGTAAGCGGTGGATCTCGCCACAGAGCGGAGGAAGACAACCGCCCCCGCCCAAACTAAAATGTAGTAACTTACGGAACTAACGACCTTGGTAGTTGACGCACGCGGAGTCATTAACAATCAATCAATCAATCAATGTGAACGTTCTGGAACGTTCGGCTCTCCCGTTCCAGACTAGGAAGAACACCGCCACCTCAAGGGATAAAACGTGTGCTCCACTCGAAAAGGAGCAGTTGCCGCGCCCGCCGCACCACTGAGTGGTCCGCTCCCTTGGGAGCGGTGGAGGACGGCCCACGCCGCACAATGGCGCGTGCCCGCCCCATTAAGCCGCTTCGCGCGCCGCGCACGCACAAAGGCCGCGCACGCGCACGCACGCACGCCACGACTCTGCTCGCGCGCCTCCACGAGCCCAAACGCGCCTCCCAGAGGACGCGCGAAGCGCCGCGCGTCGCCACCGAAGATCAACACGTGCAGGGGCCTCAACCTCACCTCCGGGGTGCGTGAATAGCATTTGCCGTGAAGCAAGCATCCTTGATTTTGGAAATGCTTTTACTACATTTTATGCAAACGTAACATTTGCGTAACCAATATTCTTTGCGTTCTGATTTGGGATTTACTGTCCTATTCGTGCCAATAAATTAAAGAGACCCCAGCTGGAATTCTCTGGTTAATTAGAGTAGGTTCTAATGTTATCTCTCAGGATTGCATTTCACCCTCGGCCTTTCCAAAAACGTGGGTTAAAAATTTTCTACTGAAGATCTTCTGTTTCCATACAATCTCATATCGTCAGCGAAGAAAAAGCCTTTCAAGGATTTGTGTTCACCATGAACAATAGAGGATTAATTACAAGCGAATTAAGTTACAAATTTATTCACACTATCCTGCTTCTAACTCAAGGCCCTACGAGTTGGAAATTACTGTTTTTATTTTTGGGGATTTATTTATAAAAAGCCACAAATTTTGTTATTAAATCTTTTTCTCGGATACCGAAAAGGCTCAGGCATGGTTTTGTTAAAATCTCTGAAATTTAGAAAATTGTAAAATTTCACAATTTTCTCGGCGAACTCATACAACTACAAACACCTTCCAAAATACTAAAAATAAAGAATTTTCTTCTATTTTTCAAAGAGAGGTCTTTAAAGTAGTTCATTTTCTTAAAACCTTTTTTCTTTATTTTTTCCTGAATTAGAAATCACGACAGTAAAAATGGCATAGGTCCTATTTTCGGCAAACGCTCTCTATTTTTATTCTTCATTATTTTTTTTCGTTCTCTATATGCAATTTTCTGCACGATATTGTCTTGCAATGCGTGATGATATATACAATCGACTCCCGTTGAAGTGTACTCGTATACAGTGAACAATCAGTTATAGAAAATTTAAATTACTGGTCCCGTTTGAATTACTCTACAAGACTTACATTACATTACATTACATTACATTACAAAAAACAGAAGATTCGTTTTTGGTAAAATCTGAACATCGGCTACAGTAAATGTCCTGGAGATTAATTATTTCCTGAAAAATTATATATCGCCTTAGTGGTCCAAAATCCAACTCTAGGTAGCATGAAAAAAATATCGCCGACCAAAGTTCATAATTGGAGAAGTTTCCCATGAGGTAAAGGGAGCGGACACGGAATGGGGACGTTTCGGATGAGTGATGAATACGATACAAATGAAGGAAGTGTTGTAACAGTGCAATATTCATTGAAGGGTGTCAAACCCGCATATCGATTCTTAGAGAGAGTGGACAATTCAGAATCAAGTACGCAGAGAGCACAAACTCGGGCGAAAGATCTAGAGAAATTACTAATGAAAAATGTTCGCGGTACACATTTGAAAATAATTAATTTTTACGCCAGAAATAGCTATTGCAATTTTCAATTTCAGTTGTAAATATATTTTGCTTTATCTCTATGTTAATAAAATAAATCATTGTGGGAAATTTCTATTTAATTTTGACATCATAGGATGTAGTGAACCTCTATCAGAATGAACAAATAACGTTAGTCCACAGAATATACACTCGGAGTTGGATTTTCGACCACTAAGGCGATATATAATTTTTCAGGAAAGAATTAATTTCCAGGACATTTACTGTAGCCAATGTTCAGATTTTACCAAAAACGAATCTTCTGTTTTTTTGTAATGTAATGTAATGTAAGTCTTGTAGAGTATATACAGAACTACAACCGGAGTCGACTGTAATGGAAAAGTAATACTTCCACTGTTTCTTACATTCATTGCGTACACCAGTTTACCGCTTATCCTCTTGCATAACAGTGACAAACGCATCAAAGGGGTTTAGAGTTCTTGCGAGGCAAAGCCGTGCAGGCAACTGCGTAGCAACCGCCGACGGGACGCACTGACGGGATTGTGACCGGGGCTTTCGGAGAGAGACGGAGCGGGGATTCGCACCCACCGCGCCTCCCGGGAAAGTAGCTGCGCAGCGCTGGGAAAATTCCGCGGGTAACTAATTCACAGCTCTGCTGCATAATGCGCCGCCCTTCCCCACGCACTCGACGAACCACCGCGGGCGACCGCAGGTGGTGGTGGCTTCGCCCCTCGGCGCCCAGTACGCCCTCGCTCTGCCCCAATCACCATGCCACCCCGCGGAACTGGGCTCGCTCCTCCCCGCCTCGCAACACCCCACGTCCCGCACCTCGCCGTCTCACCCCATTGCTCTACGCAAACCACCACGCACAGACCTGCGCGCCGCTCACCACAATCGGGCCCTGTCCTTACCCCTCCACGCCTCTCCCAGCATCCCTCTTCCATGATCCACCCCTCACGCTTTACCACACCCGCCCCTCCGCGCCCACGGAATCTCCCAAACTCCGTCACCGCATTCCATCACTCACTCGCTCGATCTTCCCGATCAGCAACGCACCAACCTCCGTGCCCTCACTTCCCGCTCACCCCGCCACCTCCACCATGCACACTCTCCCACCACGCCGCTCTCTTTCTCTCTACGTTCCCGCCCCCTGCGCGCTTCTCACTCGCAATCACGCCCGCCTCCCCTTCTGGCCTTTCCGCCGCCTCCTAGGCCACTTGAATAATCGACGAGCGCGGGCGGGGCGGCGCGGCGCGGGTAGAGAGGGGGCGTGCGTATTCCGAGCGGAAGTCGCGCAAGCGGGGCGGGGCGGGCGCGCGGGGCGGGGAGGGATTTCCGGCGCTATCCCCCTCTGCCGACTGCTAAGGCGGCTGCCGCGCGCTGTTAGCAGGTTGTTAACCGAGGCGGAATAGGCGAACCGCGCGGGTGATGGAAGGAAGGGGAGGGGGCGGAGGGGGAGGTGCGGGCGACGACTGCGGAAGCGCCGCGCAGGGTCTGCAGGGGAGCGCGCGCGACGCTGAAGATGTTGCTCAGAGAAAGCCGGTGATGGAAGAAAAGAAAATATGCGATGAGGTCGCAGACAGCGGCGGAATAAAGCGCGCACGGAAGACGGTACAGGCGGAGGCGGCGCGGTGCGAGGCGACAGGTGAAGGGCGGCGGTGGTGGAGGCGGAGGCGCTGCGCGGAGCGGGGCGACAGGTGGAAGGGCGGGCGGCGGCGGCGGACGCGTGGAAGCGCGGGCGCGTGTTTAAAATTTAACAGCCGACACTCGGCGCGGCGCTGTGATGGCGAAGCCGTGTCGACGGACCGGCGCGGGGCGGCGGCGCGAGGTTCGGGTCGGGTCACCGCCCCCGGGCGCCGCCGCCGCCGCCGCCGTGCCGCGGCATACATTAGGGGCGCTGCGTGGGGGAGGCAGCCGCAGCGCAAGACGCCTTCATCCAGCGGCCGCCGCCACGCAGCTCCTCCAGGGGGCGCCCGTCCCTCTCGCCCACCGCCCCCCTCCACACAAGCACGACCCGCCAACCGCGCCTTTCTATACAAGCAGGGCATTCCTTTCTACACTACTTTGAGACGGGGCTCAAACAATCTCAGTATCTTAGTATACAAACTAGTGGGCTAAAACACACCACACAAAAATACCTGGAAAGTACTCAAATTGCGAAAATCTCTACGTGATTTTATTTAAAAATCTATTTTAAGGAACAGATTTCATCAAGGGAAGAAATCGCTATTTTAATATTTTAGTTGTAGAAACACTCCGAAAAAATTTTGAACTCCTTCAATTTACGATCAGTTATTTTTCAACGAAAATGTGAATTGCACCGTTCTTCTAAATATCCACTATCCAACAACATAATTTAATAAAAACTGATAGAGCCATTGTTCGAAAATTGTGGGAAAGTCGTAGAAGCACCATATTAAGTACCCTTCAAAGTTCAAATCGGGGTCAAACTCAATGGGCCGTGACATCGGTGAGATCGATTGGGGAATATCAATTTTGGAGAAAATAGGCTGAAGGGTTTATCCGCTAGCGTTGTTCACAGACGGACAGACGGACTCGGTGCCAACCGCAGGCACCGACAGCGCTCCGCACGGGACAGTGCCCACGAGGCGATGGCCGCTGCGCTCTCGCATACCGCGCCCCCGCACGCGCTTCCACCCCCCCCCCTCCCGTCGGCCACGAGCCACGCCGAGGAGCGGCGCCTGCCCGGGATCCGGCCGGGGGTTCCACAGGGCGGTCCGCTGGGATCCGGTTAGGCGCGTGGCCGGCGAGGCGCCTCGAAGCCCGGGCTCTGTCCTAACGAGGTCAGCGGCCGACACCTGCCATGACTACTGCCCCGCGCCACACATTGGGCTGAAGCAGGTCATTTCGCCAAGAATATCTTTATATTTGCTAGTTGATGATAGAACTTGGGGCCGAACTATGATGACCTAAAACATCAGCAAGAACGATCAATAAAATGCTCTTAAAATGTTATTAAAATGCCACAAAAGCAACGAAAAATGACGTAAAAAGTTTGATAAAAACCAGTTCCGATGAACAACTCAAGCTGTTGGATATGTTATTGATGTAATCCAGGCTTCTTCCTTTTATTCAAGTGCACTCAGCTTACAACCGTTTGGTCAGGACTGGGTGAAGAAAACTGACTTTAGATATCGGAAAATCTACCTAACCGACAATGATGCTAAAGACGTCACAGGAATCTTAGATTACATGCAACTGCGGACATTACAACTTCTGAGTGAAGAAATTGAATAAGCTACTTAGGAATTTTGTTGCACCTCGTAAATATTATTTGAAGCCAGAACAATTACAATGATATTAAAATCAATTAAATAAGCAAAAACTGCATTAAAATGTCGAAAAGATTTTAAACTGTCGTAAAGATTTTTTTGTATTTCTGCATTATACAAAGTTTGTTACGTTAAAATTTATCCTTCATATAATGACATCTTATGGCACAGATTATGATGAATTGGCCGTTTGTGGCAGGAGTAATAGCATCGTCACATATTCAGCCAATCGCACCGAGAGAATCGAGGGGGGTAAGCCGCACAGCCGTCCGCCGCCTTTTCGTACAGATGTCAACTGCCCGTGACATCGCAGTAACGTTCTCTTCCCAAAATAACTTTGCTTCTCTTATAAATTTATAATGCTGTTAGACAAAAAATTGCGTACGCAACTCGTTTATAATGTTGCTTTATTTCAATCGTAAAAATTTGAATACTCGCTCCTAACGTCGTTCGTTTACAAAGCATATACTCATGCTACAAAGCTTAACTTCATAAACTAGTTTTACAATATACTACTTAACTATCAGTAAATTAATGAAGCCATAAGTAACTACAGTCCTCCAAAAACGTCACTTCTTTTAACTAGATAATCGTCTATAACCAATATAAGAGTAATATTTAAAAAGACCTCCAGGAATTTATTTAATCATGTACTTTTAGAAATGCAGGTGTATCCTTCTTAATGTTATTGGCTGCAAGGAATCCTGTCCTTTAGCCGGTTACCTCTCAATTCCATGAACCTCTGTACAGTTAAGGTGACGGGTTTTTCTAGTTGGTCTTATTATGACTTTGCGTATATGGACTACTGTCTTAATTATGCGTTGACCAAAGACGTCCGCCAAGGATACCACTCGCTTCAGTCTCGGGTTCATAGCGAACGGACATCCACGCGGTCACACGTACTATGTTCAGATACTCTCTGCGCACAATTCTGGTGAAAAAAAATTGAAAATTATTCCCAGACTATAAATTAAATAAATCTGTCCATCATGCTAAAGTTATTTTGTTCGTTTCTGCGATGCAAAATCTTTATTTCTTAAATATATAAAGTTTTAAGTGTATAGAACGGAATGCATCAAGTAACATAATAGGATGTATAGATCTTTGATCTACATTTTAAATTCTTTTTTTCACTAATTTACAATAGTGCTGTCTTACGACGTCTTTGAGAAGTCTGACTCAATGATTTAAAAACAAAGCAATTATTTTTTTGTGAATTGCAATCTCAGTAAATAAATGTCGAAATTTATGTAAAAGTGAAACGTGTTACTCCACTTGTGATTTTATTAGTAATTATTACAAAATTAACTATTCATGAAATGCACGATCAACATGCATTTCACGAATGTAGTTAAGTAAATCACGTTATGAGGGAACATTTTTATGTTAACTGCTGTTGACAGAGTGAACTTTTGAACTCTTGTTTTGCATTTACGTGACTGTGTGCATACTAAATCAGTTCATCATATCTAATTGCAGAGGTTTTATACGCCTCATTTAAAACAGAAGTTTTCGAAGGGGAAAATCGTTTTGTAATTTAAAAGAGTTTAAAATACAGATCACACCTCGGGGATGTTACTTAAGTTTTTAATGCTTCGCAAAGTATTCAGATTCATGTGTATAAAATGAAAGATTTAAACGCGATTCATTGAATTAGGGCTTTCACTTACAAAACTCAAGTAAGGTTTGTAAATTCAAGAAAGAAAATTATGATGTTTTCGCATTGAATAGGCAGTCGTCCCAACATTGAAATTATACTCATTTAAACACACCAAAAACTTGTCTGTGAGGTTAAAGGGACAAGAGATAAAGAGAGATCTTGCGTGGTCCGCAGCTCGTCTGTTCGGGCACTGCTCCAGCGTTCGTCTGGAATTGATCGGAAACTACCGATCAGAGCAGCCGGCTGCTAGAATTCTCCTCCAGACCTAGCTATGTAGCTAGAGTTGAAATTTTGCCTTTGTGGAGACTCGAGCCCCAGGAACTCCCGATCAGATTCTCTGCAGAGCTTTAGCTGCTTTCTTCCAGATATCAGCTGAACTCGGTCTAGCTGTGCAGCTGGTGTCTAAAATCCTGCCGCTGGGAGAAGTAGAGTTCTAGGACTTCCCGATCAGAGACACTGCAGTGGAAGCAGTTAGTGCCCTGAACCACCGGAGCCTGATTGATGAACGTCGCGCCTCGAACGTAGCATACTTATGAAGCTTCATTTGCTCACTCTTAAGAACTATATATCCAATCACTTCGTAAATAATGGCAAGTGAAACGCTTTTGCGAATACGTTTAGTAAAGGAGAACGGCAAACGTAATAAACGACACTGCGGGATTTTAGAATGTCACCTCCTATACAGGACTGGGGGTAGTCTGAAATAAGTTCCAAACCCCACAAAACCCATCGCCTTTGTTCAGTCACTCACTCAACTGGGTGGCTAACATCTCGGAGCATACACGAGCGTGTAGCTGCGCAGCTCGTGTCAGAAATCCTGCGACCGTCGGGGCTGGGACCTCCCAGTCGATGCCCTGAGCCATCTCAGCTGGTTTCATGAAGACGACGCGGCGCTCTGCGCGGGCGGTTTCACGTTGGGTGCAGGGGTGGTTGGGGCCGCTCACGCACGCGATAGGCATCGGCGCCCCCGAATTTGTGGTTCCCTTGCACGCTCCATCGGGCGTCTGTGTTGTTAGTTGTGAAAACACACGGTAGACGGCGTAATTCCTGTTGTTTCGCCTCTCCCAATGTGCAGTTATTTCCTGGCGCCGTGGGAGAGCCAATGAGATTATTAGCTCTGCTGGAAATTAACAGCGATTTCAGTTTATGATTCGATATGCAGCGCGCAATATTTCAGGCAACACTAACAAAGAGGACAATGAGCATTGTTTTAGAATTAATATTGATGATCAAATTATAGGCTGAAAATAAGCAACATTTTTTGTTAAATGGTAATTTCACCTATCCATTTATGGAAACTGATGTTTATCTGTATAAAGCCGTAAATATAAACAATAATTAAAATCTTTTTAGGTATTTGGCTTTCCCGATATTACCCGCAAATGGTGACATATTAGTTACTTCCATAACGACACTCAATTTTACACTATACGAGTAAATAAGGGACCAATCGGCCAGGGAGGATGATCTACGACGAAACCAAGTGGAATTTTATTCCCTGTATCTTTGTTTAGTAAAGGGTTCCCCTTTTAGAACAGGTTTTAGTTTGAAGTGTTGTTGGTCTTTTTAAGAAATAGGTCAATAAGAATAATAACAATATAACGCATAATAATAAAAATATAATTTCTACTTACACACAGAAAAGTTTGATCACATGTGCACCAATAATATGTATTTCCAAATGTAATAACCTCAAAATAATTAACAGACACAATAAGATAGCTACCTAACCACAAAATGCCAAATGCAAATTTAAACGACAGCTTTTTAAATGCACCCACCACGAACCTCGTCATGAGAGACCGATCGGGAACATGGAGCTTGTCCTGGCAGGGCTGGGCGGTGGCCCGCTGGAGGGAGATAAACCTCGCTAGCCGACGGTATGTCGGCGCCGGATCCTACCGGAAAGACCACCACCGCCGCAACCACCACCCGAGGAAAATAGCATGCACTACACTTACAGGACTAATGACCTCCGCAGTCGGCGCGCCCGGAATCACTAACGGCCAGCCTGCCAACCCAGCAAGCGCAGTCGTTGTGGCGGGGCAGCGGGGTCGGGCGCGCTCGCGTACGCACTCGCCCCCCGCCCCCCGCCCCCGCGCCTTATCTGCGCAATTAGGCCTCCCGGGCGCGTGCGCGTGCGCCGCCCAGCCAGGCCTCGCGACGGCCGCGATGGATGGGGCGGCTCCCGCTCCCTAAATACCTCTCCCGCCAGATAAGCCCCACACGCCATCGGGGGCAGCTTGCGGCCATTTGTGCTGCTTGCGCCGTTCTATATGCTGGGAGGGAGAGATCAAATCGTAATAAACAACGATTCTGTGAAAACTAGCAATACCGAGGCATAACAGGCATTATCATCAGACGTCTCCTATGCCAGTACTTTAAATTTTTATGTTAATGTTTTTGTTTCGTTTTTATATTTTGACAAGTCAGTAAATTGATATAGCTAAAAGGAAATATTCATTAAAATCATTAGTCAATTGATGTCTTTTTTATGAAAAAAGGATTGATTTTCTGCATCGGTAATTTTATAAAATCATATAACCAATTACATTTTCGTCTAATAAAATCCTACGTTTTTCCCAAAAATTGTATTGTATTAAACTATAGTACATCAAAATGGCCCATGGGGTGGCTAACGTTCAATGAACAGCGCGCTTATTTTCTGTGCGGAGGTCCCTGGTTCGATTTTCGGCTGTGACAAAAATGATGCTATAGCTTTCTAATAAAAAAGTCTGAGTTTCTACAACTGTATAATAAAAGAGAGTTCACACAGGCCAAATAATCTAGATATGTGATGCGAATATGTCATGCTCGCAACATACCCCTATGGATAGATAATAAATAAAAACGGGATCCAGGTTTGGAAACAGAGCTAGTTGGAAAAAGTTTGATTAAAGTGATACATACATGTAGGTATACTAAAGCTTAAAACACTAGAAATTTTCCAAAATGTATTCTTAATGTTCAATTTTCTAGTGAATTGTTCCTATATTTTATCCACAGTCGAAGTCTCTGTTATATCCAAAATTATTTACAACACGTATGATAAATTACATCTTACTTTGATAAAAAACACATAAATAATATCAACAATTTCCAGCTTCCTAAAAATGTTAAACCAATAATAGCTAAAGAAAGTCGTATGTGAGCTTTTGAGCCTTGTCTTTAATAACGCTAGAGTTGATATAGTATTTCAAATGAGATTTACATGTCCATTTTTGACAGCAAAACGTTCCTGTTTCAGTTTTGGCCACAATTTTGAAACTACTTCAAACCATTTTCTCATGTTTTTAATTTTTTAATCATTAATAATATATTGCTAAATTTATGAAATAATTTTCTTGATGATTCCTATCTTACCGAGGGATAAAGTTTCCATTCTTATTGAATAAAAATAAAAACGAAATTATTTGCTCTCTGAAAAACTCGCGTATTAGTTGTTTGCATTGGGAATGACTTCTCAAAACATGAGCTCAATAAGTTGTTCAAAATTATGAAGGTATTTTGAATAACAAAACCGCTTCACCCTCGTTCACTTCATAATTTTAATAAAAGAATAAATTTCAGTTTCGTATCCACTTTTGTAACCGCTTTTATCGGTTACAAGTGCGATGTCAGCCAAAGTTCGATTCCTTGATAGACACGAAGCCTTTGCGTTCCGCTTACAACATAATGATTGGTTAAAAAACGTATTGAGATTTACTATGTCGTGTTTCCATGTAGTATTTGACTGATAAAATGACAATGATACGGCCAGTAGTCACGTTAATTCACTTACATGTTCATGTTGATTTTCCAATGATAACAAAAGAAGAATGTTGGGAACATGGAAGTAGGGAGCAGTTACAGACATATTCAAAACGATATCCATGCCATTATACGTATCTTGGAAACTGCTTCTACTTTACGCAAAGAAGAGTAGAGAGAAGCGTTCTTAAAGAGACCAAGAATTCTCTATACACATAATATAATAGGTTGTTAGAACAAAACTGTTATAAAAATATAACTATTTTTTTATCCTAGTCATTTCTAGAAACCACAATATAAGGTTCGCTCAAACCAACATTCTTCAAATTCATTCTTCGAAATCATTACAGATTCTCCACCAGACATTCATACCAAAAAATCACATCATAAATAGCAATTTCTAGTGTAGTGAGTACATGAGACATTTAATCGAATATTCGTTGAACATGTGTAAAAAATATTACAATGAAAAAATGCTTACTAAATTAAATGCACGAATTTAATATATTCATACAAAAAAAATTCATCAAATATTTAACTTTCATCTTCGCGCACTTGCTCCTAGTTTTAATTACACGCGCTTTGTATTTGTTTACAACAAGAAGAATTTTGGAATATTATTTTTTAAAGTTTTTTTCATTTTAATAACATTTATTTGATTGTTTTACGTAATTTCGAATAGCAGGGTGGAGGGAATATAAACATGTGGGAATAGAAATATTGAAAATATTGCTTATTTCAAAATCTATCTTTAAGGAGCACATTTTATTAAAGGAAAAAATCTCTATTGTCAAATCAATGTTTGTAATTTTTTTTTTAAATCTGGGTTTTCAACGAAAATGGAACCTGCAACGTTCTCTTAAATGTCCCACACACATTTTTAAGAAACAAATTTCATAAAAATATATGGAGCTATTATTTTGAAAATGTGTCAGGGGTTTCATGCAAAGTAACTCTCAAAATTAAAATACAGTTTTCATATTCAAGAGGCCGCGCATCATTCAGATTAATTGGGGTATTTCAATTTTGGAGAAAATCGGATGAACAGTTGACGCTAGCGTTGTTCCCAGACGGAAGGACAAAAAGACGTTTTGTAGACATTCAATTTTTGGTATCAAGGACCCACACAACATAGATCTGGCTACCTCACGTGATAGAAGATATTTTTTCTAAATTACGTAACTGGATTTATTCACTTTTTCGTTTTTTGTTCATACTTAAATGATCTTTTAGAAGAATTAACACCAGATTTCGCGCGTTTTAAAATGTACTACAGACACATTTACACTCATATTTCTCTCTCAGAACTCAACAATCGGTTAAGGTTATCTCTGTTTCAGCTATAACAATGAAGTATAAATAAATGAATACCTAGAAGGAATTCACCACTGAAGCGCAACATTTCATGTAAGTATGAAAAATGATGCTTTGTTGTACTTTTTACAACCGGGCGAGTTCTTGAAGATTAACTTGTCTTATTTGCCTCTCAGTTAGCCCATCTCATAGAATATAAAGTGCCTGCGTGTCGAGATTTTGCACCTTTTAGTCGACATTCCTGATCGTCTTCATAGGTTTATTAGCCAATCGAGAGATAGTCCATATGAGGTCGGAAGGCTGGCAGAAGGCCCAACTCTGACGATGGGAGATGCAACAGGAAGGGGGAGAGAGGACTCTGGTTAATGGCCCATTGCTTATGGCTGTTGAAGTGGTACTTTTTGACTCAGCGCGTGAGGAGGGGCGGTCAAAGGAAGTGCTCGGGCGCGATCACCTCTAGTCGAGTGGAAGGAGAGGGATTCTACCGGTTCAATTCTAGCTTTGGAGGATAGCTAGTTCAAAGAACTGCACTGGTCTCTGCCTAGAGTTGGTTGGGGGAAACGTCCGATCAGTAGCCGGACATGAGAATTCCTATCAAGGAAGTGATGGGCTTTGACCCAGCAATTTAGCTGCTGGTGGAAATCAACCCACCGTAGTAACTCGAACCCAACCTATATATCAAGCTTCAGTTGCATATTTGTACTACATATCTAATCCCGCACTAAATAACGGCGAGTGAAATGCTATTGCGAATAATATTCCGAAAACATTTAGCTGGACGGCAAACGTGAAAAACGACATGTTTTGAAAATGTCCCCTCCGAAAAAGGATAGGGTGTAGTCTGTAACAAGTCCCAAACACACCGCCTTTCCTCCGTCAACACACCAACTGGAAGGCGAACATCTCGCAGCAAAGACGAACGACCGGCGCCCCCAGAGACCGGCTTCGGCGCTGCTCCTCCCGGAACGAAACAGTTCTGAAGCTGGGCAGGGCCCTCGCCGAAACACTGCACAGACCGCAACATCCAATGCTTTTATCCGCGGGCACAACGTGGCCCATTACTGATGTATTAAAGGCCATAATCTCCCGCGCGCCCAGCAGCCCCGCCGCCCGCGGACCGCCCTGCCAGCGCCCTCTGGCGGACCGACGTATATTCCCAGGCCAGGGAACGTTCTCGCGGCCGTGTCTCATTTACATATTGCAGCTGAATGGGTAGGTGTGGCCGGGGCAGTGGAGGAGTGCGGGGGCGGGGGCGGGGGCGACGGGGAGCAGTCATCCACCCTTCACACCCTCTGCGCCTCCCCGACCGCCATCCATCAAACAAAATGGGGCTTCGCTTGCACCCGTCAAGCATCTCCCCGCCCGCCCTCGCCCTCGCCCTCGCCCGCGCCCTCGCCCTCGCCCGCGCGTTGAAATTTGCAGCGGGCGCGAGCTATTTTTAAAACGAAAACATAAAGAAACAAGTGCCTCAAATAACCCCATTTCCCCGGTCGCCCGAGGAGTATGCGCATACATTTCATAAGAAATATACGGGCACATATTACCTCGCATTGCATTCGCCCTGCGATGGATGCTCCCGCGCTTTGTCACGCCCTGCTAAATGGCGCGAGGAAACGTAGTCGGTAATTTTAAAAGTAATATTTTCAAAAAACATTTAACACTCTCCGCGGCGGAAAAAGAAATCGACTCGCCAGAAAATACGAGTAGATTTTGGTATGACGTCTGATATCTTTCCGCTACTTACGTAGATTTCTCAGATTAAATACTTAAAATGTACCATTCATTCTACTGTGATGGAGGTTACTTAGAGTATCACGAATATCATGAATATTAAAGTTAATATTAATGCAATTGGTTGTCAATGTACTGAAGTAGGAATTTTCTTGCATTGGAAATTATAAGATGAAACTTTGTTGGAGGTAGATTAACACATTAGTATCCTGGTAAAATTGTTTTCATTGACAATATTGGGAACGGAATTTATCTTTACGTTCTTGTTCCTGTAAATTTATTTCCTAATGTTTATGTTTTTTCATTTACAGTTTTCCCAATAAATAATTCGGAGTTTCAATTTTTTACAGTGCGAAGGGAAATATTTCCTCAGATTCATTCATAAAACACAGTTTGTAAAAATAAATTTTATAATAAATCAATTTGTAGTTTTTTTTCTCTAAACATTGATAACAAGTTCCACATTGTTATAATACAAATATTACTATCTGATGACTAAAATTCGTATCATTTTACGAAAATTGATTATACCCTTACTAGTTATTGACACATTGACGTTCGTCGGAAGTTTAAAATATTTTCATGAATGTCTCATTGCGTCTATACGGAAAAATATTAAAAAGTCTAAGGAAAGTGATTTAACAGTTGTAAATAGTACTGCGGGCACAAAAATTTACTATATCGCAAGAAACACAACATTTGCGGTATGAGTGAGC
>BOPP01000028.1:6240290-6263704 GCA_017312745.1 Gryllus bimaculatus
ACCAAGCGCTGAGGCGGGAGCGGAGTCGAGGGCGAGAGCGAAGTCGAGAGTGAGATCGAGAGCGATGGTGAGGGCGAAGACGAGAGCGTGGGTGTGGGTGAGAGTGAGAGGGAGGGCGAGGGCGAGTGCGAAGGCGAGAGCGAGGGCGAGTGCGAATGCGAGTGCGAGTGCGAGACCGAGAGCGAGAGCGAGGGCGTGGGTGAGAGCGAGGGCGAGGGCGAAGACGTGAGCGAGAGTGATATCGAGAGGGAGATCGAAATTGAGAGCGAAAGCGAGGACGAGAGCCAGGGCGAAGACGAGAGCGTGAATGTGGGTGAGAGAGATTGTGCGAGGGCGTGCGCGAGAGTGAGAGTGAGGGCGATGGCGAGTCACGATGGAGCGGCAGACGCGGCGAGGGAGGGGAAAAGGACGGCGCGGGGCGGGGCGGAGCTCGCCCACGGCTGAATCGCCCTCCCAGGCCGGATGTGCGCGAGTGAGGTGGACGGGGCGGGGCGGAGCGGGGCGGCGGGCGCTGCCGGAACGGGCGGGCGCGCATGAATGTTTGATGGGGCCGCGCCCTTAGTGACGGGATTGGGATGCGATGGCGCTGGGCGGACGGGGCGAGGTGGATGGACGGCCCGGTGGGGGACGGGCGAATGTGAATTGGTGGAGAGGACAGAGGATGGTAGGTGGATTGGTGAGTGAATGGAACGGCGGGTGGAAGTGACAGGCCTACGAGTGGAATACATGGGCGAACGTGCGCGAGCAGGTGAGAATCGAAGAACCAACGAAGTAACGAAATGACGTCCCTTGGTTTGTTCGTTGATTTTTAGTGATTCCTGGCGTGTGAACTAACGACGACCATAGTTCCGTAAATGTAAAGAACGCTTTACTTATGGTGTGGCGGTGATCTTTCCCTGATGGATGGAGAAATCTTGCTACGACCTACAGTCGGCTAGCATGGATTCTCTCGTCCAGGTATCTCTCAACGCCTGGTGTTGATCGGAGAAACCACGGAAAACTACGTATTAGAGCAGCGAATCCTTCTCCATATAGCAACTGAAAGCGACCTATCTGACGAGCTAGTGCCGAAAATCCTGCCACCGTCGGAAGTAGGACCTTCCGGTCCGACGCACTGCAGTGACATGAGCCACCTCTCCGGTCTGCCGACCGTGAGCAGGTGGGGGCGGAGGTGGTCCGCTCTGCTCCGCTCCCCTCACGTGCCGCTGCGCCGGCGGAGCGGCGGCCCGCGGCCTGAGGAGGAGCAGCTGGGCAGGCGCCGCCGGCGCGTGGGAGGGAAGCGGCAGGTGGCGGCGCACAGCCAGGCCCTTGATGCGAACGGCCAGTCGTCTCACCTGCCGGGGGATGTGGCTTAGCGCATCAACTCGTGCCACTGCAGGGCCTTTGACCGGGAGGAACTACCCTTCCACTCCCCACGGTGGCAGGATAGTCGTCACAAGCTTGTCAGCTAGGTCGAATTCAGTCGCTGCCTGAATGAGAATTCTACCGGTCGGCTGCACTGTTCCGTAGTTTTCCGTGGTTTCTACGATCAACACCAGGCGAATGCCGGAGCAGTATCCTAAGAAAGAGGCCGCAGACCACGCGCGATTTTCCCTTCCCCTTCCTTGTCCTTAATCACCTCTTAAACACACTTACATTAACATTCACACATGTCGGGAGACTGGTTGGGAGCTTAGAGCTTGTGCCGGCCGGGGCAGTGCACTGCCAATGGGAGATACCTGGCAAGCCGACGGTATGTCGCCATCCAGCGGGGGAAAATCACCGCCATCTCCTGAGGAAAAAACATGCCCTACACTTATAGGGTTAGTGCTGTTAGTGGTAGACGCGCCTAGAATCAGTAACAAACAAATAATCAACCATCGTGTGGCCTTCATTCGGTCAGTTCTTTTTCGCTAAGAGGGAACTGTACTACATTTGTCTACTACTAGACTTATAATCGTTTTAATTACTGTAATTAAGATCTGAAACGTAACTGAAGTATTTTACTCATTTTAACAATTATGGACCTCAATGGTCCAGATGGCTAAGAGCGTGTTCCTACTCAGCGTTCGGTCCAAAGGATCGTGGGTTTATGTCCCGCCTTGGGCATGGCTGTTTCTCCCTTGTTTCTCATGTACTGTTGTACTGTATATGCTGTCGAGGAGGGTCTCGCGTTCTTCTGGCCCCAGAAAAGATGAAACCTGCACTTTGTTGGTGTTAAGTGTATGGTGGTAAAGGGTAACCGGCTGTCGGCTGGATAAAAGCCGTAGGAGGAAGACGAATAATTATCCAAACGACCCTTCTAAAAGCCATATACGATATTGTATTTAATAAGCGACGGTAAGAGAGTCATTAGGGCACACTGGCTTCCCAGTCAGGGCTTCCCAGCCATTCAAAAAATCCCTTGGGTTCAAGGTTATTAATATTACAGTTATTAAACAATATTGTGTAATTGATATCAGCTACATATACTACACATGTTCTGTATCCTAGATTATTTTTAAGTCAATTGCAAAGCGATACTGACCACATCAACTCCATCACGAACTCCAAGCAACTTCAAGATCTAGAGAACTACGTGATGACTTCATTTCTCTAACAAGTTGGTGGATAATTTATATCGATGTCAGAAGAGAAAACTCCGTTCTTACCTGAAACAAAGAAAAATACAAGGTGTTTTCATACACTAAATATATAAGGTATTATTGTTATTATTCATTTGCATAAAACAAAATGTAACAAGAAGTGCTAACATGTTTGCAGAACATAACAGTACGAGCTCTGGTTTCATGGAATTCGATTACAGAAAATGTTTAAATAATTATTTAAAACTATTTGTTATAGCAGTTTTAAGGTATCGTTGATGACCCAATGTTTAAGTAAAATTTCTGCATTAAAAAAATCTTTTATTCAGGAACTAAGTAGTTCTACTGAAAAACGGTTGCTCAGCCAATTGGGACTGGGAAAAGCAAACGGCAAGCAAACTTGATGCAGAAAACGTGACGATAAAGCGAACGGACAATTTCTTGTCAGCATAAGACCCGTTTTCACACATCCTTTTTACGAACGACTTGGGAATTTTAAAGAAGGCGCGCATGGAAAAATTGAAAGCATGCGGTGCTCAGTTGGAAAACAATGAGGCAAATACTATGAAAATGGAGTTTTGGAGATGCGTCTGTAGTGTAACATTAATGGAAAGAATCCGAAATGAAAATATAACGCAGCAAACGGGTATAATTTGGATGTTGTGGACATAATAGAAAGAGACGGTTAAAAATGGCACCGGCCTCTTACAAGAATGTCGGAGGAGAGATGGTCATTAAAAACTTGGAGATGGCAGGTGCCAATACACAGACGTGCAATTAAATTGAATGGAGACCATCATATCAAAGTAGATGAATGGCAAGATGGACGATGGAAGCTTGAGTGCAACAGACGCTGCATGGTGCTGTTCGACGCGCAGCAGTGAGTGTGTGAGTGTGTCTCTCTCTGTATGTCGAGCAGATGAAAATAAGAGAGAAAGAGAGAGACAGACAGAGAGAGAGAGAGAGAGAGAGAGAGAGAGGAGAGAGAAATAGAAACCAAATACCTCAATGACATGAAAAACTGTTTTTAAGAATACAATTATTATATGTTCATATAATTGGTGCCACTGTGTATCAACGCGCCCCTGTGCGAACACTCGAAAAGAGCGAATGGTGGCGTTTCCGCCCCACTACATAGCGGACGCTGAGCTACTGAGAAATCAGCCGCGTGCGCGCGAGTGTTGAGCGTATTCCCCCTCCCCTCCCCCCCTCCCCACCGTCCCCACTCCCGCTCCAGCCGTCCGCGCTTTAAATATTCAAAACCGCAGCGTTATGCATCTTTTCGAAACAAAAAACAAGAAAAACCCACCGGGTTTTCTTTCGCACGGAAATACCAACTTATCAGAGTAAAATTTTCCTCGCTTGCAACTGCGTGCGCGAAAACGGAGAAGACAAATTGAGCAGCGGCACGCTGACCCCTGGCGCGTCCGCGGCGCCCGCCCGCCCGTGCGATCGCAATTAGCAATGCAAATGGCGCTGCGCAGCGCCGCCGATAGAGGCGCCCCTGTGCTCCGCCACGGGTTCTGAAGGCCCGCTGGCTGTTACGGTGGGCCGGGAGGACAGCTGCGAGTAACTTACGCTTGTAACCAGGGGGCGGATTCTGATGAGCTAAACATTCTTTGAAATTTACATATAAAAATTACTATACAATAAGGGGTAAACAACCTATTTAAAAACTCAAATATTTGTACGAAAATGTTTGTTTCTTTCATAATTTTGTAATATTAAATAAGATTGATATATATGAATAATTATATTTAATGTAAAGTATTAATTTTAGGAGGAAAAGTAATGTTTAGCTCCGATCTTTCATCAGTTTTGAAAGGTCGAGAAAGTTACTGCTGTTAGTGTTATTTTGAAAGTCCACTGAATTTCGTGATAACTAGATCTAGATAATAAAATTCATGATTCTTCATACTTTGGCCCTTTAGTTTGGAACAGACATTTTACACTAGCGTGGTCTCTACATCAATCTTAACTAAATGTGCATTTGATAGTACATTTTATTTTTGCGACAGTTTGTAGAATATAATTGTCCTCATTATCAGGTAAATGTCATATTAGGTACATTGAATTACAGTATTAAATTTCGTTAAAAATCTAAACCGAAATACATTACACTCAAAATTAATAATTACTCAATATAAGTTATATAGAGCTAACTTTTTCACAACTAACAATAATATCATACTAATAAATCTAAAATGCTTATTAAATCATTAATTTGTGCCAAGACATCTTGGTATGGTAGCACGTCATGTTATATTTATGTAAAGTGGGACACGCCATGTGGAATACGATTCCAAAGAGTTCTTAAATACAAGCATGAGGGTAAAAAACGGTCCAAATAAAAAGTTTGCAAGCTTAGTTTACTTGAACGAAAGGAAGAAGCCTCGGTATACATCAGTAACATAACCAACAACTTGTGTTATTCATGTGAACTGGTGTTGATATACTTTTCTGGAATTTTTCTTTGCTTTTAAAACTTTTATAAACATTTTAAGAGTATTTTATTGATCAATTTTGATGGCGCTTTAGGTCATTAAAATTGTCTTCCCTACTTCTAACGAATTTTTATCAAACCGTAATATTTAAATATTTTTAGATCTTCAAATGCAAAATTAACGACTACGACTAGATCAGCACAAAAATCAAATCTATAGTGAAACATTAACACTAAAAAGGACATTCTGTGTACACATAGCTCTTTGATGTTTAATAACACAATACATTTAGTATCGGTAACCGCAATGTATACCTGTCCTGCAATGATTTCCAATTATGTCAAGTGAATCGATCAGTTGTTTTAACAACACTGCGTTGGCAACAACGCAATGGAAAACTCTTGCGATGCATGGGCTACATCGACAGCTGCCACTTCCACCACTGGGTTGTATTATATTTTGAAGGATAAATTACGCATCTAATTGTCGAATTTGTGTTGATATAAATCACAATGATATAGTAATATATTTTACAGTCATTTCTGAATTAAAGCAAAATGGGTTTATAAATTTGGTACAAATCCGATTTTCATTAACACCTCACAAAATCGAAAATTGCTCATGCAAATCTCATATCCATTTTGTTAAAGGGACTTTTTCTAGAAAAAGCTGAAGTATTAAAAAGCAATGTAAATGTATATTACGTAAGCGTTACAACTATTGCGTGAAAGTACGTGCTGTTGTGGCACCACAAGTTTATTTATTAAGACAATATAATGTTTATAATTCTACAACTAGTAAAGGTTATGTCCTTATATTAACTTTTCAGGGCAATTAAGTTCACCTGTAGAATAAGTTTTCGGCTTATATTGACCTCCCATTCTGGTCTGGGAGTCATAACAGGTCACATTTTCTTCCAACATCTCCGCTCACCGTTTAAAATCCCGCGTGAAAGAATAGAAGAGTCTAGGTTCCGGCAGAACGGAAATGAAGACGTTCCAACGAGGAACACCAATGATTGGTAGCATTCCGATCGCGTGAGCCCTTGGTTCGACATTCTATGTTGCACCCTACTGACAACCCGTTCTTGTTTCCAGCGTTAATGTGGAATCATGCCAATAGCTTTTCTGTGGTCTGAGAAAAGTACCATAACATCGCGTGCAGGAAAATCACATCCGTCATTGGAATTCATCAGCTCCTAGTTGTTTTTTTTTGTATTTATTTCTTTATTTGAATACAAAGTTTGAGATTTATGAGTAAGGACGAAACTTTTCCGTTAAATTTCAAAAAGGCAAAATGGAGTGGATGGTGTGTCCACATGCCGTGAGCCAAAATCTGGTCGCATCACACGAGGGTGAGGAGAGAAGATAAAATCTTTCGTCACCAGTGGGAGAGTCTGGATTGAGACTGATGCATACATACTGAACGACATGATGTCGGAGCACGAAGATCTCGGAAAGTATCTTCGTTCAAGTAACATCGTTGTAACTTAGAACGATAAATGAACATTTGTTAGTGAACGGTTCTCTGTGATATTCGAAGACGAAAACACCGTTACAAAAGGGAAGGTAGTTTAGAGTAAGAATAAATGTCTAGGAGGTTAGAGGAAGATGTTAAGATGTGAGACACTCTTATCAATCTGTCTTGAAATATAAGTAACTATGTAATCTTCATAAATTCTCAACTTATACAGAAAGTCAATTGTTTGAATTTACCGCATGAGAGACAGGAAAGTTATTTAAATGTTTAATTAATGGTAAATACTAATCATATTGTATGTAGGAATTTTGAAAATACTACAAATGAATTACAAAGAGATTAGGTTGAATTGACCACGTGCATGCAAACAGTTATAGTTTACGATTGAATTACAGTTAAGGTAGTTTAGGATTGAATTACAGTTAGGTTTTATTATGTTTTGAAGAAATTTGACACTGTCTATTTAGCATAAGAATTTCAGTAAATTTAGGGTTGTCTTTGTTTGTGTGATTTCGTTTTTTTCAGTTACAAGGACAGTTACATTATTCTCTTTGTAGTATTTACTGAAGAATAGTTTCTGTTTTTGGTTATGGTGCAGCTAAAACATTTTTGTCAGATATTCATCATTTTTGTCACATTTTTATCTCATTCTTGACTTTTGGGCTGCTCGAGTTAAAAAGAACTCACGGTCCTAAAATCTAATTTAAATTTGCCCGAAATCCATCTCAAATACGAAAAAGAACATACTGCCCTTAAACCAGGGAAAAAATTAAGTATGGTCAAATAACAACGTAGAAAGTATTAATAATAGTAATAAGAATAATTTAAAACTTAATTTTTTGTGTGAGGAAAAAATACGTTAAGTTTCGAAATAACAACCCTTCTTCGCAATGCGTATTTCAAAATGGCCTTAACCATTGAGCAAACTCTCTGCTTGAACTTTGCTCTCTGCTTGCTATTCGCAGAAAAAGTACCGTATGAAAGTCTAAGAAATGGCATTAATAAACTGGTGTGAACTTTTGCGACCCGAGCAGGAACGAGCGAGTATCGTAATATCACAAGCGCGTATTAATCCCCATAATTACATCAACGTTTCATCAACGTTTCATATTATTTAACGCGTAAAAAATGAAGTAAGTTTGAGGTTCGCCCACGAATATCGTTTGAGCTGCAGTGCCTAATATAATGCCTTCATTGCTGTAGGCTGACGGGATAGATTTTCTTCAAACATTTGTTGTGAAAGTTCCTGCGGCCGTTGAAGTTCCTTGGTAACAAGAGCGTATTGCGTGCCGCACCGCCACTAGCCACCCCGCCGCCGTCCAGGCCGCCACCGCACTCTCTTTCGCCGGGCCAGTGTTCGGGGCCGCGGTGTAAATATCGTGGTTACGCAAGAGCTAACTCTGTTTGCAACTGGCAGTGTTTACGATCTCCAAGTTATCAGATAAGTTAGCGCACGCGGGCGGCAGTTCGGAGCCGCAGCGGGCGACGAAACCCGGGACCGCCCCGCGCCAATCGCCCGCTCTGCGTTGTCGGCGGAGAGGCGGGCGGGCGGGGGCGGGGGGCGGGAGGGGCGGGCGGGGGAGGCGGTGGTCCGCGGTGGCCGGCCGAGTCGGGAAGTTAATCCCTGCGGTGCCCGGCGGGGAGTGGCGCGCCGGGGGCGCAGTGGAGAACAGCGAGGGAGAAACCGGCCGGAAGTCAACCGGGGCGGAATAGGGCGCCCGGGCGCGCACGAGAGGTGAGCGGAGGCGGGGGGGCGCGTGGGCGTGGCAAGGGAGCGGGTGCCCGTCGGGGCGTGACGTGGGAACGGCAGTAACGAGGGCGAAGAGGTGGAGGTGTGGTGTGCGAAAGCGTGGGCGGGGACGCGGAGGTGGAGGGTGCGGGGACGCGCTCGCAGGCCGCGAGGGGCGAGTCCGGCCGGAAGTCGAGGGGGCGGGGCACGGAGGGGAGGAGGCGCGGGGCGGAGGCGGTGCGGTGCGGTGCGCGTCGAGGAGGCGACGAAGTGCTCAGCGGGCCTTGGCCTCCGCACCAGCCGCGGCTACGGGAGCCCGCAATGCACTTTTAAGCGACTTGTCTCAGCACGACTTTTTCACATCGCAATTCGATTCTGGCTAGATTGCCGTGGTAATACTGATTAATATTCCAAAGAGGAAACATACGGTAAATCATTGTCAATTGCAGTCCTGTTCTATTATATAGAGTTTTCTACGAAGAATTTTGCAATATTTCATTATTCATAACATATTGAATATAATTATGTGTATAATCTTACCCTGTATTCATTGCAATATATAATTTGAAAAATACATCAAAAAATTAAATATGCACACAACGACAAAAACCATAATTGTTTTTGTTATTCATTATTCAAAAGTATAATACCAACGCACCCCACATTTAAAACCAGCTAATATGCTCAATATCATAGGCACAACATAAATTGAAAGTACTCACAAAAGAAACGAATAATCAATGTTTCATTATTCAATCCAAACAAGATATTACAGCTCAAAGTAACAAACGAACCACTTTTAATCTTGAAGAACTCGATTCTGCAATGAAACACTTTGAACACGCAAATTCACAATAGAATAACAAGTTACAACGCAAAAAATCTTCATTGAAACAAAATAGTATAACGATACAATGCCCTAGTTTATACATCTCTAATATAATATATTATCGCGGATAAAAATTACTGAGAAACTAATAATTTTTACTCTGACTGTGTAAACAAGAAGAGCTGTTTGCGTTAGGAAAAAAATGGAATAATAATATCAAGCAGTGTTTGAAATCTTCTGGAATATTTTTGCACTGTAAATAAGGAATACGTACACAATAGAACATGTGTGTTGGTGTTTCACTAATGTGTTCATCGCGTCTTAAATTTCAAGAATTGTAATTACTATTAAAGTTAGTTAAATGAGAAAAAATCTAGACATGTAATGTAATATTCTTGTATCACAGATAGTATGCATACATTTTTCTCTCGGTATCTGAGTGTTAACTTTTGTATTCATTACAAAACCTTCTGAAGAATTTCTACGAAATGTAGCTGTACTTTCTGTTTATAGAGAATTCTTTATTATTATTCACATGAAAATAATTTATAAAATACAATATTTCTTAATATCAATGTACTTGGAATAAAAAGTTTGTATTCCTGATTTTAGGAATTTCGTTCGGATTCTCAATATAATTAATTTTTTTCTATCAGATGGAGTTACATAAAATACATCATACCAGTATTCATACGACCGTTAGATTGATCTCCGTTCTCACTTCACAGGTGTAATGAATAGATAGAAAAGAAATTATATCCTACAATTTAAAAAAATTTACTTACACTTAATATAGATCATTTATAGAAGTTTACGCATTAAAGAGTTAAATGGGCATACATCTTCTGAAAAAAATTAGCATAGCAGTGCACAAGATAGCGCCGTGCAGTATTTACATTTAAAAAGCCATGATTTGTACCACGTTGCTTGGGGAGCACTGAGAATGAGGTAAACATCATGAAACCTGTATGCATGATCTGTATTCAGTGTAAATACATTTTTTTAATTGCGCAGATAATACGTTATCATTTTCTCAAGATTATTACGGTAACCACTGAGTTAATAAAGGGTTAAGTCGATTTCGTAAGTATAATCGCTATTATTCATTGACAAAGAGTAATGATGATGTCCAAAATTTGCATAGGAGACCTTAATTTTTTATTTCATTTTCGGCAGTTGAGTGTTCTAGTTTCCCTACTTTCGGGTGGAGGGTAATTTCTTATTAACTCTTAATTTGATAATTTTACTCGACTTATAAAACGATAAACAAATCGGAAGAATTGTGAACAGTTGTTGCCTGAAGTAGATATAAAAATAATTATCGATGATAATCCTAACTCGACTGCAACATCTGACCATTATATACCCACTCTATACCATTAGGTACTCGTTTATAAAGAAACCAAACCTGAGAAAAGCATTCAAAATAGCATTCATCACTGAACACATAGCCCATCTCTCCAATAACTTCTACTCAAATATCACACGCCATCCACTTCAACCTCGGCTCAACAGACTATACTCCGACCCGAATTAAAAACCGACAGCTTTTTAACGCCTTCCCCAACGTATTCTCGAACAATTGCTTACAGTAGGAGCAGATTGTAGCTTCCTACCCTTTCCTGTAGTTAGTTTTTCAGATTAGAAATAAAAAAGGTTGAGATAAATCCAATGCATATTAATAGGTGAATAAACTGACATACGTATTTCCGAATGAAAATAAATATATATTTTAAAAAAACTTTCAATAAGTTTTTCCAAATAGGAGTCAGTTCTAAAGCGTTCTGGATGCGGTTCCACATATAAAGCGTGCAGCGGAGCAAGCACAGTACCTCGGAGGTGGAAGGCCTGACGTCACACATTCCGGTGTCTCGGCCAACATGTGGCGGTCGCGAGGCCAAGCAAAGAACGCGGAGGCGGAGTGACTTTTCTATGAGCGCTGCTGTGTAAGGGACACCGGCCTGGCGGCCGTCCACCCACGCCGCCCCGCCACACACGCCGCCCCGCCACACACGCCGTCAGGCAACCCACGCCGCCCCGCCACCCACCTCGCCGCGCCGTCGTCGCCGCCACCCCCGTACATTGGGTCAAGATCTCAAACAGCTGCGCGCTTAACGGCCTCGTTTCCAATGCTACAGAACGTCACTGTGACGCCTCGGACCTTCTCTAACTGCGGTATTAGACACTCTGGGAAGCAGTCCACCCAAGTGCTTACTTAAAATTCCCAAAGTAAAACCTTTTTTTCCGACTTTCAGCCAGATTTTCGAGATCTTGCCCCAAAGTGGGCGCGGTTCAGCGCGGCGGCGGCGCGGGCGCGGGCGCGGGTGGGGCGGGGGCGCGGTCGCCGGAGGCTTCAGCGGAGATGGCGGGGAGCGCGGGGGCGGCGCCGGAAAGAGGGCGGCAGTGGCAGCAGCGGCAAGTGGAGTGGGGAGGCGAAACCGGAGGGGGAATGACGGAGCGAGGTCAGTGGCGGCAGAATGATGGGCAGAGCAGTGGGAGTGAGAGGTAGAGGGCAGTGAAGGGAAAGTAGTGTTGGTGAGGTCGGCAGGGACGGCGACGATGGAGGGGGGGGCGACGGAGTAGTCAGAGAGGGTGCAGAGGCAGCAAAGACGCGTAGAAAATGCGCCGCCCTAAAACGCCTAATGCGGAAGCGAATAGCGCAAAAACAGGAAAATACCAAACTGGCGCGAGCGAGCGAGCGAGTGAGCAGGAGAGAGAGAGAGAGAGAGAGAGAGAGAGAGAGAGAGAGAGAGAGAGGGTAGGTAGCTGTCCGCGAGTTGGCCTTGACTGAATCCTACATGTCAACTGCCACGAACCGATTCATTGTAATAGTTTAAGTTATAAAAAGCATCATAAGTCACAGAAAAAGTACAGTATAAATCTCGATGTAATGGATATTAATACACGCGTGTGAAGTTTAGCTCGTATCGTCTATCACACTCGTGTCTTAACACCCATCATTACATCATCGTTTTATAATATACCATTTATTACCAATAAAAGAAGATTCGGCCCAAGTTTTCCTTCTCTTCAGCGATCGAGACCTGCCCAGTCGGCGGCTCCGCTGCCGGGCGCCTGTGCCAGTCCCCGCGCAGGCGCTGTGCCGGAGCGGAAAAGGAAGCGCAGTCGTGGCATAACGGAAGAGGGGGTGCGGATCTCTCTCTCCCTCTCTCTCTCTGGGAGGAAGAGGTCTTTTCGAGGTCCCGCCGCAAGCGCTGCAAGCGACGCCGCCCACGCGCTCGCGACATGCGCCGCGCCGCGTCGAGCGAGCGAGCGAGCGAGCGCCTTCATTAGACGGCGCTCGTAAAAAGGTGTGCCGCCGCAGAGGGGCCGGGGACTCGCTCCCTTTCGTTTCAAACGTTTGACCGCCATAACGGGAAAGAACTGCTTGGGCCTTATATCCAAAACTCAGTTCAGTTTGAAGTAATACTTTGAGAAATGAACGAACCAGATAATATCTGTTCGAAGTTAATATTCACGTTTAAATCATGTTCCACGAATTAAAAGTAAAATTATGCAGGCTATAAATTATTACAAAATATAATATTTTATCAAGTGATTTCATTAAGTGACAAACGCAATATTTTTATGTTATAAAAAAGTTAGTTTAAACTCTAAACATTTCAAATGTTAATTATTTTATTTATGAACAAGTACATTATATTGGAACTTTTTATTGTATACGTTATTGGTATTAATAGAAGACAAAAAATAGATATTTAATTAATTTTTACTATGAACTGAATTACCCCCTGCCTTGCACCATGTCTCATCCAACCTTTTGCACCGCTCCATTTCTTGGCTCGCTTCGCGCCTCGTCACGTCTGCCGCCCCCTGCCTTACACCACGTCTCTTTCACGCTTTTGCCTTCCTTCCCTTCTTGCCTCACTTCACTTTTAGTCCCACGCCTTACTTCACTCCTCGCCTTGCTTGCCTCCCCGCATCGGTCCCGCCTTTCACCATTCTCTTCCAGCCTTTTTCCTCGCTCCCCTCTTCTCGCTGCACTTCTTGCCTCGCTTCGCTCCCCTCCCCTTCCCACCCCTCGCCCCTCGACCGCTCCCCGCAGCGTAAATGATTCCCGCGATGCATCACATTCGCGCCCCCTGGCGGCCGCTGCGGAAGAAGGTGGACGGCGAAATAAAGCGCTTCTCTTTTGTCTCAGTCGGCGCGCCTCGCCACAGCGCAGGCCATCGGAAGGGCGCCGCATACGGTGCGAATTATCACACAACTTCCACTTTTACGCGTTTAACAAACCTCATATAGCCCCTGTACAATCGCATAGAAATAAAAATTGGAAAGCACACTATAACCCGACCACTTAGAAAAATAAAACCTGTACTGCGCATGCGCGAAAAGTGGCGGAGGGGAAGGTTCCCTCTCTTAGAAACTCATCTTCCCCGCCTTGAGAAGCCACCGCCGACTTCGCCTCGGCCTTGACGGCCGGGGAGAAGACCGCCTGGTTCCGACGAACGTCTCAGACCCTAGTGTTCAAGTGTGACAACTATGTTGCGAGAGCGTATCCGTTACCCTTTCCAGGCGTCCGGGTCCGGGTCCGGGAGCGTAGGGGATGGCTTAGCCATGCCTCCCGAGGTAAGTGACGCCATGATGCGGATTTTCTCACTGGTGAAGCTATGGGCGCAAAATCCCGCCGTCCATTCATCGACGTATACCGCCAAAATACCCTCACCCGACGGGTGCACCCACCCTCACCCAGCCCGGCGGCCGCTAGCATGCCACATGTAAAAGAAGTTTGATAAATAAACTCATTACTACCATTAGACAATTTCTCTTTTGTTTAAGTTTCTTTGGATTCTAAACAAACCCAACTAGGGTCGTTTGCGATACACATACGCGTTAACAAACACACATACGCGTTACGAACGCCGATGAGCAAGGCAAAATTCGAACACGTGTACCTTCGATTCGAGCCAGTTACCTCTCTCCATAGTTAGCAACCTTGGTACCATTTTCTTAAAAAATGGCTTAAAATAGTTCAAAGAAATTGCCATTTAGAACAAGTTTTTACTGTTCTTTAATATCCTTAAAATAATACATCCATTATACTATAAGAATAAGTGGCCACTCTTTTAATAGTAGTTTATGAAATTAGTTTATGATGTTAAGCTTTATTGCATAAGTACATGGTTTGAATACGTAGTGAGTTTTCAAATTTGTACGAATGCAATAAAACATTATAAAGGAGGTCCATGCGCTATTTCTGTATTATAACAGCATTATAAATTTACAGGATCATCAAACTTAATTTAGCCACACAACTTCCTTGTGTTTCTCGGGTATTTGACATCTGTGCGAGAAAAACGTGGTCGGCTGCTCCTTTTACTTCTACCTCCGCACGATTCTCTCGCTGCGGTTGGCTGAATGTGTAATGACGCCATCATTCATCTCATAGAATAAAAACGTCAACATTTGTGCCGTAGAGTTATCTTTAATGAACGATTTCTTGCAGCAGAAACTGTCGTTTTGTGATGCCGGTATACCAAAAAATCCCATTGCATGTTGCACAATGCATGTTGTATAGTTGAATGTGAACTGAAGCGCATCTTTAAAATAAACACAAAGTAAACATTTATTTTTGAAGATTTTACACATCTATTATATTGTAAAACGAGTGAAGCATAATTGTACCGACGCATCTCGTTTTCCACCTGGAGCCACTACCCCGTTTACATTTCCTATTAGAGCGAGGCAGCCCCGCAAGAGCCCTCTGCTCGCAGTTAATGAAGGGCGGTTCCGTGTGGGTGAGCAGGCAGCGACCTGGCGGCCACGGACCAATCACCGAGAGCCACGCGCGGGGCGAAGCCGCACAAGGCTGGCGTCGGCGCCTGCGGCCGGCGGGCGTATTATGTTCCGGCGCCAAACATTTCCCAGGCGCCCTCCCCCCTCCCACACACACACACCGCGCCCGGCAGGCAACGCGCACTACGCCCTCGCACCGCAGCACTTTCGCACAAATCGCGGCGTTCCCTTTCAACACAGGGGTACCAGTGTAGGTTTTACTTTCTCGTGACGGAGTAGAGAGAAAGTTATGTAATTATGTAATACTGCGCGTGAAAGCGACGTATTTGCAGTAGGAAAACTCTTATTAAAAGACCCAGGTAACAAAAAGGCGATAAATCAATATAGAAAAATTCTGTAACACGTAGTATAGCCAATTAATCCCTTTTTGTGGGTACTTGATACCTAAAAATCGAATGATGGGAAAACTTCAGAATGTTTGTCTGCAAACAACTTTAACTGCTAAACCGTTCAACCGATTTTCTCCAGAATCGAAGTTCCCCAATCGATCAGGCGGATGTTCCGGACCCTTTAATTCGAAATCGCTATTTGAATCTTGTACTTCGTTTTTGATTAAATTTTGGTCTTGGATAGAGTAAAAGACACTAAAAAGAACGGATCAAGTCTTATTTTCGTTAAAATTGTTCATCTTGACTTTTCGACAATTGCAAAAGTGAAAATCTTCCTACCATTAAAATACTGAAAATACAGATTTTTTCCTGAATGAAGTCTAACCCTTAAAGATAAATTTTGAAGTAAGATCATGTACAATTTTTTGAATATTTGAGAAATTTTCGCGTAATTTTGGGCGAGAATACGGCCAAAAAAGTATTTCTGATTTAGCACCACTAGTTTTTGACTTCATTGGTATCGAAAGTGAATCTTTGGCATACGAATGAAATACTGACGATAGAAGCAGCGCACGACATTACGAAAAGAATACAATTTCGTATGAATTACAAACACTAGCTTTTCATTCGAATTCGTGGAAACTACTTGAAATAAATGTCAATAAGCAAGACAGCAGCCACGTTCGGTTGATGTCACCCCAGTGTTTTGTTTACTTTCTCGTCCACAGTTGTTTCCACTGGCAATGGCTTATTTGAAGTGCGCGTACGACAAGATCTATTTGTGCGTGCGCGTTCCACAAACTAAGACTATCCAATGCAAAATAGTGAAGATAGAACAGGTTTCCATCATGAGTTCTTAATTAAATAACACAGTGGGTCGAAGACAATTACTTTTGCTTATGATTGAAAATCGCTTACAGTGATGTTACAAATTATGCACTTTTGACGTCACGTCTCTGATTGATAGGAAACGCATCCTGCTCTGGTGTTTGGCTGTTATGGGAATGCCGAGAAGGGGTTCCACTGATTGACAATGAAAATATTTAACTTTTTGACTTCTATTTCAGCTTCAATCACAGAAAATTATTGATTTGAGGGCTACGAGATTTGTTCCATGCTCAGTATTGGCGATGCGCGTTTAGACATTTTCAAGCTCAAAATTATCACTTTTCCTAACACACCGATTTTTCTTATTTTGCCTTTGTACTAACCAATCAAAATTTTTAATACATGAATCTTAAGATGCGACGGTCATTGAAAACGCGAGTTACATTCAAGTAATATTTGGCGCAAAGTAAACATTTGTAGGACATAATTTCTTTCGAGGAATAGTATTATTAAACATTGCTCGTGCATTACAAATTTCTGAATAAATTCCCACAGCGCTTTGCGACTTGAACATTTTCAATGCAGTGGTGATGCTAGCTACGACTATTCCACTCGCAAAATTAAAACCAATTTTGTTTCACTGTTCGTACAAAATGCCCTAAATGCCCCCGAGAAGTGTATCTCAAAAAATGTATAACCTTTTGAATCCGATTTTTCTTACCGCTTCTCCCAATGGGCCAATCATAAACTATAACTCATGTATCTTAGAAGGCGGTATCCATCGATCACTATGTTGTTGTCTAATAAACGTCGTATGTATGTACTATAACATAACCACTTTGAATTTAACATAACTTTCAGTTACTTTCAATATTAGTCTAACTTTGGAACTGTTGGACATAATGTCGATCGTGGAATATTCCTATTTAATATCACTTGTGCTTTGGGAATTCTCTGACAAATACCTTCCTCGCTCCGTAAGGCTGGGATTTATCGTCAATTTCCAAAGCACACGTTGAATTACCTACGATAATGTTTAAGATAGACGATTGCAGGTGCGCCGCTTGAAACGCAACAGACGATAGTGCGTGACGGGGATGAGGCAGCGAAGCGAGCGAACAGGTGAGGCGCCGCGAAAGAGTCCACGGACACGCTTGCACGGCACGGGAGCGAAGGCGGATGCCGATACTAGTTAATGCAAAGACGATGGCATCGGAGATTATGAAACAACATCGATGATGGCGCAGGCAGGCGGCGGTGGAGCGCTGCGCAGGCGCCGAAACGCGCCGCTTTTATTACCTCGGGCCGCAAATAGATTGGAAGTCGGTGGAAAAGCTTAATTAAGTCAACACAAGAAGGAAGCCAGGGGCGCGGCGGGAGACAGCGCGCGACGCCGCGCCACCTTAATAAAGCGCCACCTCCCCGCCCCTCCCACCGGAAGCGGAAAGGCGGGCGCGGGAAGGAACGCGGCCGGGCGGCGCGGGAGAGGGCAGAGAGGGGCGTGGGGACGTGCGGAAGGCAGGTGGGTCTCGGAGGGGCGGGCGGAGGCGGTGCTGTTTCTTGCGAGGCGGGAAGGTGGATGTGGGAGAAAGACGATAGCAAGGCGAAAGAGAGAGCCCGGCCAAAGTGGGAGAAGGTGGGGAGGAGGGCTGAACGAGAAGCGTGGGAGGAACGGGGGTGCATGCGGGAGTGAGTTGGTTCTCAGAGGGGCGGAGAGAAGAGAGACGGTGCAGGGCCTCGTGACACAAGTTGAGGAGGCGGTGACAGACGGGGGAAGGAGTAGGCGAGAACAGGGCGGAAGGGAGGGCGGGGCAAGACTGGGCAGGGATGAGGGCAGTAAAGAGAAGGGGAAGTGCGAGGGGGAGGTCAGGAGAGAAGGTGGGGAGTGATAGCAGTAGAGGAGCAGGGAGACGAGGTCAGGGCAGAGACACAGAGAGGGTGGGGTGGATGGAGAGGCCAGTGCACAGCAGAAGCGCGGAAGGGGCGGAGGAGAGGTGGGAACGGTGGAAGGGGAGGTGGGTGCAGTTCAGGGGCGTGCGATCGACAGAGTGTTTGAGGGAGGATGGGAAGTGGGAGAGGGCCGAGGCGTGGGCGGGGATGGAGCCTAATTCAGCCGAGGGCTCGCGGTTTGGGAGGAGGAGGGAGGCGACGGGGCGGGTCACGCGCTGCGGCCTAAATGAATTCCCGAGAGTCTGACTCGGGCGGCGGGAGGCAGCGCGCAGCTGCACCGAGAGAGCCTTCCTCTTTCCTTCTTCATTCTCTGAACATTGGGACCATTGTACTCCAGACGTGTGATCTTACACCGGCTGTAATTGCAAGCTAATCATGATTAGATTCCGGATACACGTAATTGAATCAGCATGACGAGAAAGGAACAAGTGAAAAATGCACTTTTTTATTCTTACTTTAGAAAATTTGTACTTTATAAGATAGGAAATTGTACTGCGGAGAAAGGATTCATGTACTAACAGTGTTTACATTTTCATACAGTGTTACGCATTCACACAGAAAAATACTCACACTTGTTATATTACCTCGAGGGAAATATAACAGGTGTGAAAATTATTTGTTCCCTTACTCCTGAAAAGTTGCAGAAAATTCCTTGTTCTCTTTTTCCTCAGCTCGATTCAATTACATATTTTTTTCTTTGTTTCTTCGTATCAAAATTGTGATCTAGGGAAGTCCTAACACAATATCCAAATTTTTTGTTACATATTTTGTACTAAATTACATATTTCACATATTTTCCAAGTGTATTATATATTTTGCATATTTTTTATTATTGTACCTATTTTCTTGTATCTCATTTCACAAAATATATTTATTGAATTTTCAAACAACGATTTTTTACAAAATGGGTATATTTTTTCTTTCACAAATTCAGAATTGTGTGCTGATGCATCACGTGAAGACGCGATCAGATGCACGGAGTCTGTCTTGAGTGTCTAGTTGTTTGTTGCGACTAGTGCGTCAGAGTGCTAAGAATGTAACTTTAAGGTGCGGATAGTATCAGTGACGTGTTTCTCCATTTTTAACTGTTCATTAATAATGGAAGTTAAGTTAAAAGTTTCCGGCAATGACAATGTTACAGGGGTGGTTTGCGATCGTTGAGCAGTGAGTTCTCTCCTTTGTGTGAAGGCTATCGTTGCACTAAAATATCCAAAATGTATGTAAAAAACAATTCAGTAAGCAAAGCAATTTATTTTTAAAATTGGTTAAATAATATTTTATTCAAATTGTATACATTTATTTAGTTTGTAAATGAGAAAATAACATATTTTAACATTACATATTATATCTCATTTTAAACAAGCGATGTATTCATATACTTTTCATTACATATTTATTTAGTTCTTTGCAAATTGATAATACATATTGTTCCGCTCTCTTATAATTATGGTGGTGTAAAAGTAGCAAGACATATATTACAGGCGCTCCGTTAAATAATTTTTAACCTTAGCATTCACAAGCTTTTTTAAAAAAAATGCGGGCAAATACTGGCAAAAAAAATTATTTTTACTGTATTAATTCGAATTGAATTCAAAAGACACGAGATCACAGAAACAAATGTCATATCTTACTCCATTGACTCATTGTTTTGTAAATGAGATCCACCGGCACGAAACAAAACTCAGAACAGTTCTTTGGTTCATACTTGGGTTCATAGAAGTATACGCAGAAACCACATTCCCAATCAATAAAATTCACTTCACTAACTTCAGGTCCCATATTTTACATTTTTTTAGACCTCGTGGTGTATTAATGGAGATACTTCAGGATTGGAGACCGTGAGGGGTGAAGATAAGGGTATTTTGGCGTTTTGGATATGCATATTATAAGCATCACTTGTCCTCTGTGCGGTTTCAGACTTTACATTTGCAAAATTTTGGGGAGTAGAAATGTGAAGCGTCTGCGTGGAGGAAGCACTAGCCAGGGTGCGTGGGAGGAACGGAAGTAGACTGCGAACACAACCTCGGAGCTGTACATAGTTGAAAAGATGTTGGAAATAAACAGATTGTAAATAGAGATCGTGTCTGTGTCATTTCCCTACCACGACGCCACATTGTATGCGGCTAGTGTTAATCTCCCCCCGCGTGCTCAGTGTACTGCTAGAGACGCATTCACTGCGGTTCCAAGGGGAAGACGCCCTCGCAACCGCTGAGCGGGAGGGGGAACCGCTCCAAGAGGTCAGGGGGAGGGGTGGTGGGGGGGGGCGGGGCGCCTTGGAACAGGCAAGAACGCGCGCAGCGAGGCAGGAGGGGGGGAGGGGGAGGGGCGGACCCGGCATTAGCATGCGGGGGCGGCCGCAGCAAACGGGGCCAAACAAGACGCACGCTGCGCCGCGTGTTTTGTTCATCGGCAGCCAATCGCAACAGTGGGCGATGCGCGCGGGCCCGCGCCCCTTTACCCTCACGGACCCGTTACTTCCATTACGAACTGTAATTGGATGTCTTAACTCCTCAGGTCCGATTCTTGATTGAGAAAATTCTCATGAAACATTTGATTACAAAGAAAACTCTACAAACTGATTTTCTTGAACCATGCAATATTACGTTGTCCCAAATAAAAAATATTACTGAATAATGGCTACTGTGAGCTTAATGTTTCTGAAAAGTGTAGAACATAAGATTTTATAATCTTATTTTTTCTCCAGCCGTTCAAAATAATTCGTGTAAAAAATTGGTTTCAATTTGTTTCTGGCGTTCCGAATTACTCGGGAGCAAATATACATGTACAAGTGTCCGGAAAGGGAACATAAAAATATGAAAAATGAAATCTCAAGACAATTTTAAGCATATTCTGTCTAATAAACTACTTAGATATTCTAAATGTGCGCCGCAATAAGCACTCAAAAGTTGGTTTTAGAAAATGACTTCTATTCAAAAATGTGCATTTCGGAATTATCCAGAAACTCTAGAAACTCTTTAAGTTTATATTTACAACAGAAGTGAATATATTTCTTCGGAAAGAAAAATTAACTCAGAAATCAAAAACAAACAACTTACCTCGACTCTTTTTTAATTGTCGGTAAGCCCATTCAAATTCCTATCAAAATTTCAAATAATTTAACAGACAAAAATGTTGAAAATTTGTCTTAAGAGCTTATTTTTAATTCTCGTGGGCGTGGAGTGGTGAGGGGTAGGAAAGAGAAGAGGGCAAGGAGCAGACGAGGGACAGGGAGAGGGGGAGGGAGTGGAGAGAGGCAGAGAGCGAGGCGTGGGCGTGGCGTGGCCCACTGTGCAGGCGGGGGCGTCTTTGGAACTCGTTGCGCGGATCGAACGGCGCCGCGCCTCGGGAGGAATTTCGTTTCGCGATCGAGCAACGCCCTCGGGCGCTCTCCGCCCCCCGGCCCTCGCCCTTCGAGCCCCGCCACGCCTCCCCCTCCTTGCCAACCCGCCTCTGCCCCCCACGCCTTCCCCGTCCCACCAGCTCGCCCACCCACCTCGCGCGCCTAGCACACCCCCGCCCTTGTCGGCGTTTCACAGCTGCTCACCCCTCCATTACAACCCCGCCTCTCAAACGCATCACGCCATCGCCCCCTCGCTTCACCAGCCACTCCTCGCATCTCATACGATCTCCCTTACCATGACCCCCACGCAACCCTCACCTGCCACCTCCCGACCTGTCCGCAGCCCTCCCTAACAATCCCGCGCAGCGCTGCTCCACCACACGCCTGCCATACCTCTCCGCCCGTGCCCCGCCGCACCGCAGTCCTCTGACCCAACCACGCCATCTTTCCACAGCGACTTCTCCGCGCCATCGCGACCCCTCCTCCCTCCCCTCCTCGTGGCGCCTCCGCCGGGGCGCGTTAGGAATCTGACGGCAGGCGGAAAATCGTCGAGGGCTAACGATGCAATCTCCCACAGGCGACTTCATACACGCGCTCGCTCGCACGCGGCGGCGAAAATAAGACGCGCCCGGGCGACCGCTCCGGCTTCCCCCCCTCCCACGCGCGATAATCTCCGGTTCCGAGGAGGGCGATGGAGTCGATGTTGCTATCAAGTTCCTTGCATAACTTAATACTCATCCCGCTGCCTTTCTTCGTTTATTGGAAATGCGCGGAATCTGCAGAAGCCGCACTCCACAGACACGTCGTTCAGACAATGGGGCCAAGGCGCTCCGGCACTTCATTACCCTAACGCGCGGTCGTGGCCAAGTTTTCTCGCCACGTTTTCTCAGGATGGATGGAATAATTGATTGAATCTCGAAGCGATGCGTTCAAAGGAAGGAGAGCTGGTCCACAGTTATTTTTATACTACCTCCGTTAGAGATAAGTTTCGATTATGCTTCATGTGCTGAATAAAATTGACTCAATTCAGGGAAACATTTTTGATTTGGTAGTGAAACATGCTTTACCATTTTGTTGCATTTTCCCTAATACGTTTTGCAGAATTTGTTTTACAATTTACTTTCTCGACTTTTTTAATGCACACCACAAAACGTCTTCAAGAAACTAATGTGCTACAACTAGCACTTTTCATTCTTGTCTTATTTTACACTACCCTCTGAAGCTTCCAAGGAGATTAAATACTTTTAACACTCACAACACAATGGTTCTATTTTATAAATATACTGCAGATTGACACAAAAGATGAGCAAAATGTTAGTGATCATGATACAGATGTTTCCAATCAACATAATTTATCATTGTACTGTATCATACTAATGTTATTTTCCTAAAACTTTGTTTCGGTAGTGTTACGTACCGAACATGAACATTGTAATGGAATAGTGAGTGGCCATTCTCTCATTGAGACAGAGTTGTTTGAGAGCATTAATAAATGGAAAGTGGAAGTGTGGCATGAAAGTTTTGATTCTTCTGAGACCATAGAGTAAGTACAGTGAGAAGTAACTGATTCATCGTTTACAACAATTATTTTTATAATCTACTTTCCCCTTAGTGATAGTTTCATCTTTCAACGCTCATTAGATGGTTAGAAAAAACTCGAAAGAACTCGGAAATAGAAACAGTAATTAATATATTTTTAGGATATTCAGCTCTCTCTTCATATTGTTCACAAATGGTCAGACATTAGCTACTTTCAAAACGACAAAGATTTAGACGATCAAGGTGAAAGATGCAAAGTCAATAAGGTGTTTCTGATTTTTCGTTTAGAACTATTATAACTAGAACATGTATTAACTCCTAGTGATAGATTCGGCTTTCAATGTTAATCAGATGTGTAAAAAAAACTCAAAAACTGTCGCCACGCTTAATCGCTTTGTGAAAACTACAGTGTTCTCTTAAAACTAAACTTGTCCATAAACATTTTGCAATTTTATTTTAGAAAAATTAGCTCTATGTATACAGTAGTAAATATACAGTATACAGTAGTAAAGAACCAGTTCTCCAAAATGTAAGGACACTGTCTCCCCCCCCCCCCAAGTGGAGAT
>BOPP01000028.1:6263717-6286102 GCA_017312745.1 Gryllus bimaculatus
TACCTCAAAAACTTAAAATATTGGAATACAAAATTGTGCAAGATCATTGTAATACATTGCAAAACATGTTGCTTGCTCTGAATAATTTTGCGCTGTTTCCCCTAATTTCGCCAGGCGAATGGCGGAGCAATACCCTAAGAAACGGGGCACAAGCCGTGCGCGATCTTTCTTCTCTCTTCCTTGTCCTATCCTCACCCTTTATTTACACACACTTTCACTCGCATGCACTACACTAACACATATGGTAGATTGGTGCCAGATCTCGATATCCAAGGGGGGAAGATAACCGTCACCTTCCGAGGGGGAATGCACTACACTTACGGGACAAATGGCCTCAGTAGTTGACGCGCCCGAAATCACTAACAAGCAAACAATTAAACGTAGAAGATGATATTTCCATTACAATGCAATTTATTCTGGACCCCGACCTTGACCCCATCTCCCGTTAGTTTTCTCGCGGTAAGGGTACGGCGTTGGTATTCAACTGTTAAACGAATTGAAGATGTGGTAGACGGCAGGATTGCCGTGAACATTTTCCTTCGCGCATCTTGAGGCTCGAGAACTTCGTCAAGCACTCCAGTTTAAGGCCCCGATGGGTGGTGGCTTTTTGAGCGAGAACAAGAAACAATGCGGCCTGGCTCAACGGAATACACCCCGACATCGCTGCAGCTTCTGGCAACTTACACCGCCGCAGCACTGAGGGATTTCGCGCAGTTCCCTTCGAGAATTCAATAATTCGAGCGCGCGGTGCAAGTCTGCCTGCGCTAAGAACTTGAAGGATTCGCGAGTAATCCTGGGAACAAGTTTTCCGGCCAGGATTAACTTTCTCAGAATTCGCCTTAACGACTCCGTAAGTAGCCTCGCCGCCTGAACTTACCGGCGTTAACAGGCGTTAACAGACGCCTAGCGGCCCGCGTTCACCGCCTGCCGGGCCGCGGGCTTTATGAACCCGCCACTCCGAACCCATTACGAAAATCTTGCGGCGAGGCCTTAATTGTGGCGGGGGGGGGGGGCGAAGAGGGCGAGAAGTGGGGGGAGGCGAAGGCGTGCAAAAGGGCTTTCAGAGGCGATATTGCTCTGCGAGAGAAATCGGCAGCCGGAGCGATAAAGCACAACGCAGTACGTGTACGCCGAGGCGAATCTTGAACACTCACGCCTATGTCGCTCCCTTTATAGTCTCGATTAACGCCAGCGGACGATAATTTTCAGGTTTCAAACAGAAACGTATGCGCCAACTGGAAATCGAACTCGAAGTGATACCGGAGCTCGCTATTCTGCTGGATTTGGCGGACGATTACAATCGATAACTCGGTCATGCTATATCGAATTTTTTTTCCTGTAGAGCGCTGATAACTCTAATTTCATAGAGCCTGTAGATACAACACAAATGAAGTCATTTAATATACCTTCACCCAATACCCCACACTCTACGCACCATTCAAAAGTTATAAGGAAATTAAAACAAACGTAATATGAAGATTTTTAATTATATAAATATTAGTTTTGGATAGATCGGTGGTTTCCAACACTCATAATACCTCACACTTGCAATTCTCCTGACATCAGGATATAAAATGGTGGAATCGTGGCGACGCGGGGGAAAGTGACACTCGATGCAACATTGTCTAGTGGCACTAAAGGGTAAATACAGTTATCTGAATATAAAACATTATTAATATTTACATAAGAATTTAATATTTTTGTCATATAATTGTCTACAAAGGTCAATGGTTGATCACAGCTGCAGTGGAACGTATGCGAATGAAGAGGATGGGGCATTGATATTAACATACTTTGTCGTCACAGTTTAGAATTTCTGCCATACCAACCTAAACATTGTGTCCAACTCTTTATTGATATAACCGCCTATTGCTCTTTAGACTGCTGAGATTTCTGCGATTGCTGTACGTTACGCTGAGTTTTAAGTTTCTAACAATGAGCATCGTCGAGAACCATATCGATTTCCGATTTATATTCATCCGCCTGAGTTTGAACACTCGCTGGTAGCGCCGTGAATGGCCCGTTCGGAACACGCTGTTAGAGATGAGGGTTTTCACGAGTAATTTAGTTTGTTCCGATTATTCGCGACAGGAATGCTCTAAGAAATGGTACAGATCGTGCTGAAAAGTATATGAGAATATTAAATTGTATTTTATGACCAAAATATAAGCTAAAACAATACAATTTGATGGTTCATGGACAGACCAGAATAAATCGGAAATTAAAAAACTTTTTTTTTTATTTCTATTTAGCGCTATTTGCTTTATTACGCGCTCACTTATATTCTCGTAGGGCAACAGAAACTAGTGGTAAACCGTTGTAAAATATACTTCTTTATGTATCCAGTGAGTACAATGAAAAAACCATAGGAAGTGTCACACCGAAAGCACAGATTAGCTAGAATTCATAAAATACGTGTCATCTCGATATTGACCACCCCAACCAATTTAGTTTAAAATGAGTGTCAAAACAATTTGGCGCAATGCTCGACTAGCTACGTGAATATCTTATTTCCGCGGCCAGGAAACATATCATTTATGATTGTAGAGAGGACTATCTAGCAATAAAAACAAACAAATAAGCAAACAAAATCTCATAACTTAAAAAAATTGCAGATTTCAATGACACATATTTCTTCCAACATTCTCTCAGTAATAGTATAACCTGAATTTTGATTGATTTGAATTTTAACCTTTTATAAATGTATTATCAGTCTTTTCAAAAATGTTCATTTAATTTCATGAGTAAGACTCGTCACTTTTTTACATTATAAAAAAACTATTCTGAAAATCAACCCTCCAAGGAAATTAGAAGCAAGCAAAATAAATGGATGGAAGTGGAACATTATTTTCAGAATTCAGTAATATCAACCCCAAATTATTATTCGTATTTCTTTTTTGTTCTTCTGGGTTCTGTTTAATAGCGTACTCCAATAAGAGAAAATGATTTAAAGGAGTGAACGTAAAAGTCTCTCATTTAATATAGTTAACAAGCTGTTAGCCTATTTCCAATCGACGACGCGGCACAGCAAATCAGCCACAAAACTCGAAAGAGCACGACCGCGGAGCACGCGCTTGCTCAGGCAAAACAAAGAGGAGGCTTCTTATCCGCAGCCTGTAATCAACCGCGCGCACGCAAGCCGCGGCGGCGGAAGGCCCGGCGGTGGCGGCAAGGCGGTGGGCGGGGCAGAGGGGCTGTGGGCGGCGCAGAGGGCTGTCGGGCGGGGCTGAGGGGCCGGTGGGCGGGGAAGAGGGTGGTGCGGAGCAGAGGGCGGTGGGGCGGGCGGCTGGGGGCGGCAGACGGCCGGTGGAGCAGCCGCGCATGGTGAGGCAGACTGAAGACGACGAATGTTCTGCATCCCTGAGTTCACATTGTGGGCGCGGCTGAGGCGGTGGCGGGGAAGAGAGCAGTGGGCGTTGGCGGACAGATGGCGATGCACGGGGCAGAGCGGGCGGGGGCGGAGGCAGAGGTGGTGGGCGGGTGAAGGGGGCGGGTGGGCGAGCAGAGGGCGTTGGCGGGGGGCAGAAGGGCGGTGGGCGGTATAGATTTGTCTACGTTATTTTATTTCACATATTTATGTAAATAATTTTCACTGCACGCATGGAGAAAGTTGCAAAAATGCAGAGGAAATTGTTGGTTTATTTTTTATAGAGTGTGGCATTCTGCAAAAGTACTTTGCTAACCTCATTTAAATGGGTGGCAAGCCTGCACGAGAAAGAAGGTGCGTTTTATTATAGATCAATGACAGTGTCTTCAATATCATCAATATTATCGACCATTTGGAATATATAGAGTTATCCTACAATTTAAGTCAATCCGTACGTTCTCCGTATGTAGTGCATCAGTTTACAACCACTGATTAACGCTACTAATTTCATTACGTGTGTGAACTTTATTAACCTGCACAACAGTTCCACTCTTGGACTCGACAACATTCAGCATTTAGATCTGCTTCTACTGTCCAACGACAACTGGAACCCAACTGTTCGGCATAATGTCTTTGCTGCATGAGAATCTAGGCGTATTCCGACGTTTACCTCCATTGAGTGGCTTTGCTATATCCGTCAAAAGAGAATACATCTGCCGCTGAAGGCCGTGCGCGTTGCGTCCATCCTGCATTATTCCACTGGCAGCGCCGCTGCGCCCGAGGCCCGCCCCGTTGTATTGGGCGCTGCGCTGCGCGGAGGGCGCCCCGGGCGGCGTGGGCGTGTGTGGGCGTGTGTGGGCGTGTGTGGGCGGGGCGCAGGTGCAGCCCGAGGCGCAGGCGAAATGAATCTGCACCTCGCAAGACGAGCCGCCCGCGGGGTAGCGAACACCCGCTACTCGGTCCACGCGGCGCGGCATGGGAGCGGGGGAGGAAGGGGCGTGGAGGGAAGAGAGGGGAGTGGGAAGGTAAGGAAGGATTGGGAAGGGGACAATGCAGAGGGAAGGGGACAAAGGTGAGGGACGGGAAAAAGAGAGGGTCAAGGAGAAAGGAGAGACGGGGAGAAAGAAGAGGGAAGGGGAGAAACGAAAGGGGGTGATGGAATGGGTGTAAAGTCTGGAAAGGAAGGGGAGAAGAGAGTAGAAGGAAGAGTGAGAAAGAAGGAGACGGTACACTGAGAAAAATGGAAGGTGAAGAGTGGATGTAAGGGAAGGGCGGATAATGTGTGAGAGGGGGAAAGGGAGGACAGAGAAGGGAGTAAAGGAAGGGGAAGGGAGAGTTTAGAATATTGGGAAGAGGATACGACAAGACACAACTAGACGCTAAAAAAAGATGGTGACCGACACCAACGCTGTACGCAGAAAAAAGGGTCACAATATTTAACTTACTGCTTTTTGCCTCTTCCTCCTCCTTCTGTTCTTCCCTTCTCCGTTCTGATCTATCATTCTGAGATATTAGTAGTTAATTAGTTAGATCGCTGTACTGTTATCTCCTCATAATAATAATAGTAGACACATTATTTATTATCCTTTTCCTTATATTATTTGCATAACTTTTACTATTACTGTCTTTCTTAAGTTTTTTCATTACATTATATATGCACTCCTTTCTCCCTCTTTTCCACTTTTTTGTAATTGTATATTTTCATATGTCTGTCGTTTCCCACTTCTCCATCGTTTCCCAATCCTTCGACACTTCGTCTTCAACATTTTCTTAATCTTCTGTTTACTTCATTGCCTTCATTTCGGTTCGAGTCAACATGTACAGTTGTCATCACTACAGTGGAGGTGATGATTATGAAGATAAAATTGCTGAAAGATGTTAATGATTGCTATAATGGTGAGCAAGGAATGGCACAAAGGGATCGGGTGACGCTTGTGGTGACGAGCGCTGAACACCCATGTCCAAGGTGGGAGTCGAACCATAACCCTTCGACCTGAGACAGCCAAGGCACGCGGCCTTAGTGGTACGCAACACGACAATGCTTCGAAATTGCAGCCTATTACACATCACTTACTACTGGTCACGTGATTATTAATCACGTTTTACGCAACGTTGTGCACAAATTCTAATAGATGAAAGACCTTCTCGCAAGTATGGGTTTGTTCTATGTCCTGGTGTGGACGTGTCTGTCAAGTAACCTATTTTTAAAACGTTCTCTCTCAAATTTGGGCATGCGTTCTCTGACACTATCTTGGAGAACTTTAATTTATTTTTCGAATATGTAAGTAATAATTCCGGCCAATATTTCACAATCGAATAGGCACTACACTTGTATGCAGAGAAGACGCGCAAAATCTTTCACGGTGCGGCGGGTTGTGCAGAGTTCAGGGGCGCTTGACACGTCACAAACGAATAAACCATTGGCAACAACTGTCTGTGTCGGATCGAACTCAATCCACTCTTTAGACACTCCCATCACCAATAAAATCAGGGTTAACATTTTAGAGAAATCGGTCGAGGAGCGTTTGCGTCTGTGTGCGATACACATACACATATTTCCTTTTGTTTATTTATCGATAAAGATAGGTGCAAACTAAGAACCACACACTGAAAACATTTTCAATTATTCCTATCATTGGTTTTGGGAGATCCGTTGGTCGGGCAAGTACGAAGAGTGAGGAAAGCTTTGCGCATTTGTCTGACAACGGGAGCACTGTCGGTGGGAAGGGCGGTCGCGAGGCACATCAGCAACGGCAGGCGACGTCCGCTCCATCTGGAACACTTTCACGAAGGGCTGCTTTTCGTCTTGTTCAGTAACCTCAGTTGCAACATCTTCCAGTGGCTTTTTTCAAGTTCACTCTGAGGAGGATTTTCGTGTGGTGGCTTTCGATGAGAGAAGAGAGAGTCGGAAATTTGCGTCCCAAACATGCAAAACGCACATCAGAGTAGGACGTGCTCAATATTCTCCTTCGTACAATTTCTACGACCATAAAATAAATAGAGAAGCAATAAATAAACATGGATACGCCTGTGTTTTTGTGTGTTTTTTCTCCGCGCACAAAAAAGGCACGGCGAGCCAGGACGCGGACTCGGCGATCAAAGGAGTGAAAATGCGTGTGGAGGGAGAGGCGTGGAGGGGGCTGGTGGGACAAGAGGGTGGAGAAACGAAACGCGGGTCGGAAAAGAAAAACCCAGGAGGAGAAGGGTTGCGATGAAACGGAGCGAAGGGCGAAGGGACGGACAGGGCGCAGCAAAGAGGAGCAGGGCGGGGCAAAGGCAGGCGGGGCTGCGCACATTGGGCAAGATTTCAAAACGCCGGCCAAAATATGGTAGCGTGATCCAAATGTAATTAAACTTCGTATATGATGGTTTTGGGGCAAGCTGATTATTATTCCAGTGTCAAACTTGCAAAAAACAAGAAAAAAACGGTGGATCTAATATGACAGATTAAAAATTTTAAAAAAACTTAATTTTCGTAAAACAATGTAAACAGGGTTTCATGGGATCACTGATTCCGATTCCAATGATAACATTAAAAAATGGCGGATTACAAATTGAAAAACGTGTAAATATGTTTCTGTACAAATGCAGCTAATAGCAGTTTTTTTGACATTTAAATAATTATACAAGAGAATGAAGTTTTTACAAGTTTCGTTGTAGAATTTATAAAGTTTTTTCACTTCAAAAAACAAATTAATTGAATAATTTTGTTTACACATTAATTATTAATTAATTTTATAATGTTTTAATGTATTTGTAGTACATGAAAACATTGTACTCACCATTAAGATTCCATTTTGAATGATGAAAATTGCTCAAAACCGAAAATAGCTGCTCGCTCAACAGACTCATTTCCAATGATGCAGAACGTCAGTGTGAGACCTCGGACCTTATCCAACCGTGGAATTAGACACTCGAAACCAGTCTTCCCAACGGCTTACTTACAATTCGCTAAATAAAACTATTTGTTTTTAAACTTTTGGCCAGATTTTTGATATCCCACCCCAATGTGCGTTGGTACGAGGAGAAGCCGCAGGAGGAGGAGGGAGGGAGGGAGAAAATGAAGCGGAGCGGATCACGAGAATGAACAGGGCTTTCCGAAGGAACGGCCCGGCGCCCTCCTGTCTGCTCACTTCAAAGGCTGTGCGAGGCTTCCGGCGGGCAAACATATGTGCATACTGATATCGCAACGAAAACACGTGCTTCATCGGGATTTTTCAGGGATGCCCTGGATTTGCACACTGCGACGCAGAGGAAGAACCGTGGCGCGGATGTTTCGCTGCTTGACTTTGTCCTCTCGGATTGAAACCCGAAAAATGCACGACGAAGGGTCTTGCAGGCTCTCATCAAACACATCACAATTCAAAGTTGTCTTATCAGTTACTTTTAGCCAGCATTCATTCACAGTTAAAATTAACACGGTAAAATAATAAAGTATGGGAAAAATCGATAGATTACTACTAATATTGGCATAAATACATATCACAGAGGTTTGTTTATAGACTTAAAGATAAATAATTCAGTGCAGTATTGTTTGAAGTAGCAGTGAAGAAATGAAAATTGTAAATGATTGAGAAAGTACATTGCTTAGTGTTCACAATGATGGGCAGATTTCATTCAACCGTTTTATCCAACCCAGAATCAATTTCCAGCAGTCTCATTTAGGTATCGGGCTTGCAGTTGCCATCAGCGGAAGAGAAAACTATCATTCATGTTTACTGTCTTCCGGTATATTCAGGAAACCCGATGACTAGCACTATATGTAAACTCGCTGCCTCCTCGGATCAAACTTGCTGTTCTTTCAAATCAATGTAGATGATACAAGGAAACATCTCTTTTATTGGGAATTCCCTTTGCTGTAGATTAAAGACAGTACAAACAGAATCCCGAGAGATTTAAACAACTCAAAACACCCAATGAACTGATCGCCAGCCCAAATGTGTTTACAAAGCTTGCAAGCTGTCATATTGTATAAATGCACTCCGTTGAAGTTAGTTCACAAAATGTGTACCTACCTATTCTTTTGTAGTCATATCCCTTTCTTGTTCCAACCTAATTTCTTACATTATAGCGCACACATCCAATACAAACTTAGAGAAGTCGACTGTGCCATCTTTTTATCGCGGAAAGCAAAAGTTGCGGGGAACTCTTCAGGTATTTGTGTGCGATGCGTCGTATGAGGCCCAGTTGCGCGACGCGAGGCGCATGTGCCGAGAGGAGCTGTCAGGGAAGTTTCCGCGAAAAAGTGAGCGCGTTGCGCGAGGGGCGCGACAGGGTGCGCCAGCGCAGCTGCTCCCAACGCGACTCCAAAAAGCCTCCTCGCAACTTCCGCTAGTTCGGCATGGAAACGAATTTACGAAGGAGACGTTTTATGAAGAACCAAGATTTTTTTTTCTTCATACATCGGAAAGTGGCCCGGTAAAATCTATTTGATGTGAGTTCGGAAATAATCAACCACAACAATCACAGTTATAGTATTTGTTTCAACATACCCAAAGTTAACTTTCGGGATTCACTATTATCATCTTCAGTGGGCTGCCCAAGCAACGTAGATCACACTTAAACATTACAGAAGATATAAAACAGACGAAAATAATAATTGAGCTGGAAATGGCTAGTAGAATGATTTAAAATTCTACAAGATGTAAAGCTACATTAAGCAATATTTTCGTTTTCGTCTTTCGGAGGTTAAGAAAAAGTTCGAATCTGTCGTCGTGTGTGATCGCTTTGGTGAAAACTCCACCGTTCTCTTTATACCCATGTCAGCTCATCAAATCCTTGGAATACTATTTTGCTACAACAGATGTGCATTCAGAGCAGCTTAGAAAATGGTAAACAAGTTCTTCAACAAAACAAACTCGCCACATGTCTCAGCGGTACGAACCAGAAATCAAAAAAATTACAAAATATTAATTTCCTTTCCACACTTCAAAATCTGAAAATATTTTGAGACAAGCTTGAGAAAATCATTGCAATAAGTTTTTGAATACATGTGGCATTACCTACTAAATATATAAATGTTACCTTAAATTATTTTGCAACTTGTTCTGGTGACCGCTGTTGACTCCTTACATTTCTCTTGTCAAATTTAGAAATGAATGCTATTTATAGAAGTTTACGCAATTAGTTTATGATGTTAAGATTTATTCCAAGAGTACATGTTTTGAAAACGAGCTACGTTACGAGCTCGTTTATAATTTCTACGAATGCAATAAAGCAATATTATAAAGCCGGTCCGGCTAAGTGCCATAACGATCTCGGACCGAAGGATCGCGTGTTCGAGACCCACCTCGGGCATGGTTGTACTGTGTTCGTCCTTTCATCAGCATATCAGATCATTCTTCACAGTTACCATAGTGTTAAATAAATAGTGGTTGCTAATGAAGTATATTTTAATGCGACCTTACATAATAAAAAAACATTAAAAACGAAATGCATACGCTATTTTTATAATTTAACAACATTATAAATTAATAAGAGACTCAAACTTAATTTTCCGAAACAACTTTGTAGTGACGTCTCGGGTATTTGACATCAATGCGAGAAAACAGTGGTCGTCAGTTCCGTTTAGCGCTATGTACCCACGATTTTCTCGCGGCGAATGGCTGAATGTGTGACGACGCAATCATTCATGCCGTAAAATCTAATACGTCACAATTGTTCCGCCCTTTTATGAACGATTTATTGCAACAGAAAATGTTATAATACTGGTACCCAAAAATACGTTTAAACATATATCCAATTTAAAATATTGTTCTGTAAAAACATTTTTGTGTATTCTAATTTTACCCTGAACAATGAGAAAATTGGACACTCACGACCAAACGGGAAATCCGCTCTCTCACAGGAACAACGGGTGCACCTGAGCTTCAGTGGTATGGTCAGTCATTTGTTGCTACAATGTTTTATTTTGAGAAAGGTTCCCATTAATTATTAGAAGGCACAGTAAAATTTGGTATTTTCAATGTTCATTGCAAAATATCTTTATCTTCATTTTTTAGCTCCGTGCTTAAATCATGCGTAACTCTTCTCTCATTTATCACTCACGTATAGAGATGTACCTCAAAACAATAAATGGCAATTGAAGAGTGCTTTACAAAAACCCACAATGTTCCACATATTGATTACTCCAGGGTGCGAAAAACAAATGGGCACAGTACTCTTTAAACAGAAAGTTACGTGTAATAAACAAAACCAAGTTCTTTCTGCCATGTTCTTTAAATCGAAAAAAATTGAAAACATTAATAAAATTTTTAAAAAGAATGCATATAACATTAGAGAGTACCTTCTTTTAAAGGGTCTCTGGCTAATTTGAAATCATCATTTTATAATATAGTACCCATGTTCTGTCGTTGGGAATGCATGTCAGTGTATCCTATCACTATTTAAGCCTTATGTAATTATGCTCATCCTAATATTGCTCGCAATGAAACTTACGTTTTGGTACACGATTTGTATCTTTGTAAGTTTAATAAAACAGTATCCGATACTTGTTTAAAACACAAACGTTCAGGAGATTGTCAACCACGATCAAGCATCTTAAAGAAAGTCTAGAGACGGTTGGTTTCGCTGACAAAAAAACCTTTAGTAATGTTTTATTCACAAATGCTCGAGATTTGCCGGATGAAAATAAGGTTCGTGTAAAATTAGCACGTCTGCACTTGTATGATAACATTTATGACATGAAAGGAGGGATATGAAAGATCATCTATATCCACGGAATAGTTCGAAGAATACGTCTCAGGAAACGTTAATAGCATTGAATTTAATATAATTTAATTTATTTGACGTGAAAAGGCAATTCAAAACTGTGGGTGACATACTTCGGAGAGGAATTTCAATTTGTGCACCTTTTCTTAAACTGTGGAATCCGTACTCCAGCTCTTGTACTATATTAAGTTGATTATGAATACACGTAGTCATGATCGTATTTGAACAAAAACATAAGAAATTATTCTCTACTCTATAATAAATCTACCTGAATAATAATTGTGTAATTAAAACTAGCCGAAAATTTAGCTGGAAATGAGCATATCTGAAACCGATAGAGGTGGCTGAGGGCATCCACTGATGTCACTGCAGTCCCTCTGACCGGCAGGTCCTAAGGTTCCACTCCCGAAGGAGGCAGGATTTTTGACACTAGCTTTTCAGCATTTCGAATTCAATCGCTGTCAAGAGGAGAATTCTAGCGGCCGGCTGCTCTGATCGGCAGTTTTCCGTGATTTCTCCGACCAACACCAAACGAATGCCGGAGCAGTACGCTAACAAACGAGCCAAGTACCGCGTGCTATCTTTGCTTCCTTTCCCTTGTCTTATCCTCACCGCTCACACACCATAACATTAACAAGCACTAGACTACCATAGACAGATTGGTCGGGAGCTTAGAGCTTGTCCCGGCTGGGAGCGGTCTTCTGCTGTTGGGAGAGACCTGGTTGAGGAAAACGCCGCTAGCCGACGGTAGGTCGGCGCCAGATTTCACTATTCAGCGGGGAATGCTCACCGCCATCTCTCGAGAAAAAACATGCGCTACACTTACAATTAATGGACCATAGCAGTTGAACGCAGCGCAGCGCCTGTTATCCACTATCAATCAGTAATAATGAAAAGGAAAGAATAATGAGAGAGAGCGGCAGAGGTGAGAAATTAGCTCAACGACGCGCATTCGCCTGAGCGGGAGGTTCATGTCAGCCGTCGCCTGCCGTGGAGGACCCTATCGGCGGGCGACACGCAAAAGGCATTGGAAGGCTCATTACGCATTCCGCATAAAATGGCGCGGCGCAGGGCGGACGACGCGGCGGAGAGGAGGAGGGTTCGCGGGGAGGGGGTGGCGGGCGCCATGCGGCGCGCGTAAGGAAACCAGTCTGCCCGCGGCGGAGACAACGGCGCGGAAACGGATTACGCCTAATGCGGAGGTGATGGAGAGTTTTTAGAGCGGCGAGCGAGATCCGATTTCGGCTTTGCCCCGCCCTCTCGATGCCGCGCGTGCTCTCCACACACCGCCTCCTCCCCCTCCCTCCCCTCCACCCCACCCACGACGCACTCCGCTCTAGTGACGGCCGCCGCATGCTCTCACGCCCCGCCATACCTTCGCCAGGCCTGCCTTCGCCTCACACCACACTTACGACGCGCCACCATATCTTGCCACGTGCTCTCACACCCCGCCTCACTCCCCTCCCCCCCCCCCCACCCTTCATGACCCACCGTCGCACACCGCTTTCTAGTGCGGCTGCGCCTTTCTGTTCCACACCCTGCCTCGACTTCCGCCACCTGCCTCCGCACTCGCGACCCACGCCAGACACCATGGTCGCCACGTTTCTGCACACACCGCCTTCCTCCGCTGCCTTCAGTCCTCGACCTTCCCCGGCCTTGGTTCTGCCCCGCCCACTCGTCCCTCGCGCCCCGCCCTGCGCCCTCTCGCGTCTTGCTCTTTGTGAACACATCAATTGGTACAGTCATTATTCTCGTTAGTGTAGTCAATGGGTTATATCGCGGGAGGCGTCGGAATTTCTCCGATTTCCCGCTGGATAGTGAGATTTGGCGCATACGTACACCTCGGCTTGTGGGAAATGTCCCCCAGCGCGACAATGCATCAGCCTGACAAACTAATTTCCGGGCTGGACTCTCAACATATGTGATAGTAAAAAGTTCGTAAGTGAGTGTAAGTGAAGAAGATACAAAAGACAAGGAACAGCAATGAATATTGCGCGCGAGCTGTAGCTCGTTTGTAAGGGAAGTGCTCCAGAATTCACCTGGCATTGAACGGGGGAACAACGGAAACAATCGATCAGGGCATCTTACCACTCGACTTCGTCTACAGACTGCGGTTGAATTCTACAACTATTTTGCTATTGCCTAAAATAGGACCTTCCGCTCAGAGTGACTCCCGAGTCACCGGCAATGAACTAACTCAGCTGGTCGTTCACCCCAGCCGACGCCCCGAGTCAAGCACCTGAACTGAACCCCATCCCGTGGAGTACCAACCTTGTCCTCAATCGCGGCGTTCTCACATTTACTACCCGTGTCGCCTCGGGTGGGTTCTTTGATTGGCGCTGTGGTCGCAGGCAAATGCAGGCGCCGAAATCTCTGCAGACTTCCTCAGGAGAAGAGTCGTCTGCTGGGAAGTTGATCTTGCAATACATTATCATTCTCGCGCAAAAGCAAATTAGCCTGAACATTCGTGGAGACGTATTTATAACCTAAGCGGCTGCCGGAACCGTAAATGCTTCTCGATAAGTTCGAGAATGTTGCATCAGTAAAAAATAGAAAATCAGAAAAATGTTTACGTTTTTTGATACCATTATAATTTTGTACCTTGGCTGTTAGAATCGCCGCGAACATTAAGAACAGATTAGCTAAGCCTTACGCACGGGTCATGGTACCGCAGAGGAAAGAGCCTTGATTCTTTTCTTAAGCACAAGGACTCACTTGCACATGTAGGTCACATTCTCATTCACATTTTACAATTTTCAAAAATTAAGATATTTACTTGTTTATCGAACATCACGCGTCGTGTTTGGTTGGAAGTTTTTCAAGTGAAAGTTCTTATGTTAATAGCATAGAAGTTGCAATATATAGTATTGAAGTTGAAGTATTATGTAGCCGTTATCAATAGTACGATGAAGAACTATAATTTATATCAACGCCTGCAATCATTAAAATCTAAATAAACGTTTGCGAAAGGAAAATGCGTACTATTACTAACTTTTTCACAGCTATTTTATTTGTTTCAGAGTTATTTTTTATTTTTAAGTTAACGAATGGAATAGTGCTGGGATGTGGGAACTCCACGCGGTATTTATGTTACAAAAACGTGTAGCAACGTAACCCTGAACACATAATAACCCGAAGGTATTGTATTGTAGCGCCACGGCTTGCAGAAGCTTAGCGCTAACGCGCAAGGTAGAGGGTTGAGTGTTCTAAAAATAGCCGCCCGAACAAAAGGCTGGGATTTCCAGAAGGCACGGGGCTGCGTGCAAAGACAACGCTAGAGAATGTCTCTATTCAGCGAATGGGGGGGGGAAATGACGTAAGAGGTCATGTGACTCGCGGACAGGTAGTGTACGCCCCCAACCACCATATTATTTTAGATGAGAAGTTATTGAAAATGCCCCTACATAAGAGCGACTGCGACTGGAGGGTGGGGGGACTTGGTTCACCATACTTGTTTGGATCTTACGTTGAGGGACTGGAGGGGGAATGGTGAGAGGAAATACTGGAACGAGTCCCATTTAGGCCGGGAGCCAGTAAGAAAAAGTATGTAAGCTCAAAGCTCAAACGTTTTGAAAAGTTAGCCAGTGTTGTGAAGAATAGGGAAACGCAAATGTAGCAGCCTGTAGGTGTCGACGATGCCTAGCAAAATTTTTTGAATGTGTCGACAGAAACTATGCCACTGGGGATTGAGTACACTTCTAATATTTGTTGTATATTGTTTGTTAGATAGCCAAAGTTTGAAGAAGTTGTATACCATACCGATGTGGCGTCTCTAACTGTACGCCATATTGAGTTCAAAGTATCTTTATTAATGCCCTGTTGTATCGCGAGCTAAAAGCTAGTTTTTTTGTCTAATTGTAGGAAATTATTTTTCATTGCTGATTATGCCCACCCCATACAAGTAATAAGTACATGCAAACATGTAAATTTATTTTATTACTTTATTATTTCAACTATCAATTTCATTCTTTAAATTTCATTCCAAGGTAATCTGCTGTCTCTGCCTGCTGAGGGGTCGGTTTCATGTAGCTCGTAATGTATTTGAGATGTCGTTGAAAAGTGGTTGAAGAGCATTTTAAAGAAAATAAAAGTACGTTTAAATTTCACTACATATTTATGAACTGTAATTGTTTCAATTAAAATTTCAAAAAGCAAAGTCATAAGAAATACTATCAGACGCTCATGACCTTTGTAGTTCATGCGACTTAAAACACAAAAAAAGGAATACTAATATATGCAATAAGACGGTTGTGTGAGTAATGTGCCCGTGATTCTCAGAACAGTATCAGTGTTTGAATCTTTTTGTGGAAGCGGGTGCATACATTGTTTGGATGCTGTTAAAACCTAATCTGTTTCATGTACTCAGGAGACTAAATTAATAATATGGCGAATGATGACGTCTTCCATGATGGTTCTGTAAAAATGATCTCTCAAACACTAGGGGCAATGGAAAGCGAGGATAACTCTTAAAATATCTGAAATATAAGAGTTATATTTGCGATGAGACTTCATAATATTTAATGTTTGATTAAATTCATCGTTGCTTTCAATACCTTCATTTTACTGCATTTCTAAACATTACTGACGAAACGACTAACACATATTCGCTAATAACTCAGCCATATCCATCAATTAATGTTTATATAACAAAATACATCACTTTCATAAATAATTTGCTTTTGTAATCCACAAATGTTTCATCTATCAAAATCATTAACGCTTTTGATATTGAACACAAAAACGCTATATTTTTGCACGAATTTCACAAACGGCCAGCAAATACAGATATTCGTTTCAGAGCTTTTGTGTTTCCTTTGTACAGCTGTTCTGAATAATTACGCGCCCTATTTTCTCTCTAACAGCCCGATGGCTTGCAACGACTTTCTCTACGGTAATTAAAATTCATCATCGCCCCATTTCTTCGCGAGCCCTAGCAAACATCACAAAAGCTCCCCGGGCAGTTGCACCTTTGTTTTTCGGAGAGCTTATATTCCTTCCGCGTTTAATGAATTTCATTAATTGAACCCGAGGTTTAAATTAAGCCCGCTTTATGGGGTGCGAGCAGAGGCTCTCGCCTTCGAGGGCGCAAATCCGGGGCGGAGGCGGCGCGCCCAGCGGAGCCCCGGAGAACTATGCCGCTGCGGAGACCTCGAGCGCTAGGGCCGCCAACCGCCGGCTCGGGGTGCGGGTCCAGGGAGCGACTCCCGGTTGGGGGATCTCCGCGCCACGAGACTTTCCCTATCAGGCGTTTGCTTACAAAACCGCCATCTGGCACTATATATTGAAATGTTTACTTTCTCCCTACCAAGTAGACAGAAAGTTACGTAATGCTGCGCGAAAAAACTCTAAATTTTTGGCAGGAAACTCTTAATACAGATCCCTGGTTACAAAAAAGTAGATATATCCATTTTCTAAGTTTAGAAAAAATCTATCACGTGGTGTAGCCAGAATACATGTTTTTTGGGTCCTTGAAACTGGTATTTTAATTGTGGAGTAATTTACCATGAAGCCCCTGCGACATTCCAAAAGAATGGCTCGATTGTTTGCGATTAAATTTTGTTGTTGGCTAGTGTGAAGAACGTGTAAGAGAATGGTGCGGGTCTCATGTTCGTTAAAACCAAGATGTTTCAAAAATTGAAACATTTCAAAATATTTTCGGAGTCTTCCTAGAACTAAAATATTATAGATCTCGCTACGTAAAATAAGGCATTAATTCATTTCAATTCAATAGATAGATAGAGATGTTTTTCCTTTAATGAAATCTGTTTCTAAACGATAACTTTTGAAATTAGGTCATGCACAATGTTTTGAATATTTGAGCACTTTTCGCGTATTGCATGAAAATACGCGGAGAATAGGACGAGTGTTTTAGCACCTCTAGTTTTTTAACATTTAGTTACGTTTATGGGGTTCTTTCAAAGTCGTAAGAAGGGCTGTAGTTCCTATCCCGCTTATTTCTAAGTAAAACATAGTAACAACATATCCTGTTCATATCGAAACACGTGACGACATGAAACTATTTGTTTTTCTCTTTTCGCAAATAAAATGAGTTCGTTTTAATAGCAAACATTTGCTTTACAATTTACACATGAAGAGATAATCCAAGGATATACCAGTAATAACATACTGATGACTGTTCATTGACATATTTAAACGATTTTACTTCTATTTGTTAATAAATTACAATTTAAATGTTTATTATTTTGTTTCTAAGTTCACGCTCGTTGACCAATACTTATTAATACATTTATTACTCCTTTTTTCAAGGTTTAGATTTTTACTGAACATTCACAAACCATTTCCTTGAGCTTGATTTCATTTACTTTATCTAAATATTTTCAGGTTAAAAAATCAGCTCATAAGATCCATTACATAAATAAATAAAATAAACAGTGCAGTCACTTGTCATTTCAAGATCCTTCCCGGTATAATACATCTTTGAAATAAAGAATGAAAAAAAGAAACAAAAACTTACTATAATGAAAACAGGAAATACAAATCTGACATTTACTTTAATATCTTTCACAGAAAAAATAGGACATTTAAAACTTGATTTTGCGGTTAACTTTATATCGTAAATTTGACAACTCAGTATTTAGGTCGAGATGTCCTAAGCAAAATTTCACTAATCTTGCATTCTTTTAAATCGCATTCAAAACTAAGAAAAATTGCACAAGGAAAGTAAATGGTCAATAATTAAATTTGAAGAACAATTTAACAATACTCAAAATGTGCGTAAGAGCAATGGTTGCTTTACGAGCCCCAGTGGCTATCACTTAATGATTAAACAATGGCCGGTGACTAATCCGGTTTGCAAGGCGTTCTGCGCAGATACAAGAGACGGCGACGGCGGCGACGGTGAGAGGTTGGCAACCCTGCGCGGGTGCGGAGGCAGGTCTGCCGCAGGCGCCACGGCGGCGTCGGTGGCGTCGCCGATAATTGCTATCGGAGATCTGCATTAAACGCCTGGGCGAGATGCAAGCGCTGGACCGGATGCGTCCCGCCCATCTCGCCCTCCCCGCCCCGCCCCGCCACGCCCCACAGACGTAGAGCACTAACACATGAGAAAGCCACCAAAACACCCTCCAAAACTACATGCCAGAATATTAATTACAAATATAAATATTTATTTCGGTTTCACATATTTTGTTTTATAAGAAGCAGAAAAACAATTGGAGGAAATAATTTTGCAATGATAAAATATGACACAAGATATCGTCTTATGTGTATATGTGTAAAATTGTAATCTTTCTTCGAAAATTTATATTTAAGAAAAAAAATTTAAATAATTTTTGCTTGACGTAAATCAGACGTCGCCAACTTTTTCCTTGCATCGACTTCTTTTCAGACAACTGTTTCAAGGAATAAATTACAGATTCAAAAGACGAGTAACAGACTGAATAAAAATACAATCCCGGGATCTCAGGAACGTTTGCTGTAGATGTAGAGTTTGTGATATAATGAAAACTAAACTATTAAGGGAATACTGTCTTTGTGCACGAATTCTTCTGCTTTATGAAGCACTATTGAATGAAGAAAGGATTTTTGAATTAAGGAAATAAACGTTATTAATATTGGATACAAATTTTCGCTACCAGGTAATAGAAAATATTTGCATGGAAACAAAAGAGAAATTTCATTTCGAGGAACCGGAGACAAAGAATCATTACCCCCTCCTTCAGCTCCTGTCTCGTCTATCAAAACTAAAACTCAAGGAGATCTACGAAACTAGTGAATTTGTATTTCCTGTTTACAGAACCATCTCCGCTCAACCTCAACGGATCTAAAAAAGAGGAAGAAGGCAATTGATATGAGGATCATTGACGCCAGGCACTTACTTTCAATGTATACTGCAAATCGAAATAGAAATAGATTAAAGAAATTCTTTTTAAGCAGAAAAAGAATGAACGTTTCAAAACTTGCGAGGTGACGTTTACGGCGAGGACCACGGGTTATTTCGCGACATGGCGGTGTTGTGTTCTTCCGCGCTGAATGGAGAGATCCGGTTTAGACCACCATGTCGCCTTTCAGGGGATTTCACCATCCAGGTATCTCCTACCAGAGGCATCGCCCCAGCCGGGTCAATATCTAAGATCCCGACATATGCGGTAAAGCGGCAACAATGTGTAAACGCAACAATGTGTAAACACAACAATGTGTAAACAAGGGAAGGGATTAGAACCAGGAAGAGAAAAGACACATCGCGCTCGAATGGCACGTTTGTTAGGGTTTCGTTCCCGCATTCGCCTGGCATTGGTCGGAGAAACCACAGAAAGCTTGCGATCACAGCAACTGACAGCTACAATGCTCCTCAAGGAAGCGGTTGAATTCGTCCTGTTTAGTTAGTGTCGAAAATCTGCGTTGAGCCACGTGCCCTAGAACCTCCCGGTCTGAGGCACGAAAGTGGCTACAACTCTGAGCAAGCCCAGCCAATTAGAGAAACCATGGAAATCTACCTATCTGAGCAACGGGCCATCAGAATTCTCGTCCAGACATTGGCTGAATGCTTCTACGCTATGTAGCTAGAGACGAAAATCTTTTAGCGTTGGTTCTCCAACTCTAGGTAGGAACTCCTGGTGAAAATGGCTACCACGGCGGCGCCGGCGAGCGAGACACAAGCGCCGGGGGGGGGGAGCTACGGGGATGGGCGTAACTGAAGACCTAATTTTATGTGAGAGGTGAATTAGGTTGACTTTGGTGGTTCGCGCAGCAAAGGTTCCGGCGGAGCTGCTGTAACAAGCAGTCCCGGCGGCGAGGGCGGGGCGGGGGTGGGGGGATGCGGTGGGGCTGAACAGGCGGGCCGCCGTGGGGAGGGGGAGGGTTGGGGGAGTCCCCAGGAGGCGCAGGCAGGTAATTGGGCGGGGCCACGGTGCCAGCCGCTCGCCAGCAAGCGCCTGTCCCGTCGCTGCGCAGGGCAGGCAGCCGCCGTGAGTAATGAGGCGGCGCGCGGGGCGCCCCTGCGACTGCGGTCGCCGCCGACTCCACCCCCAGCCACCCCTCGCCGGCGCGCCGCTCGGCCTTCTCAAACCGAGAGCTCCTGGGTTGGGGACCAGCCCTAGTCGGATTTTCGAACCCGAATAAGGCTCCATAACCTTGTAAGATTTAGCCCAACCTGAGAGCCGATAAATTGTAGGCAACCGCTTGCTCTGATTGGTAGAGGAACTGCGGTCGGCGATGCCTCCGAACACCGCCCCCTTCGCTCCCATCCCCGTAGCTCCCTCCCCCCCGCCCCGGCGCGTTGTGTCTCAGCTCGCCGGCGCCGCGTGGTAGCCATTTTCACAGGATGTTCCTACCTAGAGTTTGGAGAACCAACGCTAAAAGATTTTCGTCTCTAAGCTACATAGCGTAGAAGCATTCGCCAATGTCTGGACGAGAATTCTGATGGCCCGTTGCTCAGATAGGTAGATTTCCATGGTTTCTCTAATATGGCTGGGCTTGCTCAGATTGTAAGCCACTTTCGTGCCTCAGACGGGAGGTTCTAAGGGCACGTGGCCTCACGCCAGAATTTTCGCACTAACTAAACAGGACGAATTCAACCGCTTTCCTTGAGGAGCATTGTAGCTGTCAGTGCTGTGATCGCAAGCTTTCTGTGGTTTTCTCCGACCAATGCCAGGCCGCCCATGCGGGAATCGAAAACCCTAACAAACGTGCCAATTCGAGCGCGTATGTGTCTTTTCTCTTCTGATTCTAATCCCTTCCTTGTTTTACACATTGGTTGTGTTTCACATTGGTTGGGCGGTTTACACAATTGTGCCGCTTTTACGCATATGTCGGGATCTTAGATATGGACGCCGGCTGGGGCGAAATGCTCCTGGTAGGAGATACCTGGATTGGTGAAATCCCTGAAAGGCGACTATGGTGGTCTCAACCGGATCTCTCCATTCAGCGCGGAAGAACCACAACAACCGCGCATGTCGCGAAATAACCGCGTGGTCCTCACCGTAACGTCAACCTCGCAAGTTTTGAAAACGTTCATTCTTTTTTCTGCTTAAAAAGAATTTCTTTAATCTATTTCTATTTCGATTTGCATATACATTGAAGTAAGTGCCTGGCGTCCAAATGATCCTCATCCAATTGCCTTCTTCCTCTTTTTTTAGATCCGTTGAGGTTGAGTCGGAGATGGTTCTGTAACAGGAAAATACAAATTCACTAGTTTTTCGTAGATCTCCTTGAAGTTTTTAAGTTTTGATAGACGAGACAGGAGCTTGAAGGAGGGGGTAATGATTCTTTGTCCTCCGTTCCTTCGAAATGAAATTTCTCTTTGTTTCCATGCAAAATATTTTCTATTACCTGGTAAGCGGAAAAATTTGTAATCCAATATTAATAACGTTTATTTCTTAATTCAAAAATCCTTTCTTCATTCAATAGTGCTTCATAAAGCAGAAGACTTCGTGCAGCAAGACAGTATTCCCTTAATAGTTTTTTAGTTTTCATTTATATCACAAAACTCTACATTACAGCAAAACGTTCCGAGATCCGCGGGATTGTAATTTTTATTCAGTCCTGTTACTCGTCTTTTGAATCTGTAATTTATTCCTTGAAACAGTTGTCTGAAAGAAGTCGATGGCAAGGAAAAAGTTGGCGACGTCTATTTACGTCAAGCAAAAATTAATTTAATTTTTTTTTTCTTAAATATAAATTTTCCGGAAGAAAAGTTACAATTTTAACAACATATACACATAAGACGATATCTTGTGTCATATTTTTATCAATTGAAAATTATTTCTCCAGTGGTTTTTCTGCTTCTTATAAAACAAAATATGTGCACCGGGAAATAAATATTTATATTTGTAATTAATATTCTGGCTGTAGTTTTGGGAGGGTTGTTTTGGTGGCTTTTCTCATGTGTTAGTGCTCTACGTCTGTGGGGGCGGGCGGGCGGGGCGGGAGGGCGAGATGGGCGGACGCATCCGGCAGCGCTTGGCATCTCGCCCAGGCGTTTAATGGCAGATCTTCCGATAGCAATTATTCGCGCGCCACCGACGGCCGCCGGTGGGCGCCTTTGCGGCAGACGCTGCCTCCGGCCACCCCGCCAGGGTTGCCAACCTCTCACCGGTCGGCCGCCGTCGCCGTCTCTTGTATCTGCGCAGAACGCTTGCAAACCGGATTGTCACCGGCCAATTGTTTAACCATTAAGTGATAGCCACTGGGCTCGTAAAGCAACCATTGCTTCTTACGCACAATTTTTGAGTATTGTTAAATTGTCTTGCAAAATTTAATATTGACCATGTTACTTTCCTGTTGCCCAATTTTTTCTTAGTTTTGAAATGCGATTTAAAAGAAATGCGAAGCTTAGTGGAAATTTTTG
>BOPP01000028.1:6286127-6297907 GCA_017312745.1 Gryllus bimaculatus
TTCCATTAGTAACGCCTCGCCTCTTTCGCCGCGGCAGGGGGCGCCCGGACAGCGGCAGGGAGGGAGCGAGAGCGGATGCGGCCGCGCGGCTTATCAGGTTAAGAGAATCGCGAGGTGGCGGCCTGAGGAAGGCGGCCCGACGCTCGGCGAATGCAAAGCGACTGGGACCGCACGGCCATTGCACCCCCTTCACTTCCCGTCCTTGCGAATCCCGCCCGATCATGAATAACACTTATCCCTTTAGTGTGATAAGTAGGAAAAGTGTGGTTGCAACGTGTGGTTGTATGAGTTTCACTTTTTGTGTCACGTGTGATTGATTGTTAGTGATTCCCGATGCGTCAGCTGCTAAGTCATTTGCCCCTTAAGTGTAGTGAATGTTTACCTCTCATGATCAGTTATCTTCGCCAGTTGGATGGCGAGATCTGGCACCGAGCTGACGTCAGCTAGTGGGTTTTCCCCAACTAGATATCTCCCACCAGTGAGGCACAAGCTATAACCTCTCGATCGAACTCCCGGGATGTACGATAGTGTTAGTGCACTTAAGTGAAGTGTGTGCATGTAAGGGGTGAACCAGTAAATTTTGTTCCCTCATCTGCGGTCGTATGTGAGACGACGCATTGATCGTGAACAGCAACAGACAATGTCCTACGTAACAATATACATCGCATAATTGCAGAATACTTAAGCCAGGTACTGTATTCATTTTTATACAACTTCAACCCATCATCCACTATCAAGATTAATACCTTCTGTAACTACGAATTCTGGGGTCACTGTATCTTAGAAATACGTTATACTTATAGCTTTTTTAATTTAAATGTGCATAATAAAAATCTCATTTCAACCAATCATTTTGCTTTTTTACATGATACTCCTATCACATTAAAGCCTGTCTCGATTTCTCACCCCTGATTTGCGAGCTAGCCGAGAACTTCAAAAAGTAAGCAGTCAGCGAGGACGCATAACAAAGTACAAATTTACCTGAACGTTAACTAAACAATCTTTGAATTTTAATATAATCCAGACAAAACAAACATGATGTTTTTCAATACAAGGTGGAATCATTTACTTCAATACCTGATTTTTGAGTCGCGCCATTATTGTAGTCTACGTGTCGGTCAGATGGCCGAAATCGTTAAAGCAGGGGTCTCGGACTAGAAGTCTGCTGGTTCTAGTCCCGCATCGGGTGTATTTGTGTAAGTCTATATGTCTGTGCCATCCTTTTATCCTTTATCACCACCACCATTATCATCATATCATTCTCACTCTCAGATCTACCAACCGTGGGGGATAAAAATCGTTATTCAGCAAAAATATGCCCTTCCCCTCCAAGAGAGGTTCTTGCACTTGCTGAAGCAGGATACACGAGTGAGCCGAGTTGGTTAATACGCGAAAAACAAAAATTGCACTCCACAAACGATATGTCATCAGATGAGCGTGTCGTCTGCTCAAAATCAAAGCTTTCCCTCGTACGAAGACTTGATGCGCTTGAACCCTGCGGCGGAGGAGTGGAAGCGCTAAGGCGGAGAGAAAGGCGCCCTTCAGGCGGCAGGGGTGGGGGTGGGGGAACCGCCCGCCGGCGGAGCTGCAGGCAGAGCGTCAGGAAGCAAGGAGGGACTCTGCTGAGCGGCGTTGTCACTTGGCTTTCCCCTCCCTACGCCTCCCAGATGGCCAATGATCGTCGCTCAGTGCACGGAATACGAATTCCGAAGGTACATTCATAGGTGAGATGGCTCAACGGCTGGTAACTTTGTGCCTGTGACGAGTTGACCGCTCTCTCACGTGCAAATATACTCCTACTCATACTTCTATTTCTTTAACAGTGTCCTTTGGCAGTTCATCAGTATTGTATGACACCCTAACGGCTGATGATCTTCCAAACAAAACTGTAAATAAATGGAATTATAAACATAGTGGTACTTTAAGGTCACGAGCTGGAAGGAGACGGGGACGGAGTCATTCAATCAGAGTTCCAACACCAAACAGTTAAGTCGTAACGAATCTTCCCATTGGACCCAGCTCGTGATTTTGAAGTATTTATAATTCACCACCAACCAAAGGAACTATAAATAAATGGCAGTAAAAATCGGATTATATTTTCATACAATACATTCAAATAACTAAATAAAATGTACTCTCTTAGTTCTATCCATTTACTAATTTAACATAATCATTAAAAATATCAATGAAATCAAAGTTCAAGCAGAGAGCTTTTGAGTCCCCCCCTCGGTTGTGTCGTGGACCATGCGCAACAGATAGTCTAGAAAATCACATCTTTTTAATGGCGAGTTCGAGGAGCGGACCCAGAGAGGTGGCTCAGTGCATCAACTGGTGTCACTGAAGTGCCTATGATCCGAGAGTTCCTAAATTCAAAAGATTTTGAACACTAGCTTGTCAGAATTTCGAATTCAGTCGCTGTCTGGAGAAGAACTCCAGCGGCCGGCTGCTCTCATTGGTAGTTTTCCGTGGTTTCTCTGATCAACACCAGGTGAATGGATCGGGACATGGACATGGACCGCACGCAGTCTTTCCTTCCTTTTTCTTGCCTCATCCTCACCCCATACACACACTCAAATGCTCTACACTAATTCACATACCGGGAGCTTAGAGCTTGTTCCGGCTGGAGCGCTGCCCCAATGGTCGACAGATATTGTGGAGATATGTAGGCGCCCGATCTCCCCAATCAGTGGTGGAAGATCACCGTCACCTCCCGGGGGAAAATATGCATTACACGTACGGGACTAATGACCTGAACAGTGCCCGCGCTCCCTACCACCCCATCGAGAGGCGGGCGGTGCTGGCGGGGTGTGGGGCGGAGGGGGCGGCGCCTGTCAGCCTCACGACGCGAAGCGCCGCGACGCCGCACGGCGCCGGCGGCGGATCAGGCGCTGAGCCGCGCACAACGGCCCCGCTGAGCTGCCATCGAGAGGCGCCCCCCCCGCCCCCACCCCACCACCGACTTGCTGCCCTGCGCGCGCCCGCCCAACACTCCCACGCCAAAAGATCTTGAGGCACCTCAATCCGCTGCTAGAGTCACTCCTTTCCTGTTCTGATTTTATTACGAATCCAACAACACCAAACGTAACATCAAAGTTTCTATCAACGATTAATTTGCAGGTGTGATAGTCGAATAAATGGAAACAGAAATTTCGATTTATTTGTAGATAGTATATGAGTAAGAGTGTTCTGCTGGATGAAGATATTGATATCATTCTAAAGATCTATTTGTTACAAGCAAAAACAGTTTTTTTGCCAAAATATCTTATGTGCCCGATGAGATGAACACATCTGTTCATGAAACGTACTTGGAATATAAATTCTTTATTTTAATGTTCTGAAAATGAACTTTAATTGATAATTCGTACTGATTGGGACTCCCAATTGATGGTCTAAAAGCTTAAAATATACTAAAATAGAATACTATTTCAAAAGTTACCCTGATTTTCTTATTATTTTCTCTGGATCGCATATTGAATATATAAAAGATACTAAATGATGCAAACGTTTCTGAACTGTAAAACTGAAATAATATATAACTGTAAAATATGCAGTAAATTTGTTTAGCTTCTGAATGAACAAATTTTGGGATTAATTCCATTAAAACAAATGCTTTCTCTTTCTGCCCAATTCATGCACAACGCACGCTCCATGATTGCCAACTGCCTGCCAACGAACGTCCACTTATTGCCTTCCACACGTCTACCTAACACTCGCTCAACACTTGCTCATCTCCCGCTTAACCTTTGCTCAACGCCGGCTCAACGCGTGCTACACTCCCGCTCAGCAATTACTCAACGCCCGCTCTACAATTGCTCAAATACCGCTCCACAATTGCATATCGCCTGTTTAATACTTGCTCAACACCCGCCCCACAATTGCTTAACGCTCACTCCGCCTGCAATCGAGCAGTAGCTAAGCAAACGCCAAAGTCCGGCGGGGGCGCGGGAGGCAGAAACTACAGATGCTTCAGTGAACCCGGAGTCCCCCTCCGTAACTCTGAGCGTTCGCCTTGAGGACTGCAGCCCAGTTGCACGCATCTGTTTTGCGGGTTGCATGGGTGGAGTTACCAGGCGACGTGAAAATCAATTTTTTTGCGCATGAGAGTTTATCAGATTTTATAATTTTTATTCACAGAAAATTTACGAGAACAAGCACAAACTTTTCACGGTAAGGATTTGAAAACACTTAAATCGCTTCATTTCTGTTTGCAATTTTAAAGTCTAGATAACTTCCGGCAACCATCTCAAGGAAGAGAAGCTACTTTCTGGGAGGGAATCGCAATCCTCATTTTCAACTTCGAACGCTTCTTACTCTCGATCGGGGCGCCGAATTTTGTCATCTGATTCCGGTAGCCCCCATCCGATGAGTCACGGTCTTCAAATTCAAATATTTATCAGAGGGGAAGGAGGGGGAGATGGGGATGTGGGGAGAAGGGGTAAGAAAGAGCGGAGGGGGAGGAGTGGTGAGAGAAGAAGGGTGAGAAGGAGGTAGTGGTGAGGAAGGGCGGAGGAAGGGGAAGAGAGAAATGTAGTGAAGTAGAGGAGGGGGAGGGGAGGAAGGGGACGAAGCGGAGGAAGGGCGAGGGGATGAGAGTGAGAAAGCGGAGAAGAAAGAGAGAGAGAAGGGATTGGGGAAGGAGGGGGCGAAGGGAACGTGGAAGAGAGTGAAAGGAAGATGCGAGAAGGCGGGGAGGATGAGGAGAGAAGGAGAATGATTTGGGAAGAGAATGGGCGAGGATAGGAAGGGCGAAGGGAGAGGAAGGAAAGCAGGGAGGAAGGAGGACAGCAGAGAAGTATGTGCCTTTCTCCGAAGAGGTGCTGAGGACGAGGAAGAAGAGGAAGTGAAAACGAAACGCTGGCACCGGAAATGAAAGGGGATGCGCCTGCAGTGTCATGTCATGTCATGTCAGCAAATGTTGTTACATGCGGCTTTTTGATAAAAACCTTAAAAATATGATAGAGAAACACTTGGATATAATGACTTAGCGGGTTTCCAAGAATCCAGTACTCACCACTTTAGAAGACAAAAAAGATGCCTGCCAGTGATCTTTTTTTGCTCAGGTACTCCAAAAAATACTACTCTACGATTCAGAACTGCCGAAATTTTTGAATGAGTTGAGTTTTGTTCTAATAAACGAATAGGTAAATCAACCAAGTCCGTGAGACCAGCCAGGTGTAGTTCACTACTTTTGTAATAGAACATTTTTATAAATATTTCGAACAGTTTTAATATTCGAAAATGTGTAATATCGTATCTCTCGCCACTCGCAGCTGCTCCCACTTCCGTAACGTCATCTACTCCTTTGGGCTCGGCATCTTTTCAAATTGACCTTTCTTTCCTATAGCTACATTACATGGGTAGAATTCGTATCACGAATATATATAAAACTGTCTGAGACAAGTCAAAATTTCCTATTTTTCCTACGTATTTTAAATAACGTTTTGATGAATGTTTCCTAATTTTGAACGCTTTTTTACACGAATTTTGATGGCTTTTTTTGACAACTCTCAGTTGATTTTAAGGGACTTTTAGACAAATCTCAGCTGATTTTAAACGACTTTTGTCGATTATTGATTAATTTTAAGGATTCGAATCCGTAATTGCAAATAGGAAATGTGGTGAAAGAGGCGAGACCAAAAGACCGAGGAAGTCCCTCGCGGGGCGGCAGCGCGAAGGCGGCGACGGCAGCGCCGGAAGCGGCGCACCAGCGGCGCAGCGGGGGGAGTGGAGGGGGGTGGCGCCGGCTGCAGACCGCGCGGACGATATATCTGCCGGCGCGATCTGATCGATACGACGTGTCTCCCCTCATTACACGCGCCCGCGCCGCCCGCGCACCGCCCGCGCCGCCCGCCCAGTTTATGCGGCTGGCACGGCGCCAGCGACAGCGCCTCCGCGCTCCGCATCCGCCTACATGGCCTCCGCCCGCGCCCGCGCCGCCGCCCAGATGGACGCGCCGCCCGCAATTCGCGCTCCACTTCAGACGCGGAGAGGCGGTCAGCATTCCCCGTGCAGACGGAGGTTTTCGGAATAAATGGTCCGAACTTCGACGACTCATACGGGCGTCGAAGATGATCACCTTTTAACAGCGGAGCTGTGGTGGGGAACTTCATAAAACAGAAGGTATACATGTGACTCTCTGACTAGAAGGTAACCCATAGTGATTGTTTAAGAGCAACCCGAAAGCTGTCCAATATAAATGTTACAATCTTCGAGGGCTTGTAGAGGCGACGGAGATGATTCCATTTTACCAGTGAAAATGTTGCAGGAAATATAATTGATGTGAGTTGGGATCAGTTGTACATGGCGCACTGTAATAAAAGGAGTGTGTGGTTTCATTAAGCACCATAAACGGACATTAAATGTCCAATCCATTGCGCTATGCTCAAGAGCTCACATTAACAATTCACGTTCTCTCGCTAGCCACTTTGCCACTTTGCCTGGATTCCAAGCGGCATAACTGCGAAACGCGCCCATAAAAGAAGAAAGAAGTCTCGTTCTTGGGGCAGTTGCCATCCCGAAGCTTTCGAAGCGATGTTCCTCTCGCTCCCCCCCCCAGCCCACGCCCCCTCGGCACGCCTACCACCACAACTCCCACATTCCCTGGCCCCCATCGCCCTCTCCGCCACAAGTTCCCCCCCGCCCCTTCCCGAGCCTCGCTTACAGCCTCTCGGCCCTGCGATTACCGCCCCCCTCCCCGCCCCACCCGATACGCCTAACTCTTGCCAGAGCATTCTTTCTGTGTTCGCTCCGCGCCGCGCCCCATCTCGGTGACGTTCACCTACACTACTCCACGACGGCCCCGCCACGGCTCTCCCTTCTCATCAGCCCGCCTGCATCACCGCATCGGTCACACTGTTCCTAGAATACATTCACCCCGCATCGCCCCGCTCTGCATACACCCGCCCCATAGCACAATCTGCTCGCATTACCTCCACGCCTCCATCTCATTCAGCCCCGCACCGGTTCTGCCTTACATCGCCCTTCCCACATCACTCCCAACATCGTCGCGGTCCCACCCGCGGTGCATAGCCTCTCCAGTTTCAGGCCCGAGCTGCCTGGCGCCTCCACCCCCCCGCCCCCCTCAACGCCCCCGACGCTTTGCCCTGCCGTCGCCCCATGCCCCCTCCCCGCGCCGCCCCGCGCCCGCGCGCATTAATCCCAGGCCGGGCGTCAGCAACGGGCGCCGGCGCCGTCTTGCTCCGTAATTGTGCACGGCCTAAGAGGCTTAGCCACGCCCCTCCCGCCCTTCCCACGCCTCCCATTGCCGCCCGCCCCCGCCTGCATCCACAGTGGGCCAGACACCGCCCGGCAGCTTTCCTAGTTTTGTTTTTTGTTTCTTTTCTGGAGACTCCAACAACGCGCACTATAGTTAATTTAAGCGGCGTTATAAGGCATATAATTGATATCGAACGGTAAACATAAACGCCGACGACCTTTGGCTCGAGGACATCTTTATCGCCCGAGGTCATTATGAACCACTTAACGCCTCGTAGCTGCATACATAAGTTTCTTTTTTACTTAATTTGATTGCTTCAGAGTACTTCTTTTACCAATTAACAGAGACTTTAACTTGCGAACCTTTGACTTTTCATATTTCCATCCCAAATCGTTTCCTAAGCTGTCTCATAACTTCCTCCTTAAGAGAACATGTAGCATTATTTCAAATGTTTTTCAAATTTTCCTCGTAACCCACGGTTACTCCCAAATAGGTAGTTAGGCAACATATATCCGTATCCATTAAGCCCGTATCCAAGGCCAATAACATGCATTAATTCTGTAAAAAGGTTAAAAATAAGTTGTACGCTGTGCATTATGGAGAGCGATCAGGCATCTGTGAACTTGGGTCATTTGGAGAAAAACAGAAACCTGTAAACCTAATGGGCAAGTTGATTGTCAGAGAGTATGGTGGTTTTCTGAATTAAAGAACTTCAGTACTTGAGGGACGAGTGCCAATGTTCAAACTGCACTTGACACGAAGAAAAAGAGAGGACTAAATTCCATTCTATTTATAGTAACAGTTTTTAAGTCACAGCCGGCTCTCAGAGCCACTTTTCAGTTACAACATTTATTCAGTTCTCACTTTTTATACACTTATTTCGTACCACTTCGACAAATGATATTAACAAACGAATTTCTCGAATTATTGTTTACATAATCAGAATAAGCGCAAATTGCAGCAAAAGTCGCTATTTTTATGACAAAAGCAACACTTTTCTATTTTTTTTCCAAGCATGCATGGTTTCCCCTTTTTAAAGATGGACCGTTTCTATTTGATTTTTGTGCTCCTTCGTCTGGTCTTTTGGCCTCTCTCGGTCCATGCGGGTCGCCCCGTCCCCCACTGTCCCCTCCCGCTCCTCCCCTCCCCCGCCCCGCTCCGCCCCCCGTCTCCGCCTTCCCTGTCCGCCGCGCTGCAGCACCCGCCCATCCACGGCGGCCGCCACGGCCCGCCCCCCCACCCCGGCGTGCTCGCCTATCCGGCTTATCCCGGTCGCGGCATTAATATAGATGGCTGATAAATACTTGAATTCGGAGCACGTGGCTTCAGCGCTTTTTATTCGCTCGTTGTTCTTCATAACGGCGCCCCTTCGAGTGCTTTATTCGCCGCTGTAATGAAACAAGCGCCGGCGCCGCCGCCGCCGCGATTTTTATTCAGGGCTTCCGGCGACGTACGGCTGCGAGAGGCGGCAGGCGCGAGGCGCGGAAGGGGCGGGGCGTGTTAACAGCCCGAGAAATACGCGCGCGGCGCCCATAAAGAAGGAACAATGTGCCCTGAGGCGGCTCAAACGCGCCGCCAGATATATTGGGAGTTCAAAAGATCGCCGCCAAACGTGGGAGAAATTGGGGAGATATTTTTTTTGCCGATTGATTGAGGAAACGTGTTTTCAAACGCCGTGAAGGGTAGTTAGTTCTAGTATCTGCTTTCGGATATCTGCAAAATGTCATAAAGTTACCGTACAAATTATAATACTCCCACGAGGGAACAAAAACACGGAATGAATGGGAAGAAAAAGAACAATTAGGAAAACCGAAATTTGCTAGTGCGATATATTTTTTGCCGATTGATTGAGGGAAACATGTTTTCAAACGCCGTGAAGGGAAGGTAGTTCTGAGATCTGCTTTTGAATATCAGCAGAACGCCCATAAACGTACCTTGCTAATTATAATATACTCACGAGGAAAAAAGGGGGAATGAATGGGAAGAAAATAAACAAACACAAAATACCTACATTTCCTAGTATGTGTACGAAAGATTACGACGAGTATAGTAAAATTTAAGGAATTAAAATACTTGACATAATGGAACGGAAATGAAAAAATAATATATCTGCGAACTATCGTACAGAGAAATGGACACGTTGTTGAGAATTGCAGAAATATAGGTGACGGAATAAAGGAGTATTACAACATATAAAAACGGAAATCACATTTTCATATCGATGAACCACGCTGTTTCTGCCTTTTTCGTTCAGTCCGTTTCTTTCACTGATTCGAAAAATTGGAAAGAAAAGTGCAATGGTAGTGACATCACATTTAATCACAATTTTGCCTTGAAATAGCGAAACCTCACTCCAACTGGCTGGGAAATACAGAGTATGAAAGAATGGTGTCAATTCTTACAAATAAAAATGAAAAACTCGGTGTATTTATGATCAGAAATGATGCAATAAATAAGTTGAACAAAATTACAGTGAGTGCTATGGATTTATTCTTTAGCTTCTTACAATTTCTCTCATAACGCAATAGAACCCTCAGAAACGGTTTTAAAAATTTTAATTTAGTACCTGTCAATTCAATACGTTCTATTGCTTACGGAAGAATGGATAAGTCAAAAAGTAAAGATGAGATGGTTAAAGTATTGGTAAATATGTATTATCATACTGTTGAAAACATGCTGGTAATAGGGAAATTTTCGAATAGATTGTCATATACGCATTTCTAGTATTAGTAGATTAAAGGAAGGAAACAATCTGAAGAATAGCAGATAAATAACAGATTAAAATTCAAACATCGTGTTATGCGAGTTTTATTGAGTTTGAATCTAACCAATTTCTTTGAATCTGTTGAAAACCTCACTTTCGTCAACACTTCAAAAGCTTCACTGAATTTACTTGCAGTAAGTTGTGAGAGATAAATAGAGTACTCTTTAACGTGGTTTCACATGGAACATGAATCGTAGGAAAATGTAATGTAACTTCAAAACATATGTTTAAAGTTGTTTCATTTACTTCAAAACATTTTGTGAAACATACCAACATATGAATACAAGAGATACTATGAAATACGTCAGTTAAAAGCAAAGGAAAAGACATAAAATTCCATGAGGCGAGGGTTAGTGTTAAGGATATCGCAGAAGATGTAGGAATCTAGAAAGGCTTTCGAATGTTACGTCAAGATGATCAAACACCTACAAGTAGATATGTGATAAAGAAAGTACGTTAGAATGCCAATGGAAAATGGAAAAAGATCGCCTATTATATGTTTCAAAAAATGAAATGGTATACAGAACAATGAATCAAATAGGAGTGATTAGTGGAAGAGACAAACGTCAAAGTAGAACACTGAATACAAAGACTGGAGGAGCAGTGCGAGCAAAGCTGGCGAGATATTTTTTGACAAACAAATAAAGCAGATGAAGAAACGAACACGTGTAAAAAACACACACTTTCGGAAGGGTGGAGAAAACAGAGCTGGAATGTGCTGGTGGGAAAATCAGGAAGAGTAAGAGTAGGATGAGGAAGATAAGAGGGATTCAGAGGGCGGTGAAGAGCAGGGCGAAGGGTATAGAGATATTACCGTAAAAGGGAACGCTTTGACACCTTGCTTGACCACTGATGGCAATGTAACTGGTAGTTACGTTCATGCACTCATTTTGCCAGTGCGTTCGTTTGCGGTTAGCTCACTTGTAAATAAGCCCATTCCTATCTCTTCCAATGCATTCGCACTGCATGGCAGTCATTTGTTTCCCGACTTGTCAGAGTCGTTCCGTCTTATAATAATCCCTCAAGAACAGGGCTGTCCATCTGGCGGCTCGCGGAGCCATTTAGTGTGGCTCGCAAAAGTTTTAGTTTAGCGTGAAAGCACTTTGCATCTATGTCAGGCGAGAGCATTGAGGGCTTGGCGCACGCATCCTATCGCGGTCAACACTGCCTTTCGTGTAGAAATAGGTGAAGCTTATAACTAAGGATTTTTTCTATTAAATTCAGAGATTCAAAATCATCCCAATGTGTATCACTGAGTTTCGAATGGAACAGCCTGATGTCAAGCATGGCTCCACCCCTCTCCCCTTTCAGAGCAACCGGGCAACTGCCGAGATCATCAACGTGGGGACACGTGTGGATCGCACAAGTCATGAAAATGTGGCCCGCAATCTTATTAAAAGGTTTAGTTGTGGCCTTGATACCTCAAAGTTGGACACCCCTGACCTATAGGAAGGAGTGGAAGTGCAAGGTAAGACAGAGAAGGCAGACGGAGTGGCAAAGCACAGAGATAGAGAGAAAGGAGGGAGGCAAAAGTGGGGCAAGGAAGAGAAAGGGCAATCAAAGGGCAGGGAGGAGCAAAGAGGGAAAACGAAGGGCAATAAAGAGCGGGCCAAGGGATAGCAGGGAGTGGCAGAGCAGGGAGGGAAGGACAGGGTGGAGAAAAAGAGATTGAGGATGTGTTGGTGGGGATGAGCAGGAACTGAAAAAGAAGAGCAGGGAAGAAGTGGTGACCGAAGGGCGGTAAAGAGAAAGGCGAGGGGCAGCGGCGAGCGGCAAAGCCCGGCGAGAGAGAGAGAGAGA
>BOPP01000028.1:6297932-6317343 GCA_017312745.1 Gryllus bimaculatus
AGAGAGAGAGAGAGGAGAAGAGAGAGAGGACGATAGAGAGAGAGGAGAAGGGGAGGAAGAGAAAGAAGCGCAGGGCTAGGAAGGGATGGCCAACGGCTGGCAGGGCGGGCGGCGGGGCGGGCGGGGGAGAGAGCGTGCAGCTGAGCGTCAGCCTCCTCCGCTCGGGACAGGGCGACGCGTGGGCGGGGGGACGGCGCGCAATGGCGTGTCCCGCGCGGAGGGCGCAATTTCTTCATTGACCGCAAGCGCCGCCGCGGCAGGAGAGCGGGCTGGCGGGCGGGGCCGGCGATATATTTACGAGGGGCGTCGGCTCGCGGCCGAGCCGGAATCGCTGGAGAAGCGCCCACCGGCCCCCCCGCCCGTTCCTCCGTCCTCCGTCCCCGCCCAGCGCCCCGCCCCTGGATTTATGGCGCTCCGCGCGCTCGGCGCGCTTTAAAATTACGCGCGGCGGAAATGCCGGAATTTTGCGCGCGCGGCAGCTTCGGTTAGGCCCCCGTGCCGCGCCAACCCCACTCGCCCTCCGAGGCGGCCGCCTCGCCGCGCTAGGGCCCTTCTTTGGACGTCGCGCCCCACTCTGGGGTGATTGATTCATTGTTGGGAAGTGGTTCCTGGCGCGGTCAACGTGACTATGGATATAGTCCCGTAAGTATAGTGCCTGTTTGTGGGGGGGAGGTGACGGTGGTCTTTCGCCCGCAGGATGGTTATGAGATTCTGCGGCCGACCTACCGACTGCTAGCGGGGTTCTTCTCAATCAGGTATCTCCCACAAAACGAGGCACCGCCTCAGCCGGGACAAGCTTCAAATTACCGACATTCTCCCGGAATGTGGTTGAAGTTATAGTGCATGTTTTGTGTGTGCGTAGAAGGGGTGAGGAGACCTGACAAGGAAGAGAAAGGTATGAATGCGCGCTGCGGTCCGTGGCGCCGTTTAGTTACCAGGCATTGCATTATCGGGCATGTCGGAGAAACCCCACTGAAAACTACGATCAGATCAGCTTCCCCGCTAGAAGTCTCAACTAACTGACAGAAAACGATTACGATGTGTGGGTATCTAACGGATACATAGTTTCACAGTTTACGATACGTATAATCGTTACATGTATGTTTACCTGAATATAGAGCTCCCTGTAAAGCTATTGACAGATATATTAGCCTGTTACGCGTTTCCCTAACCTTTGGGTGAGTAAGTTACCTCCGTATGGAAATTACCCGTCTTATAAGCTAACCGGCTATGTCTCCCACTGTAAGTTGCCTCGGTTATAATGTTAAGTTTAGGTACGAAAATTTCACAAGTTAAGGTTACCGTAAGTTTATCGGATAAAGTATCGTTTAAATTATACGGCTTAAACAGTTTCGTTAGAAAGTGTACTGGTAAGTTTACGTCCTATGCTACCTGTGTCTAAATTCCACCTCTAAGGTTACATTAATGTCTACGTTTTAGCTTTAGCGTGTTTATGTTACGTTTTTTAGCGTTAATTACGTTAGTTACGTTAAATTACGTTAAGTTAATGTTACGGTTACCCGTTAGTTACTGTTATGTTACGTTTACCGTTACGGGTACTAATGTTACGTGACGTGTACGATAAGTTAGCGTATACGTTACGCTTACGTAACTTACGTTATGTGAGCGTTAAATATAGGTTAAGTTACGTTAAACACGTAAGACTACGTTAAGTTACGTAATTACGTTAAGTTACGTATTAGTTACGTAATTTTACGTTAAGTTACGTAAGTATACGTTTAACGGGACGTTAAAATTACGTTAAGACGTTAAAGTTACGTTAAGTTTACGTTATGTTACGTTAAAGTACGTTAAGTATACATTAAGTTACGTTAGTTACGTTAGTACGTTATTTAATTTACGTTAAGTTACGTATAATTACGTTAAAATTACGTTTAAGTTATGTGTAGTTGACGTAAGTTACGTTGGTGTACGTTTGGACACGTTAGGTATCGTTAGTGAGTTTAGCTTTACGTTAGTAGTTACTGATTACGTTACGTGCTTACGGAACTTACTTTATGTTACGTTAAATTTAGTTAAGTTGACGTTAAATTACGTTAAAGCTACGTAAGTTACGTAAGTTACGTTAAGTACGTTTATTAACGTGAATGTGTGAGCGGTGTGTGTGAATACGTATAGTTACTAAGGTAACTGTAAATTTCTATACGGTAAACGATTGAAGGTCCGTAAATACCCGTAAGGTAACGTTAAGCGTAGTAAAGTTAAAGCTTACGTTAGTTACGTTACGTTACGTTAAGTTATGTTAAGTTACGTTAATTTACGTTGTTACGTTAGGTTACGTTAAGTGACGTTAAAGTTACGTGAGAAGTTTCATTAAGAATTACGTTACAGTACGTTATTTTTATAGCGTAAGTTTCGGTTAAATTACGTTAAGGTACGTTGAATGTACGTTTAACATTAGCGTTTAATTACGTTTTTGTTACGTAAGTTACGTTAAGTTACGTAGTGAGTGACGTTAGAACGTTAAAATATAGCGTCGATATGGTTGAAGAGGGAGGGGGAAGATGTTGAAGGAGAAAGGGAGGAGGGTTAGGCGATGAGATGGGGAGGGGGCGGCGCGGGGGCGGCGGAACTCAGGAGGGAGGAAGAGTGGAGACCGTGACTCAGCGCAAAGGAAACGGGAAATGGAGTTGAATGTGCCTCGGTTTAAACATTAGAAGAACGAATATTTCCAGTCACCACCGAAAGAGCCAGACGGTCATAGGTTCAAATCCGGACGGTGGCATGACTTTCGATATTTACTAGATAACTAGGTAGAAGACTGTCGCTGTCCGCAATAGAATTCTAGCGGCTGGCTGCTGTGATCAGTATTTTTCCGTGGTTTCTCCGATCAACACCAGGCGATTGGCGGAGCAGTACCCTAACGAGCGGGCCACGGACCGCGCGCGATCGTTCCTTTGTCATCCTTGTCCTCTTACTTACACATACACTTACATGCACTACACTACCACACATCCCGAGAGTTGGTCAGGAAATTAGAGCTTGCCCCGACTGGGGCGGTGACACGTTGCTGGGAAATTCCGTATTGGGGAAAATCCCGCAAGCCGACAGGCGTAGTGTGTTGGGGCTGAACTCCGCATCCAGAGGGGGAAGATTACTGCCACCGCCCTCGGAAAACAATATGCACTACACTTTCAGGACTAATGACCTTAGTAGTTAACGAGCCCGGAGACTAATCAATCAAACCATCCAAGCAGTTGCTGTTTTGTTTTAGCGATAGCCGACCTATCGGCGTGGACCCTAGGCTGACCCCACCGCGAGTCGAGGACCTGAAGCGCGAATGGGTAGCCGTCAGATGCACGCTCGTCCTCGTCGCCTCTTTCTCCCCTCGCACTTCCCTTGCTTCCCGCGACGGACGGCGAAACGTACACATTCACGTGGGTAGTTCCTTCGGTGGGGGGTAATGTCTTTTTTTATCCTATTTATGATTTATTAAAGAAAAACATGATAGCGCTACAAAATATGGAGTTTATTCAACATTTTTAGTTAAGTATTATAAAAACACATTAATAATCAATTTCTATTTATTGTTTACTTGTCAAGAAAAAAACACTTCTACATCCGTTTTTCAACTTTTCGTATGTTCATTAGTATTTATTGTCCAGGTTATGTCCGATGTACTCGCATGCTACAGCGTGCTTCTCTTTAGAGCTTGACTGTAAGAGTCATCAGTTTGTTATTTACTCATTTACCCTGGAATCCTAAAACAATATACCTTATCGGTTCTTTTGGATACAATGGAACACAGCCAGGTTTCTATATTAACATGTTGTTTAACAGCTAAACATATCGAGCGAGGTCAGAGCTGTGCATGGAGCGCAAAGTTTGAATATTGAATAACGTTTTTGATTGATTTCGAAAATGTTTGTTTACGCCAGATTGAGGGTGGTAATATATGTTTGAAACTGGATTATTTTTTCAAATTAAACCCACCGTTCCACCGGCCCTGGGCACGTGGACTAGGCGCACGCCCTGTCTCCGCCCGCAGCAGACGCCGCCGCTGCCGCGACGAGAGAGGGAAGAACCTCGAACGCCCCAAGGAGCAGCGGGAGGTGGCGGTCTCAGTGCTGCTGTCTGTTTAGTGGCGGGAATCGGAGTATGTCGTTGCTGATGACAATGTCGCGAGGTACCTTAACGGGAACGATCAATGAGAAGTCACTAGAGCCTTAGTGTTGCTGACGGGGCTGCAGCCGGTGGCGACATTACCGGCGGCGCCAGCGACTGAGCCAGTGCAACTCCGGTGAGTGTGGCTGCGGGAGCGTGGGGTGGGTGGGGCAGTTTGTTTGCCTTGCGTGTCGGCGGCTGCGCCGCGCCGCACCGCGCCATCGACGCAATTTTCGCCGTCGGCCGGAACAATGTCCCCCCTGCCCCGGCGCCGTAGGTGGGGTGAGGGGAGGGTGGGCTGTTTGGGCGGCGGCGCTCTGCAGGCGCAAACAGATTTCCCTATCGCCCGCGCAAACAGCGAGCGCCCTGCGATAAGGCGCAGACCAACGCCCTGCTCGGGAGGCAGCCACTGCGCAGCACTGGCTGATCAAAACCACGGCGCATATGGGGCTCAGAGAGAGACAGAGACAGAGAGAGCGAGAGCGAGAGAGAGCGAGAGAGAGCGAGAGACAGAGAGAGACAGAGAGAGAGAAAGAGAGAGAAAGAGAGACACAGAGAGAGAGAGACAGAGAGAAAGAGAGAGACAGAGAGAGACAGAGAGACAGAGAGAGAGAGACCGAGAGAAATAAAGAGTAGGGAGAAGGAAAGAGAGAGAATGAAGAAAAACAGCGTTTGACGTGTCGTCTATTACATTGCAAGATTTTAAATTCAAACATCGATGATACACGTGAAAAATGACACAATAAAATATCATTTTTCAGTTTTTTTCTTCTGCACGGACACGTTTACGTCAATGCCATAGACCAAATGGTTTCCTATTTGTACACCTACTATTTTCTAAAATATTTTTTTTTAAATTTTTTATAGTAAATCAAATAGTCTCTTTTCTAAACATGGATTTTTTTTCATTTACATCGAAATTCACGATTTTTGGATGTGTCACTTATCTACCGACGGTATGTATCAAAGAAACAATGTTTACAGTTGATGTAGGGGAGCGTTCAGAACAATAAAAAGTACGATGTCAAACAACCAATTATATGCACGATATTGACTAAGATCTTGCCAATTATGATTTGTTTATAATGAGAAATCCTGTTCGAAGCAATTGCTTTATTATTTCAGATAAGCAGGATTACGATGCAGATTCCTCTAAGCTCTCTCGAATCACCGACCAATGCACTTGCGTTGTAAAACTTAGTAACTTCGGGATTGATTTATCATCCGTTGTACTGCCAACGTTTGCGTCTTAATGCATTGAGTTCATTTACAAAACAATTCCTCCTTTAAGACTTCGTCTCTGTTTCAGATCTTTTTCGGACGAGTCGTCTTCAACTTCACTATTACCACCACGAACGATTTCTTCCATTTCTTATATTAATACATCAGTCAACGATCACGCATGCTCTTCTGTTGCATGAAAGTGGATTTTGGCAACTCAGTAAGCCTCCTGTGGTGGCGCAGTCAGCTTCGTAGAAGAGTCGAATTGTCGGCGCTGGATGTCACGCGACAGATGACTCCCACGTTGAAAAGGACTTGGTCAGAAAATGACCTTTGGCATTTGCGTAACCGCGACGGCCAAAAATAAAACTCAAATCAACATGCAGATAAAGAATGCATAGGAAGCTACTGATGCAATTGGGTCTCTGGCCTTCCCGTATCTTGATACACATCACTCTGTACTGGTACCGGGTCCGAAATCCCATGCGCTCCCTCTCACGGAGTAACAAAACTGCATCTGGAAAGTGTTAACGTACTCGGACTAATATTTCACTTATCCATAAATCCATCCATAAGAAAATTAGGATCCAACGGGTTACGGATTTTTAACCGTTAAAGTGTTTCATTTGAAAGCAAAATATGCGTACTGATAATATTCTCATAGAAGACCGTTTCTTACCGCTTTCTCTTAGTATTGACATGCATTCTGGTAAATGTTTGTGACAGCCTTTGGAACTAAAAATTAACTTTATGATACCCCTTCACGTGAAATGGGAAACCAACTTCGTAACTACCTAGTTATAAAGAAAAAGTTCGTGGAAATATTTTGAAAAGTTAATATCAACTTCTATATCTTGATTTATATCTACAATACTTCTTCAAACAATTTAATATTTACACAAGTAAAGGCGTGTATTCACTAATTCAAAGTATTGAATTATATACTTTTATACTGAAATACTAGTTTTTCTTTTCCAAACCATGATCATAAAAATAAATTGTTCAAGTTTCCGGGCAACGAGTACAAGAAAGCCACCCGACTGTAAGTAAGTTGACGTAAGAAGGAAACGTTTGGGCTGGTTTAGTAATCGAATGCCGATACTTGCCCGCATCCTGTTGCAGCGCCCGTGCGCGGGCGGGGCGGTGGCGGCGGGGCGGCGGGGGAAGGAACTCCGCCAGCCTGCTTCGCAGCGCCCAATCGGTGCGGTTCCCGTGAAATCCTCTGCGAGACGGACACGCGCTCTTGCGACGGGAGGAGCTTGCCCCCGCCGGAGATTTATGGTAGGGTCGCTGGCTTGTAGCTACAGTGGCCTCCAGCGGGAACATCGGCGGCATCGCCGCCCCCGGTTGACGGCCAGAAATCTCCTCTCCCTTCCCATCTTTTCCTTCTCTTCCCTTCCCTCTAATCCAACACCTTGCTGCAGGCCCCCGGCCCCGGGCCACATTCACTCCTCTCCAGCCAAAACCGGCCCCTCCCGCCATGTCCTCGGCCTAGCCACCTCCACCTCTCCCCATCCACCATCATCCCGCCCTATCCCACTCTCCACGTTCAGAATGGCTCATCTTTTCTCTACCCCCCTCCTTCCAACACTGGCTCTTCCCTCCCGACCCGCCTCGCCCATTCATATCCTCCCCTATTCCTATTCCCTTCTCGTCCAAACTCTCACCATTCCCCGGTTCAATTCTTCCCCATCCACTACCTCAGTGAGTGGGGTTGTGAAACCCTACCCACCGCCATACAACACCGCCCTTCCCCTCCCCTCTCGTTCCGTTCCGGCGCGCTTCGCCCAGCCCCGCTCCCTGCGCCCCGCGGGCACCCGGTGCGATGGCCGCGCGATAGCCCCGCGCGCGTCACAATGCGATGTCTCGATCGATAGCCTGGCTGCTACTTCCGGCGTGGCGCGGCGCAGCGCGGCGCGGCGGGGCGCTGGCCCTTGCCTGGCCTCTGCCCGGTCCGTGCCCGGTCAGGGGCCGGTCCGTGCCCGGTCCGTGCCCGGCCTCTGCCCGGCCCCTGACCGGCCCCTGATCGACCCCTGACCGGCCCCTGTCCGCCCCAAATTACTGCTTAGCGCTTCCCCTGTTCGCATGGCTGGACTCCGTGGTGCAGTGACTGATGCGCTCACAGTCACCTCTGGGTGCACATCGCCAGCGCATGATGTGTTTGGATTCCCAAACATTCTCAACAAAATCAGAATTTTTCTTGCATCAGTAGCTTGGAACGAAATGTTGACCTCTCTTTCAAGAAAATGAGATCAGATTTACCATTTATAGTTTTTCAATTAAGATGCATTGCTTTGAATGGTAAGAATAGCAAATTCCGTTTGCTGTAAATGCAAAAGTGAGTTCCACAAATTCCAGGATACGTTAATAGATGTGAAGACTTAAAGCGAGGGAAGACCTGAGTCAGTGAATTTAATATTTATTTAACAAACTTATAGTTTTACAAAGGTTTTAACCACTTAAAGGTTGTTAGTATAAGTTTGCTGCTGCAATATAGAGTTTTGTTTTAAAAATTGTTTTGCATCAACGCCCAGTGAAACCTTCTAAAAGCGGCTACCTGGCTTATACGATTACCACCAGGAATGACTACTATTTCGTCGAACTGTTTTTTTTTCACATATGACACTTGTAAATGAATATTCTCTATTTTATGCCGTCACCTGTCACCGCTGTCCACAAGGTCGCATATTTTTTATATGAATCTGCATATACAAAATGTTCATATACCAAATGTGTTTTAAATGGTAACGACTTCCGGTATTACATTTTGCGATTATTAACCTTAACACTAAAAAATAGGACGGTTAGTGGCATCGTTTTCTGTTAGTGAATCCTGGGTCAATACTAATTGTTAGAGTCAGATTGCTTAAATCAGTGATATCTTGATTTGCTTATCTCACAGAACGTATGTTCTGTTTAAATTGATGATTAAATACAAGTTATGAACTTTTGTCATTGTGTGAGTGGTAGTTATAAGCGTATTAATGAATGAAATCTCCGAAAGAAAATAAGCAAATAGTGGTTCGAAGAGCAAAATATTGCAAAACGAATGATTTTGTAAACGAGTTGTTTTAGTGTGTACGTGCAAGAAAGAATGCGGTGCATGAAGTGTAATTAAAACTATTGAGTCTAAAACATTTCAAACTTTCTCGCATTATTGTAAGAGCTCCGCAATGTTATACTATGATATTAACCTGTAAAAGTGTTTCCATCTATCACAATTTTTCCCCCCTCCGAGACTCCAACTTCAAGTTAACTCGACGCAGCTTTACCGAATACCACCTTCAAAAAGTAATGGTATCTTCCTTTATTTCTAACACGCAATCTTCAACATTCAGAGCGTTGAAAAACATTAGATTGCTGAATAGCTCCTACGGCTATCTCATCAATTCACATTAATTTTCTAACAAAATTCTAATATAGATGATTTTTAGCATCTATAACATTTTAATAAATAACACGTGAGTCTCAAAATTCTTATAATGCATACTTACTCAATAACTGTTCTTTGTAAGTTTTAATGTGAAAAACTGTTAATAGAATGAATTTTGCACCATTATAATAAGATGTTAATAATTACATGACTCAAGAAGTATCTTCAGGAAGTCAATTTTTTCTAGGTAAACTTCAAGGATTTTGAAGAAATAATTACCTAGTATAAATGTGAATGAAATATTTTTCAGTACTTGAAAAAAAACGAGAAATAACATTAAAACGTCGTATTTGATTAAATTAATAAAAAGAGATATTAATAACTATCTGTCTTTAAATTTAATGGAATACTTTAATTCTGATAATTTTAACATAAGTTAGCATCGTACCCAGCGCCTTAGATAAGCAGAGATAACTCCAAAGGGGAGACTGCGCCAGCGGAGAAGCTGCGAGACGCAGCAGCCCTCTCATCCCTAAGGACAGGCCTCCTGGACAGAAGCAGCGTCTGCCCCACCCGCACCTCCAACGCCGTCTCCGCATTCGCCTCGTTTCGATGCGAAGCTGATCACAAGACATGTCGGCGCCCCGGCGCCCCGCGGCTTTTCTTCTGATCTCGGGAGCTCTCAAACACTTTGTTGGCGCTCTGCACGCTGGCGGCGCAGCGGCGGCAGAAAGAAGAAACCAATAATTGACGGAGAAAACATAGTCGGCGGCGATCTTCAGAACTACAAAGCAAACCCATGTTTGCCATCTGCTCTCGTGCTTTTGATACGTCCCCAAGCCAATCATACAAAATACACATCTAATTGGTAGGAGGTAGAGGAGATTCTGGGTACAAATTTTCGTCCTCCTTGCATTCAAACGCACTCGAAATTGCTCACTAATGGACGCTATCCTGCTTTGACGAATATTTTTGACATGTTCCTTTGCTTATTTACGAATCTTTTCGTCTAATTCTCCCTTAACATGTTTAATGCATAGAGGTGCGATTGGTTGGTTTGTTGGTTCATCGGTTGTTAGTGATTTCGAGCCCGTCAACTACTGAGGTTATGCGTCCAGTTAGTGTAGTGCATGTTCTTTCATCGGAAGGTTGCTGTGATTTTTCCCAATGAATGGTGAGTTTCGGGCCGACCTACTGTCGACTAGCGAGATTTCTCCCACCAGTCAGGCACCACCTCAGTCGGGACAAGCTCTAAACTCCCGACTGGATATACGTATGAAAATATAATGAGCAATATAATGTGCAAAGAGACAACTAAATGTGGTATTTTCTTTTCTTTTACTTTAGTATATCTATTGCATTTCAATCAAAATACGACTACACACCTTTAAATCAACTATCCTTGTTGCACGAAACGCTTTATCATGTACATGATTACCAGACATCAATTCCATTACCACATTACTAGTACCATATTTTCATCAAGATATTGTTAAAAACAAATACAGAGGGTAAACTCATACTTTAGTGCTCATTTTGTTCGCCTTCAATGTTTGGCTAAAAAGGTTCAAATTTGAACAATCTATGTAGATTGTGGTTGAGAAAATGTGTTCATGGCACATTTGGTCAGGGCCCTCCCGTTTTCTCTGTCTCCTATTCATCTAATTCTCCACTATCATGTAGTATCATCCGTTTGCTTATCAGCTCCTTCACCGCTTTTCACCTTCACTCGCTGGGTCCACGCGACCTTCCCATTGGCTGGCGGCGCCCATAAACCTGGCCAACCAGAGACATTCTCAGCCTACCGCCATTCGTCACACTCAGCATACTGAAAACGCCCTCTCCGAGAATCAACGCAGTGCACTCCACTAGACGCCTAGAAGTAGGACCTTTGCGGGCTTCCTTCAAGATTTCGGCTTCCCGGTGGAAGAAGACTAATATGTATGTTTTTCTCATGTGGCATAGCTTGACGGAACATTGTATGATTCATGATATGTTCAATAAATACGAACTGACTTCATTTTCATTTTCAAATACACAACACTAAACCACACGATAAATAAACAAAAACACATACAGAGAGCTGCTCTTCCCTCCACACAAAGAGAAAGACGCACACGCGGCATTCCCATTATTTGTCATCCAGCTGCAGGCAGCAAAAAACGCTTATGGTGACGTTGTACAAATGAAGGCGCTGCTTCGAGCGCTCATTAGCCGGAGAGCGAGTGCATGTTGATGGTCGCGCGGAGGCGGAACAGACAGGTAATCACTCTAAGAGCAGTAACATCTGCGAGTGTCTCCTCACACGAGATGGCGCATTTGCCAAACTCTCCCCACCCTCACTCCCACCGCTTCCCAACTTCCCTAAACAGCGCTGCCATCGCTCAGCGGCCGCTGCTCGGCGCTGATACGCAAATGGGCGAGTGACGGCCGAGCTCTATGCAAGAATCACGCACACTCGCCCCCTCATTTGGCTTTCTGTGACAATTGCGAGCAGTAACCTTTGCACAAATTGCAAGTGCCATTGCTCCCTCGTCAGTGCCGGAGCTAGACAAAGCTGAAACCTAGCCCCCTGTCCTTAACTAAAAATGTGAGTTGTATCACTAAACTATTTGAGTTATTTTCTTTTATTTTTTTTAAGTAATAGTATTTAGTGATCAAATAATACTATATTCTTGGTGAGCTTAAAATGCTAAAATAGTTTGTTTAGTTAGTGTTTAATAAAATTACTTGTTAAATACGTGAAATAATAAATATGAATTTCAGTACAGTATATTTTAATGTTAGCGTCATTTGAATCATTTCCCAGAGTTCTACCTTATAAGAAGTTACTGTAATAAACTATTGCATTAATAGGACATTTTATTAAATATCAGACTACTGTACCCCTACGAATAAAATTACGATAACGAATTCTAATTTCTTTTTCAATTTTTTACAATTTTTCCCTTCCTCGGACCTCTTGACTTGAGGGCCTCAGGCGACCGGCCGGCCTGCCCATGACTAGCGCCGGCACCGGCGCTCAGAATAGGCAGACGTGATCCATGAATGGACGTGTGTAGAAAGATACAGAAAGGAAAGGGTTTAATGCTAAACCACGTAAACAGTAACGAGAAAAGCGTAAGAGGGAAATACAAAAATACTTATGAAGTGATCCATGGAGACGAAAAAACGTATGTTTCCTTGAATAAAAAAAAAACGTTTCCTTGAAATAGTACCCGTACCCAATCTTTAGCTTCAACACAATTGTTTGTGTCGTTCTTAACGACCACTATAAAACCATAACAGACGCCGGCCGTTAATAGTGTTTTGCTTGCTCTTCAAATGTTGAAGTCCAGGACATGGAACTTTTCTTCGATTCAATTTTTCTTGTGCTATTAAGTAGTCAGCAATAAAAATAGACGCTACCTCTAGGTAATCTGAATGAGCAATATTCTTTGAGATAGAAGTGCATTTGATTTATCGTCAAACCTAGGCTGAATAAGTGATTAGCTGGACAGATAACAGTAATTATCTGTCACAAATAACGACGGTGTACGATCTGGTTAACCTTAGATTATTATTATTATTATTATTATTATTATTATTATTATTATTATTATTATTATTATTATAAAAGTGCCTTCTGTATGACTTTGGGTAAAAATAAAAAACTCATTTTTACAATAAAAAATAAATTTAATGAATTGAACACATGAAATGGAATCACAAAAACATTGCAAGGGGTTTTGTATATAATCCTAAATGACTTGACTCTTACAGTAGGCACTTGCTTTAGTTGCACATACAGGGCTTTTGAGAAGCGTCCGCAGAAGTAACTGCCCTCAACTTTTGATATGATCGCCATCGCCCCATTATGATTGCTAAATGTTCAGAACAACACTTAACTGCTAGAAGACAAGGATTTTGTATTCATAATTTACAATATTAGCCAATAAAGCACCAAACATATCACTGATGTAACTACAAAGGCGTAGTCTACTGGACGACGCGTGTTGAAGTGGCGTGCACCATAAATAGGCACGAGCACAACGGTACGTGTATTTCATAGACTACTCACACAATGAACACAGTTTCAGATATGAGGAGTGAGGGGAAGGTAGTAGAGTAAGCTTTCCGTCCTATATTTGTCGTCTGACGACGCCTTTGTATTTTACGGTTAATTAAATTACACGTAAAAAAGTTACAAGAGAAGATTTTTTTATGATAACATGAAAATAGAAAAAAAAGACTTCCTTATTGCCGGAAATTCTGATAATAGATTTTACAAATGTTTGGAAATCAGGGTCATCGACAAACAATTTTTGTTGAGTACATGGAGAAAAAACGTGCTCAGGGATGTTTCTGAACGAACTCCGGTGAATCCCGAGAAATAGAGGTGCGCACCTGTTTTGCTCCCCACGAACTCTTCAACTGAGCAGTGCACGAAGTCTTAGCGCGGTATCCCGTGCTCCAGGTGGAATGACTCGGGTCCGTAAGTTATGGAATGACCCGCATCACCTCGGCGCCGCTGTCCCGCGCTGTCGCAGAGAACAGACAGAAATGGCAAAGGTAGGGGGACGAGAAGAGCTGGGGCCCCGGGCTGCGAGTGGTGGGGGCTGCAACAGCGGCGGCGCGGTGGGGTAAGATCCCAAAACGGGGGGCAAAATGTGAAAACGTTATCGAAATTTAATCACACTTTCTATACAATGGTTTGGGGCACGCTAATTACGATTTCAATGTCAAAATTGCAAAATAACAAAATGGCGAATCGAATATGATGGGTTAAAAATTACAAATGGTTAAATTTTCATAAACATCGGTAAGCAGGCTTTTATGGGTTTGCTGACTTCAATGTTTATGCTAATATTGAAAGGAAATTGCAGATTTAATATGGCGGAATAAAAATTGAAAAACTCTAAAAATGTTCTGCACGAAATGCAGAACAGCAGCTAATAGCTTTTTTGACAAGTTAATAGCTACGTAGTAGAGAATGAAGTTTTTACAAATTTCTTTGTGTAACTTATAACTGTTCGCGTTCTAACGTTTCCAATAATGTAGAAAGTCACTATGAGGTATCGGACCTTTTCTAATCATAAGTAGACACTTTTGGAACAGTCTACCCAACTGCTTACTTAAAATTCCTAAACAATTCCTTTTTCTCAACTTTGGCCAGTTTTTTGTCATCTTGGCCCAATGTGTGTCGAGAGAACAGAGATGGCAAAATGAGCCACGAGAAAGGAGATGGGCGCGGGGGCGGCGGGGCGGCGGCGGGGGGCGGCGGGCGGGGGGGGGCGGCGGGGGCGGCGGGGCGCGGGGGCGGGGGGCGGCGGGGGCGGCGGGGGCGGGGCCGGCGGGCGGCGGGGAGGCGGGGCGGCGGGGGCGGCGGGGGCGGCGTGGGGCGGCGGGGACGGCGGGGGACGGGCGGCGAGGGCGCGCGGCGAGGTAGCGGACGCGGCGCTGTGTGGCTGCAGCGGAGGTGGGGCGGGTGGGCGGGGAAGGGGGGGCGGGGAGGTGGGGCGGGCGCGTGGCTGGGCGCCCTCTTCCCCCAGGGGAGAGAGTTCGCGGGACCAAAACGCTGCATTTACGACGCGCAGCCGCCCCCAGAGACTCGGAAACGATCGCTTGTCGCGGCGGCCAGGAAATTTTGTCTGCGCGCGGAGACTGCATATTTCCTCTCGGTAACTCTCTCTTCCTGAGAGTTCTATTGTTTCAAAAATATAGCGTGTTTTTATTATTAACACAGAATGACAGTTCTCTGAAATTAGATGCTTATGCCATTTTGTCGAGCAAGCATTTTGCTGGATCCGATTTTTATTCCCCGAGGCTGTTAGTCCTGGGGGTACGAAAGATGAAATGATGATAGTGAGGGGTGAAAGTGCGGCACAGACACAGACATACGCAAATACACCCATGCTCGAGGCGAGATTCGAACCCGCGATCTTTTGGTCCGAGACCGCTACGGCACTACTGCCTCATTGACCTCGGCCATCTCATTGGCTAATAATAATAATAATAATAATAATAATAATAATAATAATAATAATAATAATAATAATAATCCTCTACATCACGACTTATGTTATCAGTCGGCTAAATATAAAATCTACTCCAGGTTGCAACCAGCTTCATAAGAAGCAGATCTAGTGACTGTCGATGCTTCTACAAAACTTTGCGCAAATTGTGCGCTTTTCCAAATAAAGCAATTTCGTGCACTTTCCAGTCTTTGGAATAACCTGGGAGGTTGGCCAAGTTCTTACACAATTTTTGCAGAAGAAATGCCATATTCCTACGGCACCCAGCATCCTAAGGCGTGATTTGGTTCTGCAATACCCTGCGCAAAATGTATCCTACAACACGTACCATACAGCGCCGTACCACACAGCCCCATTTCCTGAATTTCTTAGTGCTTACTGCAGCCTGGGGTCTTAGTCAAGTGCTCGTAAGATCTTTAGGAAAGGAGCCCAGGGCACCCATTGGCACCATCTCTGTTCTAACATTCCACATTCGACTGGCCTCGATTGCAAGATCTTTACATTTATATATATCTCAGCAGACATTGCCGTCTCATTTTTATCACATGGAGCAGATAAATCACTAAAGACATTATTATTATTATTATTATTATTATTATTATTATTATTATTATTATTATTATTATTATTATTTACACCAAAATATCACGTTTTAATTCTCATTTTTCAGCGAAATGATTGAAGCTATAACCCTCTGTTGGTACTTGTTTTAATATGTAATTTCAGCATTCCTCGCACGATGGTTACTTTTTGATACATCACTTTAGCTTTGAAAAAGTAACAAAAATTCTATTTGCGCCACTTATGTGGCAGGCGTGCCTACAAACCCGCATTACACATTTGCGTACGGGTATGTAGTACCTCTAAACCAGGTGCATGTCAGGCCCTCAAAATCCTGTTTTAAAAGTCCCAAAGAAACTCAAGATGTTCTGTAGGGCAAAATTTACCATAGTGATGGTACATATTAAAATAGAATTTCTCATATTTACCGTATCTAGACTACATTTTCCGTCGAGTTTTCACGTTTTCTTAATATTTAATTTCCCTAATAGTCGAATTCAAATATACGTTTAAGAATAATATAAAATCTGGCACTAAACGTTCACTTGCATTAACAATTTGGATTCTTTTTAAGAAAATATCGTTTATGCTTTTTTTTAATGTATGAATTTTGAAGCTCTTTTTCACCCCAAAGTATCGAGTTTTCAAGAAATATAACAATGTACATTTATAACAGATGTACTGAAAAATAAAATAATTTATTAGAAAAGCCGATAATGTAAATATTAACCACGTGAGTGGATATACGTAAATATACTCTCAGCTGACAATGAAACTTTACAGGTTTGGTTACTTTGGGTGGTATATGGTTTACTTTGTTTTTATCTTGTATTATTTACATTGCAAACTGTTTATTTTGTATTTTTTTCTTATTATTTTGGATGCTTTTCGTATGAAGTAAGAAAAAATTAACGAATATTCTTGAATGCGTTGTTGGTTTCTGAATTTTTCAAACGTATCTAAAATGAACTATTTTAACGGAAGTTGCTTTGTAACATTAAAATATTAATTTAGCGACAGTAAACAGTTGCTTATATACGTATGTTTCGCTGACTGCGTCCGACGGAGGACTAACATTACGGTGAACTCCTTTTGACGGTTCCGAGTCCTCGCGCGGGGCGCGCCCCCTGCAGGCCCTCGCGCCGCCCGCCTCGCGCGCACAAAAGCTATTATATCGAGTGTCCACGCGTAACCGAGCTAACCGAGTTTGAACTGCGCCCCCAACTCGTAATAAGGTAAGCAGGTTAGCTGGGCCGCACGGCGGCGTCTCGCGTTGCTCCGCACAACTTCGAGAGAGCGCCCGGGGTTCGCGTGCGCGAAACGCGACCGCGCCGCGCCGCGCCGCGCGCGCCCCTGGCGGCCGCCCGGAAGACGCGCCAACGCTTGCCGTTGTTTGTTTGGAAGAGCCGGCGGCGTCTTGTGTTCCCGTTGGCGACGCGCGCAGCCTTCCCGATGATCTTCCGAACTTGCGGAGTCGCGGGGGAGGGGGGAGGGGGAGGGGGAAGCGGCATAACCGCGCCGGGCGCCTTTGTGCGAGGCGCGGAGCGGCTTTCGCAAGTGCAGCGCCGGCGCGGGAATTCTCGCCAGCCGCGGAATAACAATCAGCCGCTTGGCTCGCGGCGCCACCCCCGGTGGCGGAGGGGGTGGAGGGGCAGCAAGGGGAGTGCGAGGCGCGGGTTGCGCCCTCGGGCCCGGCGCCCTTTCACTCAAATCCGCAGGGCGGCGTGAGAGGCGTAGCAACAAATGAAGCGCGCGTTCCAACAGTTGGACCAGCGCTACGAGAAATTGAGATGGGGCCGCAGTGGGAAAATTACTTTTGGTCATGTTTTGAAGATTTTGTGAAAACGTATAAAATAAAACAGTACGTAATCATAAATGTGTATTAGTGTATAGCTAGGAGCGTAGAGGCGTGGCAACACATTAAGTGTGCGCCCCAACAGTTGGACCAGCGCTATAAGAAATTATGCTGGGGAGGAAATGGGAAAAATTACTTGTTCGTGATTTATAGATTGTGTGAATGTATGAAATGAAACCAACCATACGTAAAAATACAAGTGTATTATAAATTTAGAATTCTAGATTCAAGCATGACTGTTTGCCCTTATCACCGAGGGTGGTTCGAGATCTTCAGGCAACTAACTTTTAAAGCTGTAAGTTTATTAACACAATTTTTCGTTGATCGATTTGGCAGAAAACAAACTAATTTTGCCGCGTAAAATAATTGTTACGGGACCCATGTTCATAACTGTTCAGTTTAGTGACAACATCCACTTAAAAAAACGTTTGGAGAGAAATGACAGTATTCAAACGTCATTAGAAAGGAGTTCACAATTTAAGTCAATAAAGCGGCCTTCTAGGAAGGATAGACCAACCTGTGCATATTAAATAAGTTGACTGCAGCTAAGTATTCATTTTACCGCAAGGAAGATGAAAATTCAAATAAATATGGGAGGTCGTTAGACGTGAACTCCGAACTTAAATATTTCGAAACATATTCCATATCACTTACTTGTGTAAACGAAAAGGGATACAATGAAAGCGAGAGCATCACAGAGTGCGGCAAGGAACAAAAATATTCACTTTCCAACCTCGACTGAATTTTCATTTCCATTGTTTGTTCGTTTCTTTTGCAGCGGGTACGAGCAGCAGGACGGCGCGTTCATCCATGAGGTTTATATAGAATCTGCGTTTTTTCAAAATTTCAAAGAACAGATTTTCTGCAATCTAATATAAGATATTTCATTCAGTGTTATAGCATCTGTTGTAAGTGATCATGAGATTGAGTGAACGAGTACCTGAGTGGATGAGATTTATCAATCCCAATGATGTGCATTTATTTCACTTTATACTGAATCATAATTAGGTAGATAAATACAGTGACTTAGTTAAAATATATTTTCACTTCACGCAAAGTGGTGTTTACTTTTAGCAATTTTAGATTTTTGGCATTTGAAAATAATAAAGCAACATTTCAAACGTCATAAAATAAGGAAGATATAATTTTAGACTGCAACTAATTCAAGCACATCTGAAGCACCATATGATTAATTCGTGTGATCAGGATTGTTCTGCTTGCAATTAAATTCCAAATTAAATATTCATAAGTGAGTAAATCTTCATTTCTTACATAAAAACTCCGTCAGCTTGTGAAATAAAATTGAATGAAGTTCAGCTCTTAGCACAAAATATTGAGCGCAAATGGAACAATACATATAGCGAACGATGTAAAAATATAATCTGGTAATTTCGCAAAAGTGCCAGAATCATTATTTTAAACATAATCATTACAAGACGAAATATGAAACATTACTCATGCAAATATACGTACAATAACGGTCCTTTTAACTTAAAATTGCGAAAAAGTTAGGTATTGGAAGTAAGTTAGGAATTTTTATTGCACATTTTAGTGTTAAGAATAAAGTCATAATCTTTAATATATAATGATATTCAAAGAATGAAGAGGATCAGATACAAAAACCGCATGCAAGCAAAATCTACGTTGATGTAATCGTTTACATATTAATTTCAATAAATCTTTAGATTCAATTTAAACTACTAACATAAATTATACATCCTATTCTTTCTCTTTCCCTCTAGTACATCCACGATTTTAAAACTGCTTCACATAAACAATCCTTGGCGAATCTTTTCCGCTACTCTTGAAATGTATGTTTTCTGAACGTCCTCCGTGTCAGTAGAATGGCCTTGTTCTTGTCTCTGCCTTTACTCCTTTCCATTCCCCACTGCCGACGCCCAATGCCCCATCACTTGGCATCTGGGTCTCCGCAGCATTCACTCTACTTTCCCCGACTTTAATCCAGAGGCCTCTGCCCAATATTCAGTTTCGACGCAGCTAATATCATTGAGATCCTGCGGCCTATTTCCAAAGAAGACAATGTCTTCGACTGGCAGGCTATCGATTATTTGTCAGAAAACTTTCCCCTCCCACACGAACGTATTGGCGTTCCTTGCCAGTGAGGAGCGCCTTCCGCGAGAGAACCTCTGCCGCCCCCGCGCCCGCCCGCGCCCACTCTCCAGCCGCGCAACTCATCTCCGCGCCAGTTGGCGGCGGAGCGCCCGCGGCGGCGGGCGGAGGGGGCGGGGCAATGTGGGCAGG
>BOPP01000028.1:6322408-6360563 GCA_017312745.1 Gryllus bimaculatus
CTCGCCCCGCCCGCGCCGCCGCGTCTGCTCGCCCGGCGACGGCGACGGCGCGAGGGCGAGGGCGCGACTTGAGGATTATTGTCATTCTCTGGAGTAATTTCCCAGATTCAAATGCGAGACTAATAGTCCGCAGGCGCACTCGACTTAAGGTTCCGCTGAATCACACGGCAGGCAGGCGAGCAGGTCGGCGAGGGACGCGGAGGTGTTCCAGGGCGGATCCGTCATTACGAGCGAGACCAACTTTTGCGCTCGCGCCTGGGGGCGGGCGGGGAGGGGAGGGGATGGGAACAGCACGTGCGACGCGGGCGAATGTCGCCGACCTTTGTGAAACAAGTCGTGTGGGGCGGGAGGGGGAGGAGGATCCTCCGCCGCAGACTTTTCTGAAAGCGCATCGACCAAATCGATCCGCTGGCTCTGCGCCGCAACGCCCACGCGCGTCAGCTGCCTTCAGTCGCCGCTGCCCGCATTTCGACTCGTCAAAATGACGCACCAAAAATACAAACCTTATGTTCAAAATTGCTATCAATTCGTAATATTTAATAGGCAGATTTTGATGACCTCAATCCAAACCAAATTTGATTAACCAAAAATGATTAATACAATGCTCTTAAATACCCTCAAAGGAAAGAAAAATGACGTAAAAATTTAATCAAAACAAGTTCAGATAAACAACTCAAGTTGTTGAATATATTACTGATATAATCGAGGATTCTTCCTTGTGTTCAAGTGAACTCAGCTTGCATACGTGTGTTTTGGACTATTTTTTACCAGAAAAGTTTGCCTTATGTTATTTCAAAATTGGCCCAACTGACAACGACGCTGTCAGGCGTCACAGGAAGCTTAGATTACATACTCACAACGGATGACATTACAATTTCTGAGCTAAGAAATCTAATACACTACTCAAGATAGATCATTTGTTACATTGCGTAAATATTATTTGAACATAATACTTTTAAAATGACACTATAATATAAAGAATAAGCGACGCACATTGCAAGCATTTATTTACTGAATCTTTCTAGCTGTGATGAAAGATCAGCGACGGCAGAGTGTGTTGGCCAAATACTTCACTCTTCTGTTAAAATTTTAGTAGCTTCAAAAAGTAATGATTTGCAGCAATGTGTATAAATTATTGTAGAATTTCTTGAATGTATTGACTGCTCTGAGAATATGTGATTCGTGAGGTCTCGCCGACTTCTTTCGCGTCGCCGGCTGCGGAGGAGACTTTTCTCAGTTATCTAGAAATAACCATCTACAACTCTACTCCTCAGGGCGCCGGGCGGACGCGTCAGCTACCGAAGGCCTTGGGCCCGTAAGAGTAGGGCATGTTGTTTTCCTGGGGAGGGGGCGGTGATCTTCCCCCGCTGGATGACGAGATCTGGCGCTGACCTACCGTGGGCTAGTGGGGTTTTCTCCAAGCAGGTATCTCCCACCAGCGGGAAACCACCCCAGCCGGGACAAGCTCTAAGCTCCCTACCTGCCTCCCGGCATGTGAAGTAGTGTAGTGCATATTAATATAAATGTGCCTAAGTGGTGAGGATAGGAAAATGATGAGGTAGGAAAGATCGCACTCAGTCCGTGGCCCGTTTCTTAGGGTACTGCTCCGGCATTCGCCCAGTGATGATCGGAGAAGCCACAGAAAACTACCGATCAGAGCAGCCGTCCTCTTGAATCCTCCTTCAGATGATACTGAATTTGACAAGCTAGTGTCGAAAATCTTGCCACCGTCGAGTCTCGAGCCTAGAACCTCCCAAGTCAGAGGGGCAGCAGTGACATCAGTTGATGCCCTGGCAATCTCTCCCGGTATGCGTAGCGAGCGACCGAACGCCGTATCACGATTGGTGGACGCCAAACATTTGGTGCCTGCTCTAACCCCAGCTTTTGCGCACATCAAAGGAACATTCGCCGAGCACCTCGGTTGTTCGGAATAGAGGTACAGTCGCTCCTGTATGCCAAATGTCAGGAGCCACCTTCATGTACTTCGACCGAAAATCAATAATGTATTCATTGCAATGTTTGAAATATTCGCATATAGATCTCCCTGTACCTGCAAGAAGGAAGTTATACAGAGAATGTACCCGAAAAGCACGAAGGAAACTATGAAAAACATTCGGTTGTCTGATTTAACGGATAATTGTCTGATTCCGTTCTATTATCTAGTACGTCAAACCAGTACGTCGTATCCAGTACGCCTCAGCACACCATTCATTAAACACATTTTCAGTACAACCAAGTGTTCTTTGGGCATCAATATGTTGGGTTATAGACACAATGAGTCTTCAGCTTTATTTCTGATTTTACACTCTAAACGCCATATTACAGGGAGGTTATAAATTTGTGTAGTTAACACTGCCAGTATAAAATAAAGTTTGTGAATTCTTTTGCCATTATAAAAGAATCTGCCAATTTAAAATAAATCACTTTTGAGATAATCCTCAGTCCTTATGGTTGGTTGAATGGATGATGAATAATACTATTATTTGAGTGAAGAATAAGGAAGTGTGTATTGAAAGGCAAGGAAAATACAAGTATCAGAAAATCTACTGCAGTGTCCACCATTAATACTATATGGATCGACCAGTACTTCGAATTCCGTAATCAATGGTATTAGGTGAACAACTTGGCCATTACAGCACTGGTTGCTAAAAAGAATAAAAAGTATTAAACACTCCTAGAGTTATAGAGATGCTTTAGTTTTGCAAATGTTAAAACATTTTATGTATTGTAACTATCATGACAATTTCACATCATAATTCGCCTACAAACTTTGAGAATATTTGCGTGGACACCTCCATCAAAAGTGAACTATAAAGTGCACGGAGAACACTGCAATGAAATTGAATTTAAATGCTATGATCAGCCCACGCTCATCATGCGTAGCTGAAGTGAATCCAAGAGAAATTCTTTCAGAAGGGCTGTCAAACTGGCGGGCCCCGGTCTGAGTGTGGCCTGTGATACTATTTATTGTGGCTCGTAAAGTGTTACTAGTCAAATATGGAAGTTTCTTGCAACCATGTTGGGTGGTAATATTGCACCTAGCGCACGCGCCCTGTAGGGGCCAATACCCTCTTTAATGTAAAAATAGGTAAAGTTTAGACTTAAGTAGTTTTTCTAGTAAACTCAGAAATTTAAATTCATCCCATTTGGTTTCTTTGCTTTATGCATGGTACGGTCTGATAACATTCTGATTCGACCCCCCTTCTTTTCAGAGCAACCTGGCAAACTGCCGAGTTCCACAATATCTTAAGTCAGGTGTGGATCGCCGTAGTGATAAAAACAGCGCTCGCAACCACTTTAAAGGTTTTAATTGTGGATCTTGAGGCCTTGAAAGTTGGACACCCCTGGCTTAGACATTCGCGTGAGACTTCCGTTGCGTGGACCCAGCATTCACGCACTGACCATCAATACATAGTCTCTCTCTTCCGCAGCAAACGATTCCTGTACGCTTTCCCTCCACTTCCTCTTCCTCTACCCGTCCCTTCGCCCCACCTCCCCCCTCCCCCTACTTACACACGCGCGCGCCTCCTGGCGCAACCAACGCTTCAAGCGCCCGCGCGTTTGATCGCCCGAAATTCTTTATACGCCGTAGAAATCCGCTAACGCCACGGCTCCTCGTCCCGACGTCTGCTCTTCCTGAGGCTGCGACTGATAAAAATTTCCGCAGCGGGCGGTGCCTTTTTACTACGCGCTATAAAATCCTCCTCCCACTCGGACGCGGCGGCGGCGGCGGCGGCGGCGCGTTCGCTGGAAACGAACGGCGGCAGCAGCAGGCGACGCCGCGCGGTAGCACATGCCACAGTCCCTCTCGAAACCATTCGCACGCCTCTACTTTCACAAACGTTCGTCCAAACTTTTTACACAAATCATTACTTTTTTATTTACTACAATCGCATCAACCAAATATTATTAGCGACGCATCAATATTTTACATATTCGATATTTGATTTAACATTAATCATTATTATATTTCAATTCAGCATAATTTAGGTAAATTGGAGTTAGCAACGAAAGTAACGAAAACAACGCCTTAAAAAACGAAGTAAAATGACCTAATAATCATCAGTTATACAAATCAATGGGCATCAGAACTATTCGGATAGAGCGCGACTATCCTTTAAATACAGAACGTCGAACGCTGAAAGTTATCCATGAGCCAGCGACAGTTTGCTTTCGTCACCATGTGGATCCTCAAGAGTGTGAATCGTTAGAAGCACTGCCAAGGAGTAACATGAGTCTCAAAGGGAGGAACTGTTTTTGAACGTCAGATGGTTGTATTTCACCCATATGAAAGATAAGAGCTGCTAGTTTTGGGAGTGACTGTACGCACATTGAGCGCGTGGGAGTGTGTGTTCGGAAATCCGCCCCTGGGGCACGACCCGTCTCCATCCACGCTCCGCGTTCCGGGCGCGCTCTGCCACCGGTAATGACGCGAGGGAGCCGCCTCCCTCCTACTGTGTCTCCCTTTCTGCACCCTTCACTCTCACTACAGTGTCAGAAATGTCATTATACGTAGTGAAGTTTATTTTGAAATTCTTTGAATATTATTGATCATTTTTGTACATTCAGAGTTTTTTATATTAAGTAAACCTCTAATTTCAAAAATGTTAATGTAGATTAATGCATTTTACATTAACCTTAATGTCACCTTGTACATTAAAAAGTGCCTAATATATTTGTACATTAAATTTAATGCCTAAGTTAAAATCAGTGTATATTTAATGAAGAGGTTCTCCTATTTCCTGTGGCACTCATCATTTACAGCGTATATTCATAATTACCAATCAATCATTTTCATTAGACCATTCTTCCCAGATGCAAATATTAAACTTTGGCTCTGCATACTAATGCATGTAATTTAGTGTGCGTTCATGATAATTGCTTCAATGTTTTGTTTCTTGTTGTGTACGGGCCTGGTGTGGCGGCGTCTCAGCCTCGTGGCCATGGATGAAAGGGGTACGTGCGGTTGGCACGAAGACATCCCTACGCCGTATTCTCAACCTCAAAGTGAATTTTCTCATCGTCTCACTGCAACATATACATTGCAATGAAAACGCACACTACAATCTTGTCCTACCGAGAACCTAACCGGGGATCGTGTCATGGAAAGCGAGCACGCTGCCCAATGAGATTAGCCGCCAGGCCACATTTACCTCAATGTAGATTTCATTAAAGTAATATGGAGGTTTCTAACAGTGTTTTGAAATTCTAAAAGAAATTCTAACAGAAATTTCAAACCCTTCCCCGTTTCCGACTACGCCCACGAGCCCGCTCCGGCCACTCCTTCCTCGTCCCTCGTCCCGCGCCAGGCAAATGTAACTGCTCCCTCCGCCGGTGGACAGGTAGCAAAGCGAGCAGCCTCCACGCCTGCCTTCCTTTCCTGACACGCGCGGCCCAGGGCCTCATCCGGTACAGGCAGCCGTGCTCGTTACCATGTACTGCTCACTGTCGGAAATCCTCACACACTTCGACCATGGCGCTTAGTAGTAAGAGGGAAAACTATTGTACTACAATTAGTTAACAATAAAATTAAAACTTTTGTAAAATATATTTGACTTCATACGCTGTGACTCCGTAGTTATGCCATTTAATTGCATTTATTCCGTAAATTACAAGAAAGTGTATCATGAATACTAGAATTTACTTGTCGCATAATAACAATATGAATTGTTACATAATGGTTTGTAAAATGGAGATATGCAGATACAATAGGACCTGTATCATGCAATTGCACGAAAGAGTTATAGCTCAGGCAGCAATACCAGAGCGCACTACCTCTTCACTTCATATTCCGTTTGTAAAACGAAAAACAATGCAGTCGGGTTGGGGAGTGTGAGACGCTTGCTCCCCGCACCGCCGCAAGCGCTGCAATTGTCCACCGCTAATGACGCGTGGAAAACGTCAGCGGCCTGTGACGAGCATCCGAACCCTCCGCGCCCTTCCAGCATCCTTTCGCCCTCCGCCCATCGCCCTCCGCACATCGCCCTTCGCCCTTCGCACCGCCCGCCACCCACAGGTGTCGCCCGTAAACTCCACTCCATCGCTTCGTTTGCTCATAATCCCGCATTATACACAGTTAGTAACTTACGTTCACAATAGGACTTCGCCCGGGCAAGAGGAAAGAGACGGGCCAAATCGCTTGGAACACGCAGTAAAATCATGCACTAGTTTCGATGATAAAACCAGCCGTTAACGATTTACTACGTGCTCAGAAACATTTCACATCGCGAAAAAAATATGATCGTAAACCCGAGCGGAGGTTCTTAAATTACTATTTCGTGCCGACCTGGGCAGTTGTGATATTGAAAAATACACGGTCAGTTTTATGCGGCAGTCTCTCGACCCGATCGTAGCAGAACCGTATCACCCGATCCCCATGCAGCCTTAATTAGTCGTAAGGTTTGAACGGCGTTTCAAAAACAGAGCGGCCATCCGGGCCGAGCGTTGCAGCGCCGGAGATGGCCAGCGGACCGGAGCAAGGGACGCTGCCGAACTCAGTAACAGCCAAGCACGGAAGCGGCAAACGCGGCGCCGGCCACGCGTGCCTCAGCACTAGCCTATAATAGTAGTTTATGCCATTAGTTTATAATGGTAAGCATTATTATATAAGTACACGTTTTAAAAACAACCGACGTTAGGGACGAGTTTTCGAATTTGTGCGAATGGAATAAGGCAACATTATAAACGAGTTACATACTGTACTTTTTTGTATAACAGCATTGTTCATTTATATGAGAATCAAACTTAATATTGCGAAACAACTTCCCTGTCACGACTCGGCTATTTGATATCGTGCAAGTAAACGGTGGTCGGTTGTTCCGTTTAGCTCTACCTCCCCCCAATTCCTCCCTACGAATGTGTGATGACGCAATCATTCGTGACATAAAATCTAATACGTCATTATTTGTGCCGTAAAATGCCGTATTATGAACGATTTCTTGTAAGAGAAAGGTTCTTTTATAATGCTGGAATACAAAAATAGTAGTTTATGCAATTAGTCTATAATGGTAAGCTTTATTACATAAGTACATGTTTTAAAAACGAGCGACGTTAGGAAGGAGTTTTCAAATTTACACGAATGCGTTCAAGCAACATTATAAATGTGTTGAATACGCTATTTTTGTACAATAGCATTATAAATTTATAAGATAATCAAACTTAATTTTTTAAAAGAACTTTCTTGTGACGTCTCGGGTATTCGCCATCTGCGTGAGAAAACGGTGGTCTGTTTGTCTTCACATCCCCACGATTCTATCTCTGCGAATGGCTGTAAGTGTGATGACGCAATCATTCGTACCGTAAAACGATAATGCGTCATCATTTGTGCCATAAAATGACCTTTTATGAACGATTTCTTGCAACAGAAAAGTTCGTTTTAAATGCTGGTATATATAAAAAAAGTGATTGCACAAAATGATTGTGTGCTTGTGTGCGTGTGTTTCACAAAATCGTTTCAATAGGTAAAGAAACTGCTCCCAAAATTTTCAACTACAGTTCTAGGCAGATCAAGAAACAAACCACGAGGTTTGCAATTACAAGATAGTTATAACGAATTTAGTTACAACGGCAAACTCTTGCTAGTTGAAAGCAACCCGCAATGCATTTAAGAGGCATGGTCTCCGAGTGTTGCTGGAAGGCCCATGTAGATCATGTGCGGCGTGCTAGAGAGAAGGGTGCAACGGCGAATACTTAGCTAGGTGTTTAATGTGTGTTCAGTGATTAGAGAAGAAACACTTATACCTTGAACAAACTGTTGAGTAATAAACTATCTCCGCCATTTCCAAAAAAATCGGGAAGAAAACGAAGTTATGTAGAAAAGGAAAGAGTAATAAATATGTGAAATGTAGCGATAAGAAATTCGTAATCGGAAGGAAAACAAGAATGAAAAAACAAAAAAGACACAGCCAAAATATGCAGATAGAGATAGAGTAAGAGGGAGAGAGGGGGAGAGGGAGGGAGAGAGAGAGAGAAAGCGACAGCGATAGAAATAACAAAGTGAATGAGAAAGCGCAGTAATAAAACAATAAAAATCTACCCGGGAACCAAAATTTAATTGGACTTTCAAATTGGGTGTATACAGAATCATTTTGTCATAACAGATTATGAAGAATGATCGCCCTCTGAAAGCTTGCAATGCCATCCCCCCTGAAAAGCAGGTAGAGGGCTTTGAACGTCACGCGCGGACATGAAAGCGGAATCACCAGGCTGAGCAGTGGCGTCCAGTACGCGCCACAAACGATACCAGGAAAATACGAGCACGTTGATGAGTGACAACGGTCATTTTGTAGTCGGCGCTGAAGGTAAGCCTGAAATTCCCGCCGCGTCCGAGCCTCTCGCCTCCCAAACGCTCCGCGGACGCCTTAACGCCCCCTGGCGCCAGCGGCCGGGAGCAGGTGACGCGCAGCACTGCTATACAGGGTCCCGGCCCGCCTCGCGTCCCGCTCCACCCATCCCGCTCCGCTCCGCGCCGACTAGGAGTTCGCAGAACTATGAAGTATTCCAGATCCAAAAATTGCGCGAAAAGTACTCGAATTTCCGAAACATTTTACATGACCTAATTTAAAAAGCTATCTTTAAAGACAGATTTAACTAAGGGAAAAATCTTCATAATTGTAAAATTGCCAAAAAAATTTAGAATTTCTGCAATTTTCGAAAAGTTAGTTTTCATCGGAAATGAGACCTGCATCATTCTTTTAAACATTCGTCATACTATCCAATAACAAAATTTAACAAACACATGGAACTTTTTTTTAATTTTGAAAATATCCAACGACCGGGGAGGAACGTGGTGGGGCGGAGCGGAGCGAGGCATAGCGGGGCGGAGCGGGGCGGAGCGGAGCGGGGTGGAGCGGGGCGGATCGGGGCGGAGCGGGGCTGTCGTGCTTAACGTGAGCGCGCGTCGCCGTAAATAAGCGCGCGGGCCGCAGGCGCCCCGCGCACGCTTTGACACGCGAGCGGCGCCGCGCGCTTAATTGCGGCTCCTGTGGCGCCGGCCGCTGCTGGGCCTCCCTTCCCGCTCCGCCTGTCCACTGACTGATTACTCGGAGTGCCCGGGTGCGTCAACTACTACGGCTATTAGCCCAGTAACTGCAGTGCGCGTGCTAACCTGGGAGGTGGGCGTGCTCCTGTTCTAGGACGTGAGATGCGGGGCCAGCGGCTTTCTCCCCCAACGTAGCGTAAATTCGCGTCAACTGGGACGAAGAGCACCTCACTCTTCAGACATGAGCGGTAGTGAACAAAATGTAAGATTGTTTTTTAACGCCCGTCTCAACTATTATGGTCATCAGTCCTGTACGTCTAGTGCGCGTTTTATCGCTGGAGGTGGCAGTGTTCATCCTCTACTCGTACATGAGATAGGGTGTCGGTCTACGTGCCGGCTCAAGTACTTTCCCACATCAGCTATCTCTGTCAGCAGGAACTCTCCCCAGCCGGGACAAGGACCTAGTTCCAGTCTGTTCCCCACACATGCCTGATTGTGGACTGCATGGAAGTGGTACCTTAATTTTTTTCATTTGGGAAATCTTTTATTTCAGCTACTTATTCTTGACTCTGTGATATTCAAGAAAAAACGAAGGGAGAATAATTGCATACTATATATTTTGTTTGGGGGTTATTATTTTTGTAACATATTTTTCACTTCCCATCTTGCACAAGAAAAATAGAAAAATAAAGTCTCGAATGAAAAACAAGAAAATCAAATAGATGCACTTCAGAAGCAAGAAAACCAAAGTGTGTTGTAATGAAATTATTAATCTTTTAGAAGAGTAGAAACATTAGGCTATAGTGATGTTTTAAAATTTGTTGAGTTATTAATAAAAATCTCCAAACTTGTCTAACGACCTTGCACACAGGTAAGTACTTGTCTACATTAAAAAAAGTTTTCTATGACAACTTAGACATTATACATTCTCAAGAAATATTATTTCCCTAAAAAAAATTTATTGCAACCTGTTGAAAAAACGGGGCAAATGAATTAATTACATTTGTTTATTGTCAAATAAGCCTACTGCTCTGTGACTTTGTAATTTCCAGAGATGAATGGATTATGAACGCTCCACATGGTATTTGGGATCTTACACATAACATTTGGCTTCGCAGTTTCTTCTCAATTTCAAATTGCAGAGAAGTTACGAATGAGGGTGGCTGAATAATTCAGAATTCGTTCATTTAACACTTTAATAACACCAGGAATTCAAAAGTCGATCCAGCCATTTGTAATCATCTCAACCCCTTTGTGCGAACAGAAGTATCACCGTAAGACCACTTATTGCGATTGAAATTCCCTCTCGAATTCGTTCCAACAGCTGAAACGCGACCGGCGCTACACGCTAATAAAACAAGCGCTAATATCCGCGCGCGGGACCTCGCCAGCTCGCGCGCACGCTCGCCTCCGAAACCCCGGAAAAATGAGCGTCCTTCCACCCGACACGAGCGTAAATTCAAGCATTACCTCCCACGCCACCACGCGAAACATTTTTGTGTGAGCCGCAGATATACTGTGTTTGTTTTTAATTAAGTCGCTTTACTCGTACGGACAGCCGGCTAGTTATCCCCTGATGAAACCGCTTCGCGCCGCCCTCCGTACGACTCATTTAGATGTTAGAATTCTATACAAATTCTGCTTCGCTCTGCACCTGTTTCCCAGCTCTCATGCGACGTTGTAGTCTCTCACATACGTTTTACTGAAGATCCCTGTAATTACTGTAAGTTATTTATACCAATGAAGGCATGTTTTGTCACTTTTGTTGGACGGTAGCCCGGGAATATACAGTGACAATGTAGCATGCATCTGTATGTATTGTGGTTAACTGAATTCCTTATTCTTGTCGAAAATTCGCATACAAAGTGACAGAGCTTCATTCATAACTATATATTACTTAGTCATTTCCATAAACTGAATTAAAAAGAGTGAACTTCAAATGACAGGTTTAAACAAAAATATATGCCTTAAAGCAGTTAAAAGGAGAAAATAAAGTTATTGCATTCGAACCATGTGTCATGAGTTATGTTGTTTCTTAAGAGATGCCAATTGTTCTCTACATTCGCAATAGGAAGTATATATACTGGTGGCTCCTGAATAGTTCAGAGTGGTTGTAATTTTTCTTATTCGTATCAACAACGCGATTATTAACAACTGTTAGCTTCCCAATCTGCAAAACTGTCATCCCGAGTTGAAACTTGGCATTAAATACATAGGTTCAGGAAATTATTAGACTGCAGAAGCCGGTATAATGCAGTGTAATAATTCACATTACAACAGACGTGCTTACATCTAATGTCCGAAAATTAAATATCACTTGTATGTACTCTCTTTGAGGTCCAAACTTAGATCTGAGATTTCAAGTAAATCTTGTTTTTGTATGTTTCCATACCTGTCACTGTTTTATTCAAAATTACACACAAATTGCTAATACTTCCTTTACATTGTATCAATATCATATAAATATTATATTTTTAAAAATTGGTTGGATCATCAAATAAATTTATAGCTTCAATGATATAGATGAAGGAGAGGTTCGAAAAGATTCTAATATTTGACATATTACTCTATTCATACTAAATATTTACAGAAATAGTTTTGTTTTTTGAGATTTTTAAAAATGTAGTAAGAGATATATTTTATTCCTCAACAATACAATACATATTTCAAATTTCTAGTCCCTCAAAATGAGCCAAATCAATGAAAAAATGTTCATCCTTGAAAGCTTCCAATCTGCGATTTGAGTGCTAGAGTTGTTCGGAGAGGGTCACACCGACAGATGGACAAGCGTTGTTCAAAGAAATGTTTCTGTGTTTTAAGGGAAATATATTATATTTCTGTGAAATTCTCGACATAGTCTCTAAATACTTTATACACGGGGTGTATAAATATTATGCATTAGGTATTATTATTATTATTATTATTATTATTATTATTATTATTTTCAAAATTTCATGCTTGTCCGGAGTTTACACATATAAGTCAAGGACAGAGCATCAACACATTTGGTGAGACAGATGGTGAGAAATTCTTGCTCCAGTGCACTTAGGTTTTTTTTCAATGACTTAGAGGAAGAACCTTACTCAAAATATTGGTTGTTACCAGCAACACCGCCATCTGCATAGTTCTGAAGTCCATTCATTTATATGGAGTTTCTCCTTTACAATCCTCCAATTTCTACCACAAACCAACAAGCCCATTAGTTGAAATAACTACGGGTACAATATCTACCTCTATTAGTATGTATAGGTTTTTCAGTTGAATTGAAAGACGCTGGAATTTTCTTACCTTTTCTGCAATCGTTGACAGCAGATTAAGGCATAATGGGACTGCAATATCTATAATTAATTTTTGCTCAGCGAGTGCTTTTGTCGAAAACGACAATATCAGACTTATTTTATTCCATTGTTTTAACTGTAATAATGGCAGTAATATTTTGTTCTCTCATTAGACAGAACTTGCTCCGATAGATATTTGTAATAAGAAAACTTTTCTTTATCAGGTCCTATCTTTTGGAAAGAGCTTGGTGGATGAGTTTGGCCACACTATTACGACGTAAATAATCTGTCTATGCCAACTGAGAATCTCCTCAGCAGAGATGTTGAATATATTCAGTCACCTTCTTTCACAGGCGACACTTGATAAAAATATAGCACCCGTTCTGTATTCCTACTTACACATCCCCCTACATTTGCGCTGCATACACGACACTACACGACAAAGTAAAAGACAAGTTGCTCGAGCGATAGCAGATTAGCTACGAGACAGTGTGGCGCGTGTGAAGAAGCTCTGTGTCGAGCGAGAGCCCTTCCACGCCATCGAGGAGTCCGTGAGGGCCGCGCCATTATTCGCGCGTTGCATCCCATTTGGAGCTCCGAAATCGGGTGATGCAGGATTCAACGCGCGTCCCGCGTGTGGCTCACCGCGCGCTGCGGTCGCCCACCGCCCCCGCGCTCACCCATCTGCATCTGTTAAACCGAACGCAGCTGATTAAAACGTACCGTTGGGCAACGACCGCTATATCATTATTATACGCTCCTAATGACACGGCTCTGAAGTAATTTACACGGTAAATTATATTAAGTACTTCCAGTGCTAGTAATTTCAAGTGGAATTAATAATGCAGTTCCTCGCCTGTCACGATGTAAAGTTCAATTACTGAGCGATCAGTTGAGCAGTTGTGAATCTATTAAAGATCAATTTGGACTTACTTTAATTTCTGCAACTGCTTGCATAACGTGTTCACTGTGGAATAATTTGCGCATTGTTATTAACAAACACGTTGATCCGAGGAAATTTAAAAGGAAAATATTTCAGTGAAGCATAAAATAAATTGTAAGGTTGAAGGCTATATCTGTGTTAAGATGACGACATTTAAATACACACATACATAATAAATAAGAAACAAACACAATCTTTGTCTCTCATGTCATGAAAATGTGACATATGATTTTGCCATCTAAGCAAAGATATACATTAAGTTACCATCTCATCACAACCAGGCACATACATTTAGTTTTCAAATAATGACTTTAATTTCATATTTCAAACATACATTAACAATTATTTCTGACCCAACAATCTGTAACCTCGAACATTAAGCATTGACTTCTGGTATACAGAGTGACACAGTGAAATATGCAAAGAATGAAATACAATTTTCCCCGTTGGGCAGTGAATTTCACAAATTCTGAAACACGGAATGCGCGTGAGCACACAATAATCGCGCACGCGCGTTTACTCACGGGAAGGCCACCCCCGCATCGCTTCAAAATCGCGCGTCATTAATTTCCATTAAATGCGCTATTGATGCGGCCCTCAGCCGCGCCGCCCGTCGTGGCAGAGAAAGAATGCAGGCGCGCGGGCGCAGTTTTAAGGGCCGAGCGTGGCCGCGTGATGCCTGTCAGGCGGCGTTTGTGTCACGTGGTCGCACAGCAGGGAGAGCTGGCTGCAGGGTGCGGCGAGTCACGGCTGTTGAAAGGCCACGGTGGCGGGCGTGGCGGGCGTGGCGGGCGTGGCGGGCGTGGCGGGCGTGGCGGGCCGTGGGCGGGCGTGGCGGGGCTGGCGGGCGTGGCGGGCGTGGCGGGCGTGGCGGGCGTGGCGGGCGTGGCGGGCGTGGCGGGCGTGGCGGGCGTGGCGGGCGGCGTGGCGGGCGTGGCGGGCGTGGCGGGCGTGGCGGGCGTGGCGGGGTGGCGGGCGTGGCGGGCGTGGCGGCGTGGCGGGCGGGGGCGGGCGTGGCGGGCGTGGCGGGCGTGGCGGGCGTGCGCGGCGGGCGGGCGTGGCGGGCGTGGCGGGCGTGGCGGGCGTGGGGGCGTGCGGGCGTGGCGGCGTGGCGGGCGTGGCGGGCGTGGCGGGCGTGGCGGGCGTGGCGGGCGTGGCGGGCGTGGCGGGCGTGGCGGGCGTGGCGGGCGTGGCGGGCGTGGCGGGCGCTGGCGTCTTTCATTTAGTTCTAAAAATAAATATTAGTCGCTGTTTTACCCACTGCCACTCAAGGGCAGAGTGACGAAGCGACCTGTGAGTAGCGCTGCCCTGTCATCTCTCGGGCTAATCCCTGCTCAGGAGCGCAGCCTGCCGGTGAGATACAGCGCCCTCTCGGCGCACTTGCACTCGCAAGTTGGCGCAATCGCCCTCTGCATCTCAAGTGCCTTCCCCTCCCTGCCCCTCCCCGCCGAGGCGTCACCGACGACGTCGCTTATCGGTGCTTCGTTGGCGCTTTGGGGCACCTTGCAACGACATCCTTTCAACAAACTTACGGCGCTGAGTGTCTCTTCACGTCACAGCCCAAAGGTTTTAATCGCTCTCGAGTTAACTTCCGTTGCTCATCGCAGAATGATATTAGATGAAGATGGCGGTGAATGGTCTGGAAATAGTGTAGTCTTAAATATCCATTGCTTTTTTAATAGATACGTTTTCCGAATCGGAGCTTGAGATTGTAATATTTATCACAATGAAACAACATTAAGTTTCGGAATACTACCAGCCATTTTTTACAGGATCAATACACATGAATACTCTGTAAATAATTCAATTAAAAGGGTTCAATGAAATTCAACAAATTTATTTTTCGTTTCATCTAGAATAAATTTGTCGATTTCAAGTTTTATAAGTCCTGACACAAATTGTAAGAATGCCAACTCTTCAAAACATATCTGGTTAATTAGTACCCGAAATTTTAAAAACCACGTACATTAACATTTCTGGAGTCAAAGTATAATTTACAACTTTACAACGAACAACCTTAAATTTTTTTCTTCTTTCAACCCACAAGAAGAGTGTGGGGGCGAAACCAAAAATATTGCACAGACGATGTAATAAGGAACTAAGTAGTATGCAGACGTATGTGCCATTTTGTAGCATTACTTATTCTCCTCATAGGTGAAGAAAGATGATCATTATTCTTCCTCGGATGTAGATAGTTTATTCGTCGGTTGAATGTATCTAGTGCTTCATCTAAGAAAAGAAAAAAAGAATTGATTAAGCGAAAAGTAATTTCCAGTAGAAACAATATTGTGTTCACAAATAGAAGAAAAAGAGATTTGCCAAACATGGATATGACTAATTCGTCTAGTATTAGTGTACGAGGAAAGCTCTTTCGAGCAAACAGATGAGCGCTCGGGTAGGTTTATGCATATTTCATATACTGTTGAAGGGTTTTGTACTGTTCGAGAAAACTGTCACCGTCATACATTGGGGCTTTAAGCATTACTAAGTTCAAAATGTCATCGGTCTTCGACGCTTGTTTCCAACCAAACTTACCTTGCAATCTCGTTTGTATGTGATTTCTTTTTACAAAAAGGTTTCGTAATAAAGAGTGTGTCAATTGTTATGGCCGCTGCTGTAAGCACCATCTTTTTTTTCATTACTGCCCCTTGGCACCCTTTAGTACCTGCATCAGCCCTCTCTCCTTTATACCGCTGAGGTCCACAGACTTTTTGCGCTTTATACAGCCGCCAGCGGCCATGGACTCCTAGCGAATCAAATGTTTAGAGTTGGGGAGGAAAGGTGGCATACGTCGTGGCCCGTTGCGTGGACGCATTAGCAGCTCATTCCTCCCTCCGTCCACCAACACCTTACTCCCTCCCTACTTTCTAACCAGGAAGGGCAGAAAGGGGGTTATTTCGTTAGATGAGGTGGAAAAAGTTTCACTGCACGTCAGCGATCAACTTATCCGAGGCGGAAAACAAACGCGCGATCGTTCGAGTCGAGCCTGCCCACGTGGACAGTGATATGGTGCTCCACTCATTCGGCATTCGTCGAGCTGCGAGCTACTGCTCACCCAACCCAGAACAGCTGATGTGTGCGGCGAATGTTCGCTCCCTTTAATGCGTCCTAACGACCGACACGCGGTGGGTAGAGCGAGCACAGAATGAACGTCATTCGGCAAATAGCGAGCAAGCCGTCCACACTACTTGGGATTCGATGAGCGGTTGCCCATTACTTGCCAAATAACGTGTGTGTGGAGCCGCCTTTATAGATATGAGGTACGTGGTTTTGCTACTTCGCGGTCGTAAGGAATTCGAGTACCTGGGCTGCCAATAGTGCTCCGGGGCGTTCAACTACTAAGTGTCGACACTAGACTCAGCTGTGACCAGCCAGCACCTCGCATCCCAACTAGACCCAGCTGCGTTCAGACAGCACTTCGCATCCACAAGAAGACGAGCTATCAGTGCACCCCTAACACCAGAGTTCCCAGGCGGTGGCCCTCCAGAACACGACCGAGGATGGGGATCGGAAATCTCACCGCTTAGCTAATCCGCAGGACGAAAATGTGTTTGCAGTAATACGAACGTTTGCGTTGCAACATTTAATCCTATAAATTAGTTTCTAAAGCCTTTACTAAATTGCGCACTTTAAAAATCTGCCTCCAGAACCTCAGATTTCCAGAGACGACAAGCCAGGAATTGGCCTGCTTAGTTCTTGAAATAATTCTGCAGTGCTTTTCAAAACCGCAAGCTCAAAATTAAGCTCAGCACCTTTCCATCGCCCAGACAAGTCGTAAGCCTGTACCAAAACACGAAGTTTTCCGCCATCAACATCCACGGTGCTCAGACTAGATTTGTAGAGAGTTGCTAATTTCAGAGTTACACAAAGTTTTGTGTACAGAACCATGCCCTCATTACCTCGGGCACAGACGCTGAAATATTTGCTCGTAATTTAAAGTAGCTGCTAAAACATTTGAGCGGGGAATATTATATGTATTTTTGTCCACTAGTTCATATTTGAGGAAAAGCTAATACAGTCTAAATAATCTGCAGCGCCCTCTCCGAGCGAGAGTTTGAGCCGGCGGGGGCGGCGGCGGCGGCAAAGCGGACACTTTTTACTGTTTATACAGTCAGTCAATATGTGAACTTTGTTTACTGGATTTAATCAGCAGGAAAAGTTGGCGGCGAAGTTGGCGCGGGCGGCGGGGCGGGAGGGGGCGGGGGGGGCCGGGAGGGGCGGAAGCAGGTCAAGCGGCCGCTTTGCACCCTTGCTCGCGGCGACGGGAGAGAGCGGCGGGAGGGTACGCACATTGGGGCAAGATCCCGAAAAGCTGGTGAAAATGTGAAAACGTAATCCAAATTTAAAGAAACTTTGTAGAGAACGGTTTTGGGACACACCGATGACGATTCAACAGTCAAAATGGCAACAACAGAAATGACGGGTTAAAAATTTAATAAAATTCGAGTAATGTTTCAATTTTCATAAAAAATTGTAAACAATGTTATAGAGGTTTGCTGATTCTGATTCCAACGTCAAAATGGGAAAAGAACACGATGGCAAATTAAAAATTGGAAATATCAAAGAGTAATACAATTTTTATAAAACTTTGTAACAGATTTGTGTGTGTTCCTTGATTCCGATTGCAATTTTAACATTGCAAAAACACAAAATGGCATATCAATTGAGGCGGATTAAAAAATAAAACACGTCTTAAAATGTTTCAATCATTAGAATCATTAATCTGCACAAAATGCAGAATCGCAGCTAATAGTAGTCTTTTTGACATTTCAATAACTAAATAGTGAAGAATGAAGTTTTTTACGAATTTTGTTAAAAAATCTCTGGAAGTTATAACTTGTTCCACTTGAAAACAACAAATTAATTGTATTATTTTGTTTAAATTTTATTTACTAATTAAGTAATATTAACATTTTAAAGTATTTGTAATACTTTTAAAGTACTCACCAACACGACTTTCGCTAATTTTTAATGATGAAAATTATTGAAAATCTAAAACAGCTGCTCGCTCAACGGCCACGTTTCGGAAGATGCAGAACGTCACTGTGACGCCTCGGACCTTTTCCTTGCAATTAGACTTACATTAGACAATTGCTTACTTGATATGCCGTAACTAAAACCTTTCTTTCTTCGACTTTCGGCCCGCTTTTGAGATCTCGCTCCAATGCGGGGGGTGAGGGCGGAAGCAGGTCAAGCGAGCGCTTTGCACCCTTCGCTCTGCGAGGGAGGACGAGAGGGAGGGGCGGGAGGGCGACGGGCGCGAGTGACTGCCGCCGCGCCCTCTCAGATAAGTGGGGCTCATTTCTCAGCGCGACGCGGGCGGGCGCGGGGGCGGGGCGGAGCGGGGACAAGGGCAGGGCTTCTGACGCGGTGTCCGGCGGAGTCGGCGGGGGCGGCGACCGCCGAAAGCGGGCGATAAGGCGCGGGTGGCTCCGACATATTAGGGCGAGTTGGTCACGTCCCCTGCAACTTGCGGGCGACTTAGCGTCGGCGGCGGCAGAGGGGCGGAAGCGCGGGGCGCAGCAAAGGACGGCCGGCACGACGGCGCTGCAGAGGACAAGAAACCTCGGGAGGACGGAACGGACATCAGGAAAATGGAGGAAACGGCCACGGAAATACAGCAAAAACAGACTGGAACGAGCAGGGTGCGAAATATGGAGCAAACGTGGAAAAGAAGTTGGAAAGCAAAAAAGTAACGATGAAGATCTAAGAAAACACGAAGAAAATGCTTCAAACAGAGAGAAGGTTGCATTGGACACGTGAGATGAAACGATAACTAAGGAAACTGCAGAAGTTGGCAGTGGCAGGTGCTGGGGAAGCGCAGAAGGCCTGGCGGATGATACACTCCGAGAGGGCAGCGAGCGGCGAGCCGGTGGAGGTCCGACTGCGGCAGGGAAAGAGAGCTGGAAGGGAGTCACGAGTTTATGGGTATAGATCGGGAGCGGGGCAGAAAAAAGTTGCGGAGACAGTGAGGTTAGAGTGAAGTGATGGAGCGGGGAGGGAGCAGGGAAGGAGCGGGGACGGAGTGGAGAGGGAGCGGGGAGGGAGTTGGGGAGGAGCGGAGACGGAGAAGGGACGGTGAGAGGTCGGAGCGGGACGTTGAAGCAGGGAGACGGAGCGGGGTCGAGGGGTTGGAGCGGAGAGTGAACGGCCAGGAACCGGAGAGATCGGAGCTTGGGCAGGGAGGGCGAGAAGAAGAAGCGAAAGGGGGAGGGGTGGAGTGGGGGAGGGGGCTGGCGGCCTGGGCCGAGCATGGGAGAGCGCTGGTGGCCTCCGCGGCCGGCCGGCCGCTGCCAACTTGCCGGCTCTCTATCTCTCCCGAAACAAGTAGATCCGTCAAAGTCTCATCCATAATATAGCGTCCGGTGCCGTCTTTGTGTGGTTCTGCGGGCGGCGCGCCCTGCCTCCGCCCCCGCCCCCGCCGCCGGGCGCTGGAAATTGCTGCAAAGCCCCGCTTCGCCTTCTGTCGCGAGCGGAACTTGGCGGAGGAGGCGGCGCTCGATTTTTGCCCTGGGCCCTTTGGGAAAGGGCAGCTGCCGCCGGCTGGGAACTCTCCCCACCCCCTACCCATTGCGGTTCTCATTCAACTAGGCCAAAGGATACTTTTCACATACAACACGAAATCTTGGACTCGAAACCAATCATTATTTCGAAACAATTTTATTGGTTATTATTTGTGTTGATTTTCTGTTATTAAAGTTTATGGTTTTTAGTATCTTATTGTACAAACAGTAGTATTTTTCAATACACAATCAGTAAATTCAATTAAAAATAAGTTAGTTGTAAAATTGGATTACATGAAATACAATTTACTTATTACGTATTGAAAATTACTACCGATTGTCTTGAAACATAAAATACTATAAACAATAATATTTTCGATAAATTAGAAATCAAATACTTCTTTTTTTATATAAAGAAATGTCATTTACACGGAAGCCAAAAGTACCAGATAGTAATAATACAAAACTAGTGGGGCTAATACAGCACATACTTTCTCAAACCCTTAGTAACGGTTATGTACTAATATTATATCGCATTTCTGTCTATATCTATACATCAGACACGTTGAACGCTGACAACAAAAAGTGCGAATGCAGCAATGAACGCTGCCAACATTGGGCACATATTTTCTTGTCAATTTTTCCGAAAAGCACCATTTTTGCTATAAATGGAAGGTGGTCACTTGTTGAAACGGTTGGTGTGAAACGTGTATATATTTCATTATTTTCAAGCAGAAATTACCAAAACTACTCGTTTTTTATTAAACAATTGTATATGACCCTGTTTGAAGAGCAAACTCTGTACAATACACTTTGTGTGAAAAAAAAACATATCACCAATTCTGGAGTTTTAAGTATTATGTTCTAATTTTTGAAAAATCGGGGATGTCAACGAAAATGAGACCTGCACAATTCCCTTAAAAGTCTTTTGCACTATTCAACAACAAAATTTAATCAAACAATTTGGGTCCTTTTTTAAAATTTGAATACGTCCCAAAGGTTTCATGTAAAGTACCCCCAAAATTAAATATCGGTTTAATACGTAGAGTCCGCGATATGAGCTACAACGATTGAGGCATATCAATTTTAGTACAAAATTGGCTGAATGGGTTATGCACTAGCGTCGTTCACAAACGAACGTACGAACAGACAGACATAAGTTTCGCCGTCAATCGATTTTTCGGTATGAAGGACGCCGAAAGCATGAATTTTGGGTACACCGCGTGTAAAAGGATTTGTTAAAATATATTTAGCAATTGGATTTATATATTTAGCAATTTTTATTTACCAGAGCCCCGAAACGACAGTTTTTGTGTCGACAATTCGCCGTTTTCTCGAGCATGATTACAATAATTTCTCTTCTTACGTTAGTATGTGCGAGAAAGTAAAACTAAAAGAGCCAACAACTATTTTTCGAAATATCTAGATGTGATATCTAGATGTGATATATTTTACAAATAACGCAATAAAATTAATTGAACTTTTTAAGACCTCCAAAGTATGAACGGAGAAGTGGTTAAGTTTCAATGGCTGTGGACAATAAATCTCGCGATAATTTTCTCGAATCATAGTGAATTACTTTATGAAAGTCAATTGATTTTGATATGTTTCTTTTTTATCAACCCACGTAAAAGATGGTACAAATTAATAAAATTATTGTGAGACGAGGGAAGTGCAGCAATTTTATTGCCTGCGAAATTGCCTTTCGTTGTGTTGCATGAAAACTCTCAGCCTGAGGTGCATAGTCAACTCCATAAAAGTGAGCTTAAGTCCCTAAGAGAGAGAGGGAAAATAAAATCATTCTCCGCCGCAGACGGAAGCGCACACCACAAAAATTAACCGGCGCGTCACCAAATCCCCTCCTCGCTATTCTTGTCGCAGCCCCTCGCAGGGTCCCAGTCGGCGCCGCGGCGCACGTGCGCGAATAAAGGCTTTAAGTGCAAGACAATGATGCCCCCCGCCCCTCCGATTCAGGCATAACATCTCGAAGATTTATGCGGTGGGCGCTATCGCCGCCGCTCGCACCTCGGGCCGTGCAGCGGGGCGCGCTGGCGGGCGGTGCGAAGGGAGGGCGGGGCCAGCGCGGCGAGCAGCGGGGTGTGATGTGGGGGATGAGCGGATGGGCGGGGTGATAGAGATCAAACGGCCGCAGCGGGGGACGGCGCGCGCGGGAGCGGCGAGGGCGGGGGGCGGCGGGGTACAGCGGGGAGCGGCGGGACGGAGCGGAGCGGAAGTGGCGGGGAGCGGCGGAGAGTGGTGGGGTGAGGAAGAGAGGGGCCGGCGGGCCCCAGGAGAGTCGCTCTAAGGGGACGTGGTGTTGTGTAGGTCAGTGCATCCGTGGGAGGGTGCCACGGGGGTGGAAGCGTGAGGAGGCGTGGTGGCCTACGAGGAGAGGAGGGGCCGGGAGGCGTGGGAATCGAGTGGTGTTGGAGGTGAGGGGGTGGGAGGTGCGGTGCGCCGATGCCATCGTGTTGCCGCAACGCGCCCTCTCGCGCTGAAACATTTTCATTCCCGGCGGTCGGGAGTTATGCCCGCGGAGGAGATTAGAGGTGCTCCGCAACCGCTGCACTTCGCGTTCTCAGCCAACAGTTGCTATTTAATTTGGTGGACGGTCAAATAGCATGAGGCTCAATGCGCCACTGACGGATGCTTCTGGTGATAATGTCATAAGGCAACACATTACTTTTCAAGCCAATTTACGAAGTTTCTTCAGCGCTAGAAGAGACGTCCGTATTGTACACTAAACGTTTTATTTTCAATTTATATGCATGTTAAGTGTGAGAACATGCATTGCCAACTTAAAAGTATTTGCCTTCTTAGATCTTCCTAATATATAATTAATACTTTAAAAACTTTGTTAATGGCAAAGTATTTGTAAATCACAGACAAGAACATCCTCAAAATACGACTCACATCTACTTTTGCTAACTAAACCATATTTACGTGAGCTATCTCTTGTGTATACATTACAAATTAAAATTTGTATACATGTTGTATCTTTATTACTTTTATATTAATGTAGTAAATTTAAAAAATAGATTATTCAATAAACGAATCATTTCAAATAGGCAAAACATCCAATAGTACAAATTTCCTTGATTCTGTGTTCGGTGTGTATAAGTATCAGTATTTATATTTTTCTCTTTGTTTTTGAGGAATATAAAAGTGTGATTCTGGATGCTATAACGAAGCAGGATCTATTTTTTTCACTCTCAACTTTTCTTTGCTTATTTTCCCACTTTCCAAGTGACATTAACGCATGAAGAGAGATGAAATAAATTTCTTAGCGCATTAATGATGACAAAAATAACATTAAGTATATAAGATTTATGTGTCATACAAAATTATGGTAGAACTGGTTTTGAGGAAAAAAAAATATGGAAATGTTTCTTTTACAAAAGAGAAATGGTTATTTCAACATGTGACCATTTTGAACTCTTGTAACCTAACAGTTAGGCGAAATAATCTAAAACTTTATTTTTGAGATACCCATTGCTTCTTCCATTCGTGTTTCTTGCCTGCTTTGTTTTGGTGCTGCGAAGCGTTACACCAACTGCCTGCACGCAGCGCGGGTGAGAAATGACCGAATGCTGTCAGCCAGATGATGTGAGGGGGGGGCAGGCGACACTTTCCGGAAGTGGCACGCGCCGGAAGCAGCGACTGTGGGCGGGCCCGACATGGGCCACGCGCCTGGACGAGGCGGTGCTTTTCGCTGCCGACCGCTGGGCGATGGCCGAAATGTCCGAGGAGAACGATTTATAAAACTCCATCTCCCGAACCCCGCTGCGATAGTAATTCATAGAAATGTGTAGGTCGGAGATTAAAAGAAGATTATTTGGAAGATATGTATGCAATTGAAATGATGTTTTCAATAATGAAATAGTCAACAATAATCCCTTTATAGTATTTCAGTGTCTGCGCGTCACTCCCGTTTAAGTCATTGCCCGTCCACCAATCGAGACATATGAAGTGTCTTTCGACGTGTTTTGGTATCCTTGTGGGTAATTAATAATTTAATTATGGATTCGGCCAGAAAAAATCCAACAAATTTCCAAAAACGTGTTTCAGCACTGTGATCGTATTACATAGACTTGGAATTAAACGAACGTCAACTAGATAGATCTATGAAGGTCTACATTTTCAGGAAAATTTTTTGGTCTGGTAGAATGCGTATGTTTGAAGACTACAAATTTCCTTTTGCAAGCCGCAGAGCACCTCACTCCATTTTTCATTGGGTTATTGATCAATTCAAGTTTTAATTTTAGGGAGACAAATTTCTGGGATAACTAACGATGCATCTTCTATTCATTGTTATTTAAACAAACAAAAGTAAGAAGGATATATAATTTTTTCCGAATGTTTATTTATGTTTTGTATCCAGTAACAAGGACAAATGGCAACAAAATAAATAAGAGGTCCGCATGCGGCCCCGGGGTCTCGAGTTCAACGACACTGCCATTAGCTAACCGTCCATTTGAAGCTTTCGCATGTATCCGAGAGGCGACACACACCCTAATTGCGGTACTGCCACCATTATAAAATCCTAAAATTATCCATCTTTTATTCATTGTCATTTAAAAAGAGCAAATTAAGAAAGGTATACAATATTTTCTAAATGTTTATTTAATTTTTTATCCAGTAAGAAGAGCAAGTGGCAACAAAGTGGTTAAGAGATCGGCATGCGGCCTAGCGAGCCCACAGTTGAACGACACTGCCGTGGGCTAGCCGTCCGCTTGAGGCTTTCGCATGTATCCGATAGGCAACACGCACTCTAACTGCGCTACTGACACCGAGTTGCGCCCATCGATTTCCTTCTCCCGCGCGCGCCCTTCGGCCCATTTCGCCCCTGTGCGCTGCGTGGGGAGGGAGGGGGAGGGGCGGCGGAGGGGCGGGGTCGCGGGCCGCGCGTCCCGGTATGAGGAACCCGCCCGTGCCGCGCCTCGTTAACATGGCGCGCGGGCAGGGGGGTGGGGCGGGGGCGGGCGCGGACCGATGAGCGGCGGAGGTCGTTAGCGCCACGGATCCCGCCGCGCCGCGGAGGGTCACCGTGGTGAAGGGGGGGGGCGAGGCGTCAAACAACGCGGAGGAAAGCGCGCGGCGGGAGGTGATGTGGGGTGACGCGTGACTGGGGCAGGCTCAAGTAGATGTGTGATGCCGCACACAGTGACCCCATGAGATGGATTAGGCGCAGGCGCTTCAGATAGTAAGATGGGCTTCGGGCACAAGCAAACTCACAGAACATGTCATCATCGTTGTTTCATTTAGACAGTAACACAACATCTGAAATTTCAAATGAATTTTAGGGGTAGATTTTTTAGAACTAGTTGTTTACAGCCATTTGTTCTTCTGGAATGGTCTCACTAGTTTCGAACCCATCTTTGGATTCTTCTTCAGGCACTATTCTATTCTCATTATTCTACACTACAGGTTCTTCGAACTATTCAATGATTGTATGATTAAGAATAATAAATTTTGTGTAAGCATTTGGCTTTAATCATTCAATATTTAACACAGACATAAATCTATTTAAAATTTAAGCGGTTGTTATAATACATCATGCTACGACGTAGCAGACTATGATCTATCAGTAATTAATAAAAAATCGAGAAATGTTATAAAAAGGTATAGGAAATTAATTGTTGAAAATAACGCATCGCGACATGAATATCGTAAATACGAGATATGCAAATGAGAGAATGTAAAAGGAAACTACAAAGAAAATGATTTTGTCTATTTTTAATATCGCTTATATTTCACACAAAAGTATAACAAAAAGTTTCAAAACTTTTAATTGACATTAATAAAATAACTAATTGTGAAGAAAAAATGGTTTGGAAGAAATTAATATGATCAATATTGAGTTTATAGGAAAGTGTCGATATTTTTAAACGATTGCTAATTTCAAAAATTTAAAATTGAACGAAAATGCGACCAGACCCACGTTATTTACTGTGCGATTTTTCCATTCTTTCTCTCAATTTTCTGGGCATCAGTGGTCCCATTCACCGAGGCCAAACACCCGTACGACCGGCACATTTATAAAATGGTCGGTGTACTGTATGTAATGGTACAGCGTTTGCAGAACCCGAGTAAATAAAAACATTATTATTTATTAATTTAATTCATTCAGTTCTGAAATAAGTAATATATTAATTAGCTCTAATTCTCAGATCTGCTAAAATCTTGTTGTTAATCACAGCAATATAATAGCCAAAGAATAAAAGGATATTCTGTTTGGGAATGCTTTCAGCCATCCGACATTGCAAAATACCAGTGAATTTTTAATTTTTTATACATTTTCCTCAATGCAACTTATTCAATGATATTATTTCTTTCACGAAACCTGAAATTCCGCTCTCAATAAGATTAGAAGTACAACTTAAAATGTCTTAATACAATAAACAAAAGCAGTTGTTTAATTTGCAGATGCAGATCGCACGAGCGACGCAACGGGGGGGGGGGAGAAGAAAAAAAAGCGAAGCGGAAGGGCACACGATGGAGAGGGAGCACGGCGATAAGACCTAGGAAAAATTGCGGAGGTGCAGGAGCAGGTATCTGGCGCGCTTTACCAGGGAATGCATTAATCACTCAGCGCGGCCCCGGCCCCGGCAAAGGATTTCCTTCTAAAATTTTTCTCCTGTTCCTTTATTTAAGCGCGTTAGCCAATACATTAGCACGCACGGCTTTGAGAATCCCCTCGCCCCTCTCCAAGCAGCTGCGATGCGTCGGCGTGGGAGATCGGCGGTGCGAGGCGGCAGGGGGAAGGGGGGGGGGACATTAGCAACGGGACAAGCGACTCCTTGCGCGTTGATCGCTCGACAGGAACAAGCGGCCTGGCAGCGCGTGGGGTCTTTGTGATCCCAGTTCAGAAAAGGGCCTCTACACGGACACAGTTCCTTGTCAGTTATCGGCCGACAATGTTGTCAGTCCTTGATGTCAATTCCTTGATGAGAAAATGGTATGATGCCGAAATGTGAGTTTTCAAAACAAAATTTATTAATTTCATTTACATTTGGTTACTTAATAAATTGTTTTGTGATATTTCCTTGGTTACTAGATGCATAACAACTACTGAATATTGTATTTAAAGGTACACAAAGTTGAAAAAACTTCAAGCAGAAGTTACGAGAAAAAACTTTTTTTTCAAAAATATACTTAGCCTTATTTAATGATCCTATTGTTTAGAACAAATTTTATTTAAGAAAAATCTGTCGTCAATATTGTACTTTTGTAATATTAATTTTGTTTCCGTTTACCAAAATTACAAAACTAAATAAAATAATTGGAGCCGTTTCCGAAAAAAAAATTGTTTTAAACAGGCCTTTATTTCACCCAAAACTACTCACATTTCCGAAAAATGGTTCACGACCTTATTTCCCCAACATACTTCAATAAAATCAAATATTTGAACAACATATTTTATTAAAATCACATCATCTATATTATACTTGTAGGAAGATACCGAAAAGTTGTGAACTTTTACAATTACAAAAAGGCAGAAATTTCAATAATGAGGTATGTCTTTTTAGCGTCCTTTACACTGCGTAAAGACCAAATTTAATTAATACATTTGGAGACATTTTTAAGAAAATTTTGAATAAGATGCTTCATGTACAATACCCTGCCCCCCTAAATAAAAATATATGTTTGAAACTTGCAGGTACCCGGGTTCGTAGAGTTGATGCAGAGAATATCTATTTTGGAGAAAAGCATCCGAACATTTAGGCTAGAGCATTGAGCACGGCCGATCGACATTGGGCGTCAATCGGTTTCTTGGTGCAGAAGAATTATAAGGAGAAGTAATTTACTACATAAGGGCAATAAAAATTTTTCATTCGGTAATTCACCGAATTCCGCCGCAAGATTACAATATATATTTTTATTACGTAGGTAGTATGGCGAAAACGCAAAAAGACATACGCAGTGATCCTCTTTTGCAAACCGCAACGGACCGTGATCATGGCGTGGGATTAGAGCGAAACAGATCTCCTGAACGCGTTCGGAACGCGCGTGGGGTATTGCAAAATAAGTGACCTCGGCTCCGCCCTTTGCAGAGCGCGCGGGCGCACGCTGCCCGCTGCGTCGCGGAGCGTCAACACTCCACGGGCACCACTCGCGCGGGGCCCCGGCGCGCGCTCAGAGGGTTCAGTGGGAAGAGGAGGCGGGAGAGATGGAGGGGGAGGAGTGGGAAGAGGAGAGAGTGAAGACGAAGGGGAAGGAGGGGAGCAGTGGGAAGAGAAGGAAATGAAGGTGGAGGGGAAAAGGTGGACGAATAGAATGCGAAGGGAGATGATGGAGGGGAGAGAGTGGAGAAGTGAAAGGAGAAGGGGTGAAGACAGAGTGGAAGGAGTAAACTGATGAGAGAAGAAATGTATTGGGAAGGAGAGTGCGAGTGGGAAGAGAAGTTGTGAAGATAGAGGGGAAGGAGTAGACTGACGACAGGAGAACGGTATGGATATCGAGGAGCAAAAGTCCGTTCTCCAGCAGATCAGCTCTGTAGTCTGAGGGCGTACGAGGCGAATCCTGGCATGACGCGCTAAATTGGAGGGGAAAGTGTTGTGAACCGCGAGGAGAACGGGCGAAGACGGAGGGGAAGGAGTCCGTGCCGACGCAGATCCGCTGAGAACGTGGAGCGGCGCCAGCGAAGTGCCGTGGAGACGCGAATCCGTCGGAGAGCGACACAGCCTGAGCAAGTGTTTGAGCGAGGCCGTCGGGGACCGGCGCGGGACGGCGCAAGGGCGTAAGCGGCTCTCGGCTCTCGCTTTGGCCCGGCCTCCGTGATGGCGGAGGCCGGCGCTGCGCGGCTTTAAAGCGGATATCCATGACGTAATGCAGCGCACAAACGACGAGCGTCCTCCGGCTTCCCTCCGAACATTCCACAACGGCCCGTTGGAATTAACTGCTTTTAGTCATTTTAGGCCACTGCGCTAATAAACACGCCAAAGCGCCGGCGCGGGCCACGCGGGCGGGCGCGCGGGACGGGACGGGCAGGGTGAGCTGGGGGCGGTCTGGCCTGAGGGCGGGGTGAGCTACGCGTGCGGGTTGAACAGGGCGGGCGGGTTGTCCTGGGCGAAGGCCGAGCTGGGCGTACGGGGACAGTTGGACGTTTTGTGGGGAGTTTGGGAGCTTGTTGGGGCAAGAAGGCGGGAGAAGCTTGGGCGGCAGGAGACGAGCTACGGGCGTGGGCCTGAGTGGCGTTCTGTGGGCTGGGAAGTGGGGGGCGAGCTGGATGGACGGGGGACTGGAGGCGAGCGGGGTGGGAGAGGGAAGGGAGCGGGCTGAGCAGGTGAAGGGTGGCAGGGGAGCAGGGCAGTGGGGCAGGTGGGGAGGCGGGACGGAGCAGACACGAGTCGCGACATGGAGCGTGGGAGGGAGGAGGAGGTATTCAAACGCGACGTCCCCAGCGCTACCTTCGATAGGAGCTGGGTCATGGCGCTGCTTCAAATGACTAACATCATTCGTGTCGGGGGCGGGGTTCCCGCGCCACGCTTCAGTGCTCGCTGACCCGCCCCTTCTTCCCCGCATTCGGCCCGTGGCCCCGCCCGAGCCCCGCGCCTCGGCCCCTCTTCCGAGCGATCCGACTGATAACCGCGAGCGTGCGTGGCGTTTTTCACCGCGCAGAGCCAGCGGGCGCCGCTCACGGCCGTAAACTGCCTGTCGTTCGGCGGGGGCGGGGCGGGGGGGGGGGGGCAGGGCGCGGACGCGCAGAGAGAGAGAGGAGGGCGGTTTGAGCGGCCCTGTTTGCAGGTGCATCTCGACGGGCGGGGTAAATACTACGTGTCAACAATGGAGAGGCGGGACGCGCGTCCGTACAGATTGGCGCGTAATGCACTCGCGGGGCTATAATTCACGATCGCCGGTCGCACGGGCGGCGGGGGCGATCGCCCACTGCTTTGCGCTGACCACGCCCCTTCGCTCGCTGAAAGCCGCTCCCCGCCGCCCACGCTATTCGCTGCCGGTGCCACGTGACACTAACGGAAAATCGCCGACTCGCCGGGGAAGGTTTGCCATCTTTTTAAACATTTCATATACGTCCCCGCCCCGTTAGATATCTAATACACGTCACCACTTCCCCCTGAACCTTGAGTGACTGGTAAGATATGCTAGTAGTAGTAACTACAAAATGACTCTTAGACGTTGTGGGTGTGTGAAGTTTACTTTATATCCGAATACACCCCAGTTAAATTTTCAAATGCAGATACTATACATGTGACAAAGAAGAAGAAAAGGAAATTATATTCACATGTGTATTACTAGCATTATGCAAAAACGAAAATAATAATTATTTTTAATTTACTTTATTACTACTACTTTCAGCCATTGAATTCTGCACTACTTTTGTTCCACAATTAACTTTACTTTAACGTAGTTAACAATATTTAACCCTTGCAGTAAAAATAACTTTTAAAAGTGAAATTTCTGCTGACAAGAAAATTCTTTTTTTTCTTTATGGGCAGTTGCGATACGACATAAGTCACGTGAGAACAAAATTCTTGGAAGTAGAGCATTACGAAAAATTTTAATTCTCTCTCGTTGAAAATATATATAAAGATTTTCTGCACAGAGATCATTCATTGTAGCCACGCTTTCTAGTTTGCTGGTTTGACTATTACTTTGACCTTCGTTAACGCTGAACATCCATGGAGCACAATACCAAAGTGAAGTGCAGAACAACGAACAGCTCTTTATGACCATTTGTCAAATCGGACGAAGAGACGAGTGTAGGAGTGAAGTACTTTCGAAGGAATCTTTACTCCGGTACACGTGGTACCTGTAGAGGGTATCTCAATACGTCCGGATTAATTCACGAGAATCAGTGGTGCACCAAGATCTCACCGAACGAGTTTCGTAGCTGATTTGGCTAGTCTCGTAATACTTTTTTTTCCTCGCCTCATCTTTACCATTAATTAACTCACTCTGCCTATTTGTAAGGACACTTGAATTTGGGGACTCATACAAGTATGTATGAGAGAGTAGTGACAGAAAATATTCTTTGGTTGGCCAAGCGCACTAGATCACAAGACGAATGCAGCACAAGAAGAATCGATACCAAATGAGAATGATTCAACATTAGTAGTGAAAGACTTTAACCATCCAAGGTTCATCATTAGTAAACTTTATATTACATGTTTCTTTAATATTTCTTTGTTCATTGACTAAGATTAACTATCAAATTTGGGTATCAATTGCTGAGTTCACTGCTCTCTAAAAATAACTCTTAAAATAGCCCTTAAGTAAAAAAAATAAAATTCTAAAAAGCATGCAAAGAAACACAAAACGAAGAAAATGAAAATACTAAAGAAAGTGCTGTTTACATTGAATGTGAGTTTTATATGACCTTTGCAATTTTAAAATGCAAAATAACTCTCATTTTTCATCAGGTGCATTCATTGGCGTAGTTTCGTCGTGCATAGTTTTAGAAGTCAATTATCAAATTCTAATGTGTATTAGCAAAACACGTTTGTATAATTTCCAAGGAGGTAAAACGACAATTGGCCAAAATCTTCATGAAGTAGCACAAAAGTGAATCTAAAATTCAGATCTCCAATATCTTGGATCCCAGGTATTGCTTGAGCGTGGAACTGAATTTGAACCGAGAGGGCCGCGGAGTGGCGGGCGAGGGAGAGGGAAGGAGGGGGCAGGAGAGGTCAAGAGGGGCGAGTGGTGTCGGAAGGAGGCGAGAGGAGTCGAGAGGGGGCCATAGGGATGGGGAAGGTGGGAGGGCCCGGGAGGGGGCGTAAACTGACGAGGGTGGGAAAAGTCAGCTGGGGGGCGGGGCAGGAGAGGGCGGGATGTGGAGGAGCTGGGCAAAGCAGCTCTCTCGTTCGAATCGAGCACCGCTGCGCAGCGCAGCACCAATGGAGGCAGTGGAGCGCTGCGCAGCTCCCATTCAGCTCCCCGCGACCACCCCCGCCCCGCGCACTCCACCCCGCTGCCCTCCGCATTCGCCCTTGGCTAATCACCTGCCCTGCGCCCGCCTCGGCAAAGGGTCTCGCGTTTTACGCTCCTGCAGACCGGCCACGCTGCAAAGGTCATCCTCCACGCTCAGCGTAAGGGTGAGCCTATCGGAGGACAGAAGTCATACATTACATTTATCCCTTTTGCCCGACATTTTCATTGTACTTTTTTTCACCAAAAAAAGATTATATATCTTCAGTATTGACGAAAATGAGACTAGCACCATATATTTTATTGACCATTGTTACGAGGACAAAATTCATTTTTAATTTCACGTTAAACAAATTTCATTTTACAATTTCCAGCGGGGTTAATAATAATTTATTTAGAAATCGCATAAATTTCAGACACAAATAGTACTGTTTTTTAAATAAATTACACATAGACGTTTTTAAAGAACTGATTATTTACAACTGTCTTTGTTGAAGGGTCATCAGAGTCTAACAATATGAACCGTTTTTACTATAGTATTCGTCAGCATCTATCTCTGTACTATGTAGTACTAGTACTGCGGTCGGGTGAGCTCCGACAGTAAAAATCTGGATCTTTTAGCTAAAATTTTATGTACATTTCCACATTTTGTTAAATAGGCTGTCATATAAAATGGTAATATTGCGTGTTTTTGGAACAGTTCTTGACTATCGCTGTTACCTGGAGTGAAGAATACCAATCGCCTGAGAGATAATGATATTTTTTTCTTCAAGAAGATCAATATACACTGTGAAAGATGAAATGAAGAATGATTAGGCCAAAAACTTCAGTAGTGACAAGCAGTATGCAATTTAATGTGGATTACACAAGAAGTTTACTGATTTGCACTTAATTCAAGTCTTCAAGGCAAAATAGGTAATTTTGAACCCTAGAATACGAAGACGACCTATACCAAGCATTATTTCAAAGGCGTTGTCTGGCACTACAATAGGTAAAAATAAATAAACACCAATTTTTACAATGAAACATTAAATTTAATGGATTGATCATGTATTATATATAGTTAGAGAATGCATTTTATAAGGTTTTATGGATACACCTAAATAACTTGCTCTTACGGCAGACACTTGTCAGGAGTCCACACTCGGCTTTTGAGCAGCGACCGAAAAAGTACACCGCCATGCGACCTTCGGCATGATCGACGTCATCCCATTATGAATGCTAAATGTTCAAAACAAAACTTAAATGGTACAAGAATAGGATTATGTATTCATTATTTACAGTATTAGCCAATATAGCGCCGAATATATCTTTGAAGTAACAACAAAGGCTTTGTCTAGACGACGCGTGCTAAAATGGCTTTTACCGGAAATAGGAACGCGCACAACGATACGTATGTTTTACTGGCTACTCTCACAGTGAAGGTACACAGTTTCAGACACAGGGGAAGGGGAAGGGAGAAGCATTAGGCGCTAGTTGCGTCTAACGACTCTCATGTAATCTATGGATAAGAGAAAAATCTTCTAAATATCTCTCAGTACACAAGTATTATTATTATTATTATTATTATTATTATTATTATAGGGCGCCAGTAATGGCCGGGATCCAATCAGCAGCAATTAACATAGAAAGTGTATGGTTCGCTGGCGATAGAGCCGCGCCGACTTCCCAGCCTCCATCAGCGGAGAGATCTTGAGGCGCGCGTGCGTCGTGCCGCTGCCTCTAATGCCCGTCGCCCCGTCGCGTGCGTCACGTTGCATTACCTGAAAAATGGAGCTCCGTCACGGGCGCGCTGCGTGAATCGGCGCGCGGTCCGTTTTAGGCGCGTGCGCTCCTCGCATGACGCCCTAAGAACTGTCATTAGGCGGCCGCGCGCCCCTGCTGCCGGGCGCTGTGTACACACACTTCCCACGGCATAAAGATAAGCGTTCGGATGCGAGGCCGCTGTGTTTTCGTTTGGGTCGCCTGCTTTCGCGGGGGGGGGGTAGATAAATGGAAGTCATTCAAATTTTTCCCCGCTTCCTTACATCTAAATATTAAAGAAGGTATTTTCCCTTATTAAATCTCATTCTATATATATATTTTTGAATAATGTCAACACATTATTTGGTTCCTTATCTGAACAATTGAAAAAAAAGTGCAGTTTGGTGTAATTTTTGTGTAAAATATGGCTAGAAAGTCGTGCCTATTTAGCACCCCTGTATCTTTCAGCTTACGTTTCTAAAGTAACTGTACGCTCGGTATAGAAGGTTCTGACTGAGGCATTGTGTGCCCTCGCCTTTGACGCAGGCCGGGCGCCGTTGGGCGTGGCGGGCGGGCACTGTGCGGCTGCAGTGCGCGCGCCCGTTAACGCAAATGGACCGCCCGCGCCATCGAGCCGCCCCCATCACCAACAAGTAGTTATCGAAACCTCGTGGGCGGACATGACGCCCACCTCCCGCCCTTCGGAGCGCTGCGCGCGCTTTTGGCCGGCCGGGAATGCCGAGGTGTCGGCCGCATGCGGCGAAATGCGGGCGTGGGCGACGGTGAAGTTGTTGGATAGCGTGAGATCAGTAGGTGTTCGGGATAGTGGTCGAGGGCGTGATGGTTCGAGGGTCGAGAGTGTTCGAGGGGTGAAGATTCGACGGGAGTCGAGATGTTCGAGGGTGAGAGTGTTCAGGTGTGAGAGTGTCGAGGTGAGAGTGCGAGAGTTGCGGAATTAAGAAGTTTTGAGTGTGAGGGCGGTTGAGGTTGTTGAGGCGTGAGTTGGCGGACGCGCGGGCGTAGCTGGAGGGCAGTAACGTGGCGTGGACGCGGTTCCGAGAGGGGACTATCAAGATCAGCTGCAGATTTCTTCCGGGTGAACAGGCGGCGACGTGAGGTGTCAGGGCGGCGCGCGGAATGGCGAGGGCACGGACGGTACGTGGGCTTAGGCGAGGGTTGTGAGAGCGCGAGTTTTGCCGGAGGCAGTGTGTAGCGGGTGGATTGACGGGAGGACTGGCATTTGTCAAAAGCTGCTTAATGACGAAAGAAAAGGTTTACTGAGAATTGTAATCATCTGGGTAGACTGGTCAAGGTGTGGATCCCATGTTAAAAAGGTGCGAGGCCGTTCCGGCGACGTTCTGCATCCTTGTAGGCCGTAGAACAGTCGCTGTTCGTGTTGAGCATTTTACATTCAATATTCAAATGGACGAAAATCGTGATTATGATGCCGATGTCTATTACGTTAAAAATTACTTTAAAAAACTTCTAAACTACCTATTATTTTTAAACAAATGATACATTAATTGCTTTTTGGAAAAAATTTACGTTACATTACAGGCACAACAAATTCGCATAACACTTGATTTCATCTACTATTAAGCTATTGAAAAGTCAAAAACATCTGCTAATAGTACTATTGCATTAGCGCAGAAATTTTTAATTGTTTTATTTGATCTGCCGTATGGACCCGCGTTTATTATTTTAATTTAACATGAAATTGGATCTAAACCCTGTTTACAATTGGAAGAAATTGTGAAACATTTGACTTTTAAAATTTAAATCCGCCACATTTTTTGTAGCAATTTTACATTAACATCCGTGATTCAGCGTGCTGAAAAATTTATTACACAAGTTTGATTAAATATCATATTTGCCAGCGTTTGGAGACTTGCCCCATGTCGGTGTGTCAGTGGCTGTGGTATCGGTGGGCGCGGGAGGTAAGATGCGTGGGCGCGTGGGCGGGGCGCGCGTCGCACCGAACTGCCGGCATCGGTCGCGTCTACGGGAAGGCGGCGCATCAACCCCCCCCCCCTCCGCCCCGAGGACAGTTCGTCGCGCGAGGAACGCCTCCTTCTACGTCGATTCCTAACCCACACACAATAAACTCATGCCATTCACATGCGTTACACACATCACGACACACACCACAAATCTGCTCGCCACCCAGCACATGCGCAAAACCATCCGCGTCTGGCCACACGCACACTCACATCACTTTATTATTTTATATTCATACATGTGCGCACACGAATAGTTCGTAACAGTCCGATAGTAAATAAATTCTGTTTCTCGGAATGTAATCGATTTCAGAATAAATAAAATTGGCATTCATAAGAATATACTATTTGAACCTTGGACTATTTCAAGATGCTCATTTGAGGCTTAAACTCATTATTACTAATTCTGGATCTGAAGGGCGGGGCGGCGGAGTGGGGGCGGTGGAATGAGTCGTGTGTGAGGTATGCGAGGATGAGGGGAGCCGAGGATGCAAGGGCGCGATGTGAGGGAGCATTAGGTTAGGGCGGAGAGTGGTGATGGGGCAGGTGTGACGTCCGGCGAGATGTGAGGATGGTGAGCAGTGAGACTGCAGGAGTGGGATGACGAGAGCGAAGCGACGAAAAATTTAGTGTCCGCGGCAAGGGCGATGGAGTGTGAGGATGGGGATCCCCGGAGTTTCAGAACGATGCCGGACCAGCCAAGGCGCGGGAGGTTGGCGTTGCGCCGTGAACTGCTTTTCCCCCGGCAACCGGCCTCGCAATGATAATGAAGACGACGTAAAATAACATCCGCTTCTTTCCAGCCTCAATGGCCGGCTGCTCGCCCATGAGGCGAAGATTCCTCACATCTCTCTAAGGAATCTGAAATGATAGATCAAACTCGTCTACTTAAATAATTATCACTGCGCGTTTATATATGGTCTGCGTTCAATACTGCTTTGTGCAGCCAATTAAAAGACATGCAAATTTGTTCTTATATCATGTTTGTCTGCGCCAAAGAATTGCTAGTAGACCCGACTGAAACATAAAAAATTTTGTATTAATGTCAGCATGCATTTAAGATTTTTCACAAATTCAGGCATTCTAAAAAGCTAATTAGACTATTCTGTGGGGGTTCTAAAACCCTCACGAATGCAATATTCTACGATCATTAAAATTTGCTTCGATCTCAGTTGTGCACTTGTAGGCAAGAGTGTTTGATGTAAAGGATCTCAAAGGTGCAGTTCTAAGGACCTCGGACAAAGTAGGACTGAGAGTTTTCAAAAAATTATCGTATCGAAGAGCAGTGTTGGAGCAACTGGCGTAAACTTGGGAAACCTAAGGTTCGAGTCCACGGGTGATTTCCTCGAACAATTTTATTTATTTAAGTACATGCGTTACTCTAACATTTCACGATTGTTATGCATTACTGTTGCGAACCATATTTCCGGTAACTGCTCTCCGTTATGGATGAAGTTTACCTTAATAATTATTTCTTTAAATCATCTTATGGAATTAAACATATGTTTGAACCTTGTCTTCGTTTGCTATCTGTGTGAGCGATTGCTATTTTTTAACTTCTGTCACGTTTCTCCCGCAATACTTCTATTATAACAATTTTTGACGTTAAAATGAAACAAAGTTAAAAAGAATGCCTCTACCTCTAATTCAGAACACTGATACTAAATTATTTCAAATGATACATTATAATGTTTAATTTTACAATATTAAAACATCCATTCTCTTAACATAATGATATTTCCGAAGAAGTCAGTTTCATCATATATCTACGATTTGGCGTCTACAAGACAGCCATGTTTTATTTCCACACATTACCTATCATGGTATTTTATCTAAGTGCTGCCCCTTGACGGTCATGTGCCCTGCATAATTCAATTTCATTTCTCACGATTCTCAGCAACAAATCCCTGACTCATCTCTTGTCGCCACATAAAGAAATTGCAGACCCTGGCCCAGATAAGCTCGACGTCAAAGAGCGACAGGCAAACGCGACGCGAGCTAGACACGATCGACGCGTATGGCATAATCAAGCGGGTGCGCGTCACTGTCGTGGTTGGCGTCACGCGCCCACATTATCACGCGCCCACCTATCCCCCGCCGCCCCTTCCGCCAGCCACCCCCCCTCCGTCATTCGCCCGACACCCCGGCCCTCGCCATTCCTTCAACCAACGCTCTTCCACCAAACCACCGACAATCCGCCCGCTTTCCTGCCGCTCCAAATTACCACTTACCCGTCCGCCCAACTATCGCCACCCACCCACCACACATCCATTGCCGTCGCTATTCGCGAACACCTGCACTCCACCCATCCCGCCAACAGCTGACTATCTACCCGCTTCCGTCAGCCGAAATTCCCCGCCCCACCCGCTCCACTATCTCCTGCCCGTTTGTTAGCCTGTCCAAATCACAACCAACCTCCAACACTGTACTCTACGCCCTACCCAATCGCTCGTTCAAACAAGCCCAGCCAACACCACCCCAACCAACCACCCCACCGTCACAACGCGACCCAACCAACAGCCAGCCCAACCAAAACAGCCAGCCCAACCAACTGCCCACCAACCACTGCCCACCAACCAGCCGTCCAACCCAACCAACCACCCACCCAACCAATCGGCGGCATACACAACCAACCACCAGGCCAAATCAACAGTCGCTCAACCAACATTCATCGCAACCAACGCCACTCCAACAATCCGCCGCCCAACCAACCGCCCACCAACAATCTGCCCGCCTGGTCCACCTCGCCCCACCTGCCTGGTCCGTCCCTGCCCGCCCACCTCCGGTGCCTCTTCCGCCTGGTCCCGCCACCGCGCCCCGAA
>BOPP01000028.1:6388353-6420730 GCA_017312745.1 Gryllus bimaculatus
TACTCGCCTTCCTCCAACTCGACTTACCACAACTCGCCGTACTGAGAACCCTCGTGGCGGTAAGATTTGGTCACTAGCTACTGGCTAGGTTGAGATCAGCTTCTGACAGGAGAATTCTACTGGCCGACTGCTCTGATCGGTAGTATCGACCTAACGAACGGACCACGGACCGTGAGTGACCTTACTTTTCTCTTTAACTTTGTCCTTTCATCACCACTTACTAACACACACACCATCAGTATACTACCACACAATGTGTATGTTATATTGGCTTCAGCGGACTGGGGAGGTGCCCCGCTGGTAGAAGATAGCTTGCTGGGTATACCCCGCTAGAAATCTCCTTTAGACAGCGACTGAAATCGATCTAGCTGTCTCACTAGGGTCAAAAATCCTCCCACCGTCGGGATTAGAACCTAGAACCTCCCGATCAAAAGCACTACAGAGTTAATGCCTTGAGCCACTTCTCCCTGTGTGTACGAAGGAAGGACTGATTTTATCACGGGAAAGTTTTGCCTATTGTCGAAACCGATATAGATATTTTGATTAGAGATGTTTGTGCTTAAATGTAGTTCACATATAATGTTGTAGCAGACAAATGAAACTAGAGGACACTAAAAATTAATTATCAACGTAGTTTTGAAGCCTAAGACTTTCACTTGAATTTCCCTTCTTCGCCGTTCGGCAATATAAAGACAGTTCAATTGCAGAGGCCAACAATGCGCTAGGAGATACATTCTAAGCGCAGCGAAAATCCTCACTCTATGCGAAACTTAATAACGCCCCCCCCCCAAAAAAATACTACTTTTGGAGTAATATTCAGTTTATTTCATCAGCTAAAATACTGCATATGAACTATGCTTTACTTAAACAGTCCCTGAAAAAAATCAAGGCGTGCTTCGACATGGCTCGGTGTTTCTCGCACAGAACCGCGTAAGCGAGTGTGCGATGCAGTCAGAGTTGCAACAGTTGATGCTGGCTCGCTTCGAGCTGCGTTGCTGTCAAAGTGAAGGAAATTAAATTTGTTTTGCGCAGGATTGTCGGATCTCTAGCCGCAGAATTATGATTGTCAAAGGTTAGATCCGTGAAGCCGTTTCTATTTTCGCATGGTTTGGGTGCTAGAGTTTTTACATACGAACAGACACACGGTTGAAACATCAAAGCGACACACGACAGTTTTTGAAAGAATCAATTTTTTATTGTCAGGAGCCGTCCACTAAATTTGTATTTTTGTCGAAATCACGTGATCAATTGTGGAAATGATTACAATCGCAAGCTTGTTCTAGAGTTACGATGGAAAAATTATTATTCTTATTTTTATTTTTATTTTATATACGTCAAAACACTTAAAAAGTGTGTGCGAGGTGTTACGGGGAAAAGCGCATTTGGTGCATGTTTTGTGAATTCTGGGATCCACATCCTAAGCTATACAGAAGTTGAATTCTGGATAAAGATAGAAACGAGTGACAAAAGAAATCTATATGGTAATGAATGTACAGTGCGCCAGAAAGCCTATCAGCAGTGAAACCAGTGTCTGCTGAGAGAGCTAGTAGTAGAAATTACGTTGGTTGCGGTACGGGTACGAATTGCAACTTTTAAAAAATGAAAATTTGTTTCGTGAATATCTCACAATCACAACAAATGTTGGAAGTGTTTCCCCTTTACTTCTTTCCCAGTGATCTAGTTGCCACGAACATGCAATTGTTAGTAAGAGACCGTGAATTGGCACAGTCTGAAGAGATTTTCCTGGCACTCGTTATATGGCAATATAGTACGAAAACTCAGTTTGTAGGAAAAAAAGAAAATTTAAAATTATATAGCATAATGTAAATAAAATGACCATTTTAAATGTAGTGCTCCTCGAACTATAATGCCGAGAGAGCGTGCAGGCAGTTTGGACCGGAATGAGGGATGGTCGCGTGGGTTCTCCCAAGTTCAATCAGCGCGGTGACGGGTGATGCGTATCCCTGACTCCCCTTCACGAACCAACTTTCAAATTCATTATAAATATAAATTTCCCGCACAGCGCTGCAGAAATAGTCTTTCATTTCGTTCCAAATTAAAGTGCGGAGGGTGAAAAGGGGACACACATACAAAATGCAACAGCAACACATGGGGATCTGTGCGGTAACTGTAATAACAGGGCTGGACGACCGGGCCAATTCGTGAAAACGTCTGTTTGTGCACCGCTTGGGCGTTTGGATGGGACTTTCTCTCGCAAAATGCAAATTGGACTTAATTAAGAGACGAAGGATAATTTTTGCAGAGAGAACAGTAACACAAATGTATTTGCTTTATCATCGGTTTCTAAAATGGCATGCTTATTATTACAATAACGGTCATACAAATGGTAAGTCCCAATATTATAAAGAATACATGGATAAATGTTTTTAAAAATAAATTGTTGTGTGGAGATCACATTACATCAATATTCCATTATCTACCAATATTCATTGAACAGAAAAAATACAATTCAGACCGATGATCCGCTTAGTTGCTCACATGTTTATTATTTAAACACTGTAATTTCTGGACAATATACCATGCACATATATAAAACAATCAGTATTTCTGGACATAAACATAGATCTACAATAGTTAAATTACAAGTAACAAAAAATGATCACGTTTTGAGAGCTGAAAGAATTTTTAGTAAACCACTAATTAACCAAACTGTGACACAGGGCCTATTAAATGTTAAGAAAATATTTTAAAATTTTAATTAAAAATGCAAAATTGCAAATGTACAAAATAATCTTCATAAATTAAAAATCTATAACTTGTGTTTTGTGGCTGTAGATGTAGTGTAATATAAACATTTTCCTATTTATCAAGACGAAAATACAGGACAAAATACAGCATTTTGGTTTATCATGCAAACAATAGCACAACAGTAATGACACAGTAAGGTACAAAGGAGTATAATAAACAAACGGATTTGGCCCTCACAGAAAAATAATGAAACAACGTGTAGGTCTGCAATATACCTTACGATCCAAAATGAACGATAAAGTAACATACTATGTAGAAGTCTAACGGGTTTGGTTCATTGTGGAAGGTATTGTCCGAGTGAAAGAGCGTATTGGTCAGCTGCGCAACCTGCTATATGAACTCTATAGGTAAAGATAACATCCAAAAGATAGCCAAAGATTCGCAAGTGCATTTCGTGTATTTATACTATGACGCAAAAGCTCACTACTTTTGGGGTATACCTGCAATGGATGAATGATTTTACTGTTATCTGATTACAAAAATACGACATGAAAGAAGACGGAACAGTGGTACAATGAGAAGCAATAGAAACAGGAGAATCCAAGAAAATGTGCCTCAAACTGCTTTGACGACATTAAATGTACGACTGGAAAAAAGCTTATGTCAGTAAAAAAGCTTCAGTGGGTCCTATGTACAAAGGTGAAGGATGTTTTTTGATGTCAAATGACAAACCAATGACAAGCTTAACATCAGTAGAACGTAAGATGTTAAAACATCAAATTGACAACTAATTGCGATGTGTATTGAACAATAATAACCTCCATCTCGAGAATATATGCAAAAGCAGCACCGGATTTTTTTAACTTTTCCATTTTGAAGTATCTATACTGTTATTCTCAACCCTTCTGAAATATATCCGAAAAACCTAACCCTCTTAGCAAACGTAAACCTCAACATTGTTGTCGTCTTTGAATATTAATACAACAAATAACGGTTTTATATAGAATGTATAATGGAACAAGGTATTTCTAGCTGACACTTTCTAACTTATAAGCAATGTGTCACGAATGGAACCGCAAACACAAAATAATTGCATAACAGAATACGCGACGAAAGAACGGAACCAATTTAATTTTGAGAGTATCATAAATAGGTTACAATACAGTTACAAGAAGTGTTTTCTCAGCTTCTGCTGCGTAAGTTTATGCTAATGTTCTAAGGATCTGCAATCTGATTTAATTATTCCATGACGAAGGGAGAGGGTAGGCACTGGGTGGCAGAGGCAGGGCCAGAGGCAGAGAAGGAATATTCATGCAACCAAACTATTCGCAAGTTTTACAGAACTTCCCAACAACCCACGTTGTTACGATTGCGTAAATTGGGTGGCATCGCCGTGATAGAGAAATGCCTTACAAACAAAATATTTTCTGTGAAAAGTTGGAAGAGAAAAATGTGTTCGCTTAATTAACAGAGTTTAGAAAATGACGTGTCTCATAAAAACGGAGTATTTTTGTGAAAATTAAATACACGCGGTAGAGTTTTCCTTGAGCTCTGGCTAAACAAAAACTAAAATGTCCTGGGCGGCGAAAAGCTTTCAGAGAGCGTCCAGAATCACAATGGTGATTGTGTTGGGAGGATATGAGCATCACTTCATTTCAATTTCCTTCCGCCCTAGGCGCAGGCCTACACCAGCGCCTAGAACATAAGATTTTTGCCTTTCATGTGCAGTATAGTTCTATATGAATCACAGAATGTTAATTGTAATATTCTTTAAAAATAAATACTTAGAGCTAGATCAAATAATTTATTTCAAACGAGTAATTTTTAAGGTCAACGTTCTAAAGTTTGCATTATCATTCATTATCATGCATGCAACGTTCTAATATTTGCATTAATCATGTGTACTATTCATACAATCATGTGTACTATACATTTCATTCGAAATCATACTACTCAATGTAATGAATTAATTAACATACTTACGATAATTACAAACCATAAGGAAAAATCTTCTCGAAAAAAATACGAGATTTTGTGTAATTTTGTGTATCAATTAAACTTCTACTATCAACTAAATTTCTATCAATTAAGGAATAGATTCCGATACTAAGTTCTAAAATAACAATATAAAATTTACAGCTTAAAAAAGACCCTTGGTCTAACGAAATAAAATTAAATAATTAAATAGAATTTTTTATGAAAACGAACACATTTCTGACGAATGTTTCGCTCTTTTGTTTACACAGGTAACTTTTAAAAATAAAATGTCTCTCCGTCTTTCTGTACTTATATATTTTTTAATATTTTTTTTTATTGAATGCTTCCAGTGAGAATTACCCACAAGGTTGGAGTGTGACCAATACATTGTCTTGAGCTTCAAGTCCTAAAACGAAATTATGATGTGTGGGAATCCTCCCATCAACAGCTACGGTTAATAACTTTGAACTTTTGGTGAATATGCAAGAAATGAATGATTTTTGAAGAATCTGCACGTATGATAGATACAACCATTTGCCTTCTTGAAAAAGGTATTATTAGTATAACAGTTAGAGCACAAATAATTTTACATGCGAAAGTTTTTTAATGAAATGTATTTTAAATTATAAATACATCAACATCAATACTCCTATAACAACGCGAAGTAAAATGTAATTAAATAAAGAATAACATAGCACAATTTTTACGCCGAGATATTTTCTGATCTGCACTAACTTCATTAAACATGTTATACTTTATCAGGGCTAATATGTAACGTAAAATCTTGATAATTTAATTTCAGAGAGAAATGTCTTGTACATGTGTCACTTTGTTAGCCCCAGTACAACAAAACGCCCATCTATTTCCTTAACATTGTAAAATTTCACGCAAGAGCAAAGTGCGTACTCGCACATGCAAAATTGTGAAACAAACTCAGCGCGACAGATCCGATTTACGACAGTTTTTTGAGGGCAAAGCATCGATATTACAGCCAAAGGTAGGGGAACCACCAGGTCGCTTTTCCGCACGGTTCAAAGTACGAGACCGAACTCGTTCATATTTCAAAGCGAACTCTTGAGCAGGGGAAAGCAGGTTCGACATATTACTAAAAGTGACTTATGGAAGTTTGACAAGTCTGACACATATTAGGAAAAACTTGGTAGCCTGCTCCGCGAAAAGCTAATTTGGAAGCGATAGACAAATGCCGCACGGCGGGCGCGCGCGCGCGTTCTCATTACGGCGGTTGTTTTGCCAGGGCTGCCAACAAACTGCTCGCGGCGCGGATAAATCACCCAATCGAACGCAACCCTTAACCTGAATTTGTGAACTCGCACGGCTGGGCGGCGCGGGGCAGAGACGTGGCAACGCCGCCCGCCGCGCCGCAAGCGCCAAAAAAAAAGAAGAAAAGTGCGCGTAGAATGCACCGTCGCCAACTTGCGCGCGGCTGCCGCGGCGCTCCACGCAGGGAATCTGACTTTTGTCATCCTGTTCCATAAAATGAAGAAACGCCTCTTTTTTCCCTCTCAACTTGTTCTTTTTTCTCTGCGTTTCTCTTCCTTCTCTCTCTCCCTCTCTCTCTCTCTCCATCTCTCTCTCTCTTTCACGCGGTGGTGGCACGGCCATCGGGCTTTCATTCTCTTTTAAAAAAATGAACAAAGTTTAAAAAAATATATAATGCAAATCAAGAAAACGTCAAGATACGGCTTGATACACAAGGAAGCGGAGAGGAAGGGGCCGGGCGCTGGCGACGCGTATCGCCCCACGCGCCCCGCAACGGACTGCTTCTGGAAACCCCAACTTCGTGCGATCTAGCGAGGCCCAGGCTGAGGCCGAGGCGCGCGACGGCGAGGCTGGCCGAGCCAGGCGAGGCGAGGGCGCAGGCGAGGCGGCAGAGGCGAGGCGCAGAGCGCGAGGCGAGCGGGCGAAGGGCGAGGAGGCGGGCAGGCGAGGCGAGGCAGCAGGCGACGCCGAGGAGCGAGGAAGGGCGATGGGGGCGGAGGCAAGGCCAGAGGCGAGGCGAGGCGAGGCGCGAGGGCAGCGGCAGGCGAGCGCAGGGCGAGGCCGAGGCGGGAGCCGCGGCGAGGGTGAGGGGGAACGAGGCAGGCAGGCGATGGAAGAGGCGAGGTGAGGCGACGCACCGAGCGGAGGGAATGTGGTAAAGGTGGGAGAAGAAACAGTTGAAACGTAAGCGAATCGGGTGGGCAACAGCGACAGCGAAGTTGAGGGCATAGCGAAGGAACACGGGAGTGAAGGCGAGGCAGGCGAGGCAAGTGGAGGCTTACAGACGGAGAACGGAGCAGAAGAAGCGAAGTGAGCAAGCGAGGCAAATATGCGAGAGGACAAGGAGAGAGCAAGAAGCGTGCGAATACAGCGAGAGCATGTGAAAACAAAAAAAAAAGGAGAGAAAACGGAGTAAGTGATCGAAACGGAGAGAGCGAGGTAATTTGAGCAGTAGCGGACGAATGTACGTTGATAATGAGAACGAAGCAAGGCAGCGCGACTCGACGGCGAGGCTGGTTACGACGCGAGCAGAGGCGAAAGCACGGTCTAATAGAAAGCGACGTAGGGTGGTTGTGAGCTACAAGAGGGCGATACGGCGAGGGCTGCGATGGAAGTTGTGCATCAGAACAAAACTCCTGCTGGCGCCGGGTCCTCGGGCCCGTCGAGAGCGCCGCTCACGCGACGGCAGAAGCGCCTCGAAGTCCTCACGCAATATTTATCCGCCTCCCGTCCCGCGCCCGCCCCGGGCTGCCCTCCCCCCCCTCCCTCGCCTCGCCCCGCCCCTCCCTGTCCCACCTTGCCCTGTCCTGTCCCGCCCCAGCTCTCCCCCATCGCGTTAAGAAGACGCGCGTCGCCCCCACCCCACCCTCCCGTCCCGCGTCCGTCGCGCCGCACACAGATTGCGAGTCGGGAAACGCGTTACGCTGAAATGCGTCCGGATCATCCTCACGGAGCACATATCAGCGGCATTAATTTTGAATGAGTTATTACATACCGAAGCGGACTCTTCATTACTGCGCGCGGCGCGTCGAATTTCGAGTACTCATGGAACGCAGATGTAAATGAAAATCCCAGGTATTTCAAGCGATTTTGGAGAGGACTTCATTAATGTAATCTACTGGCATACGTGGCATTGCGACCAGTCACGCATACACATACTGTATTTGGAAATACATCTGAAGAGACGCGATGCCCATAGGAAAAAGTTGTGTGCCACGTATAAGCACCGCTGACAGTTCATATAATATTTCGAAAGAGAATCTTTGTATTATATTTATTTCAGTTTCATTAAGTTTAATGATCATTCATTTAGTACTATCGTCATATTTATAAATTAAACATGTCTGAAATAATTTTTTTGAGTTGTATGTACTTGCTCTGCAATCTTGTAAATACCAGCAGCAAAATAAATTTCTCGTATTGCCTCGGGGGAACGTTACGTTAGGAAAACAAGTACTGTGCTGGCGAGATAAGCACCTTGTTTAGTGCCGTGAGAGATAACAATAGAAAACAACACCGAGTAGTAGAAAGAGACAGAAGTCGGACTTGATAAGGATAATAAAAATAACAGAGTCCGACTTACCTTAGGAATCCTCGTAGAATTTCACTCTTCCAACAATATATTACCATACGAGTTGTTAATATCATTTCAAAATATTTTAAAGAGAAATAAATTTATTTAATAACACGGAGTACAGAACAAGGATTTAGGTACCGTCCAGTTTTCGCTGAGTTATTCGTACATCGTGTCCAACGACAAACAACCTGTGTTTGCTTACTTTACGTACTTTATCTACAGAACTATATTGTAATTTGTCATGTCATTAAAGTAATCGATACACAGAAATCCAAAACATAGATTCAATAATAGTAATTGGTACTGAGAAAATTAAACGAATGATAAATACAAATTAAATTTATTCATGCGTGGAATAACATTACAACTATAATTACTCTTGTAAATACTACGCAATGGTAGTTTTTGAATAACTCAACATTTCTTTGCAAGTATAGGTATGAAACTTCGTTACTGGTACATCATAATGAACGCTAGTAACAGAAAATATAAGGGAAGCTCAGCGTCAGATGTAAGATGGCGTTCTCCAACTATTTCCTCCTTAATTAACGACGTTACTAACGAAGTTTTACTGTCGTTAGGAACCACATTCAGATGAGATTAGTTTATTGCGACATTGCGCTTTGCGTTATAATAAAATTAAGCATCACATGCATTAAACGAAGAAATTTCTTAATACATGAAAGAGTCCAGAAAATGGTAAGACATTTGAACCACGGTACGGATCAAGAGTTAACAAATCTTCATTGTACAATAGGTTTCGTATTGTATGACTTTGCGAGAGAAAAGTGCACTCTGAGATTTTGAATAGGCTTTTCTTGAGAATAACTGCTTCGTTATGAGACATAAATTAAGTTGAAATGATATCTTCGTGTTAGGATATGCGTTTTTACTTTCTCGTATAAATAGGTACGTATTTATATAATTTATTACTTTATATTAGCATTTGCATTTATGCTATGATGGGGTGCTTAATATCTAACGTATCTTAAACTTACAACGCTTTTCTTTCTGCTCTAGTACACAAATTTTATAAAACATTAGCCTTGGTTTCCAGCTGGTATCCATATGGCTGTCAACGGGAATCGCCGGCTGTCTTCCAGTATTGAATTGGTCGAATGCGATTTTTTGTATACTCGGGCATTTTACGGCACAAATTATGACGTATTAGTATTTTACGGCACAAATAATTACATCACATATTCAGCCAATCGCACTGAGAGAATTGTGGAGTGGTAGCGATAAACGGAACTGCAAACCACAGTTTTTTTGTACAGATATCAAACACGATAACGTTGCTTCGTAAAATTAAATTTGATTATCTTATGAATGTATAAAGCTATTATGAAAAGCAAAGTTTTTAATGTTGCTTTATTGCATTCGTACATATTTGAAAACTCGCTCCCAACGTCACTCGTTTTTAAAACATGTACTCATGCAATAAAGCTTAACATTATAAACTAATTGCATAAACTACTATTATTGACATGTGCAGAAATGTCTCCTTTAAGAGATGAGTGTAAGAGCCCTGCCCTGACTCGTCCTGTGCTCTTTTTGGTTTCCTTTAAGAGGGCGAGCGCGTGTAGTGTCGCGGAGGAAGGGGAGAAGGGGGAGGAGAGAGGGAGGGCGGCCCACGCCTCAGCGCCTGCAGCCAACGCCTGCTGCAGGAAACGGCCTCGCGACATCCATCACCGCCGCCAACGAAAAACAACTCACCGCAGCCCTCCCGCGCTCGTCGCTCACGAGGGGGGAGGGGAACGAAAATGGGAAAGGAATTTGGTGAAAGAAGAGAGACGAAATAGTAGAGATGAAGGTAGAGGGAAAGGGTGAATTGGAAGGGAAAGAGCGGGAGAGAGATAAAGCGAGCAAAGGAGAGTAAAAAAGAGGAACAGAATTAGGGAGGGACGGTGATAAGTGAGGATGAAGGGAAGGGGGAGAGAAACAGAAAGTTAGAAATCGAGGGAAATAGAGAGGTGAAAGCAAGGAATAAAGGAAAAAAATTGGAGGGGAAAAGAGACGAAAGAGGAGGGAGAAATACGAGGGAGGACGGGAAGGAAGAAAAGCACGGAGAATGAGTGAAGAGGGAGGGGAAGAGAGGGATAAAGCGAGCAAATGCGAGTAGAAAGGACACAAAAATAGCGAAGAACAGTGATAAGTGAGGCAGAAGGGAGTGGGGGAGTGAAAAAAGAAATCAAGGGAGATATGGAGAGGGATAAAGTGAGGAAGAAAGAGGGAAGAAGGAAAAGAAGAAAGGAGAGAGGGTGAGAGGAAGGGCGGTTGGGAGGGAGTGGGTGGAAAGGCGGAGGAATCTAGAGCGACTACAAGGCAGAGAGGAAACCAGTGAGTAGCTTTTCTCTCATCCGAAGTTATGTGAGAACAGGTTGAGAGGCGAAAAATAAAAGTACAAAACTATCTGTTTACATTTTTGTGTACTTTTTTACACTTACACTCACTTTCACCAGAATGCAGAAAAGTGATTATTTACCTGCGTATTACACGAATTAATCTTGTTATTAATTCTTTATGACTTCTGACATTTTATTTTCTTCTTTACATTCTGTAGGCTATGGTCTTTATATTCTAATTTTACCTATTTACTAAATATTTTTTCAATAGAAGAGCAACAAAAATAGCAACAACAAAAACGTTCGTTACAATTATCCAATTAATCATTACTTCTAATAAAAAGAATTGAAGCATTTTTCTGATCTTCCAGCGAATTAAAAATTAGCTCTGATCGTTATTTTAAACATGATGCTCATTTTCCAGTCGGAAAACGAGTCTACTGTAACATACTGCACAGACAAATGCACAAACATCCATCACATAATTAGCGAGTGGAAAAGGTCAACCGCATCAATCACCAACATTTCCACATAATACGTTTCCACGACCAGTCGCTTGTCGAATTTGAACATTATTTGGTTCCCTTGTTGTCGCCAATTAGGGACATTACTCTTGTTTTTTAATTAGCAATTGTATATTTAAAGAAAATTAATATATTAAATAATTAGAAAATAATAACTTTTGTAAATGCTGCACGTGCTTTTTCATATATTGAAAGCTGTCGTAAACGTATCTGAAACTGTGCATAGAGTTTCCGTTTCGGTAGCTCAGGGGTCAGAAGAACTGGGGCGTAAACCAGACGTCCCGGTCAAGATGATTCTTTGAACCAATTTAATTGTTAAAATACATTGGTTAATGCGAAACAAGGTCACTGCATGGAAACATGTACCGTTACGGAACATATTTCTGGCTGTAATTTCCTCTCCAATAAAGTGAAAATTATATATCATAAGCTGGCAATGCATTAGGCCTGTGAAACTGTTCATGGGATTGGCGTTTCGGTAACTCAGTTGTAAGAGCAACTAGAGAACATAAACCAGGAGACACGGGTTCGAGACCTGGTCCGGGTGACGATTCTTTGAAGAAATTTAATTATATTAATCTATGCTTTCATGTAAAGCTAAATATTTTATACATAATTTTACAATATTTATATCAAAAAATTGATGATGGAATATTTCTCTAACGCTAACTGAATTCTACAGAAAGTTCACATTTCACTCGCACAGCTTTGGGCTCATGATGCAGGAGATATTTTAATCTTCAAAAAGGTATATAGGTAATAGGAACTTGAAAACTACATCGCGGTATTACTGAGAGCTATACTCTTCAACAAATTTAATGAACACTTTCGCATTTATTTTGTTCCTGAAGTTAATGTTAACTCGAAACTGAAACCGTGGCGAGGCACCCGGAGACATTGACACCAGAGCTCCTAACGGCAAAGTTGTTAGCAGATCGCGCTGCAGGAGAGAAGGATGTGGAACGGCCGCGGGAAGAACAGAAGACTCGAAGCAGGTGGAAAATGCGTGGCGCTACGAGAAACGTTCGGCTATAGAATGCGAGGAGAACGAGAGAGAAGGGACAACGGAGGAGAGACGAGTTTTGGGAGGGGCGAGAAGAAAGGAGAAGGTTGAAGAGGGGAGATAAAGGAGATCGGAATGTGAAGAAGATGAGGGTGGTTGGAAGAAAGTTAAGGGAGGAGAAAAGAGGAAAGTAAATATATATGAGGGAAGAGAGACGAGGAATGGGTGTGAATGGAAGAGAAAAGAGAAGAAATAAAAGAGATTGGAAGGAGAAAGGTGGAGGGGGAGATGAAGTCCGACCAAAGGTGGTAAAAGTCAAAGGGAAGTTGGAAGAGAGGTAGGAGTAAGGGTGGCAGCAGGAAGAGAGATAAGAGGGTGAAGAGAGAAGAAGTAGGAGAATGGATTAAGAAGAGGAGGAAAAACTTAGAGCAAGAGGGAACCAGAAGAAGAAAGGTGTAAGAAGGGGATATATTGAAGAGATAAAATAAAGAGAGAAGCGATGATAGAGATTATAGAGGAAGAAAGAGAAGGAAGAAACTAAAAAAGAGAATGTAGAGTTTGATAGATGAGAGGGACGAAGGGTGATGGGAGAATAGAAGAAATGAGGAAAGAGAAGTGAAGAGAGAGAAAGAGTATGAAAGATAGGGAAGAGAGACCGGAAGCAGATAAGGAAAGAAAGAGACAGCGGAGAGGAGGGCCAAGACGATGGCGGCACCACAGGCGGCGCCGAAGTCCTCGTGTCGCCCAGCCGGACACATCACTTATTCATTCCGCTTATCTCGCCCTCCCCGCACGCGCCAACCCAGACATCGCGCAGGACGCAACGGAGGAAGTGGGAGGACGCGCCGGCGGCAGCTCGGAAGAAACCCAAACGCAGCGCGAAACGGACTAACTGAAGGAGGTAGAGCGGTGAGAAATGGGCTCAACACTAGGAAAAAATATTGGGGGGGGGAGGATAAAATATAAAATATGATGAACAACGTGTTGGTTATATTTGTATGTTCACTCTGTTGTCTGTTGCCATTCATATTTAAGAAATAGTTCCAATTTGCTTAAAGACAGTTTATTTACATATTTGACATAGAAAACAGATTCATTCGTTAAAAATACTTCCTTAAAAACGCCATTTTCACAAAGGTTGTTCGGCATCTTCACATACCCGAAAACTACATAAATTCGGAATTATAAATAACTAGTGTTCGTTTGAATATTTGCATGTGTATAAAATATAATTATGTATCTAATGACAGCCAAAAATGTCAATATTTTCTTACGAACTGCGTTTTAAAAGAAACAATAATATTTTCAAATTATGAACAAAAATAAATAAATAACTGTTATATATATATATATATATATATATATATATATATATATATATATATATTAACGTAACACGTTTGAAAGTGAGAATTCAAATATAGAGAAGCATTCGAGCACGTAGCATTTCTTAATAAAAGAAAGACAGCGTTACAAAACGTAAATAGAACGGGGTATACAGATGTGGTGGAGGACATAAATACTAAAGTCGGTGTCTACCAGGGGACTTTCGTATCATCCTACGCGCGAGCTGAGAGGAGAGGGAAATATTGTTATCCAATCGGGAGCTCCAATACCAACAATGTAAGTCCCAACGAAACTCCCGATTGGATGACAGTGTTCCCCTCTCCTTTCGCCTCAAGACATTGAAGAGCAGCTATGTTTTGATCGGAGTATACAGTTGCGAACGCATCGTCGTACTAAACTGCAGAGTTGAATCCAGCTCCTGCTTGCCCCCTCCCCTACCGTTCACTCTGCTCCAAAAGTGCATTAAGCCTTGGGCGCTGCGCTCTGTATTCCCCACATCTCCCGTTGACGATCTCCAGACAACGGTAGCTGCACACACACCAAGATTTTACTCTATCACGTAAGGGACATCCATTTTGAATTCTTTACTTCTTATAACTATTTTAGAAAGTTTGATAAACTGCCTGGAGACGATTAGAGACTTTTTTATCAAAATTGAACAAATACAACTTCCAAAACAAAGCAGTTTTAATGACGTCCTTTCACGATTCCATATCTTAAAAATAAAATATATTTCATTATGCTGAATGCTGCTTGTGCGTGCAGTGGTTCCCGAAAGACATTTGTATATTGTATATTTTCGTTTTCATGATTACATTAACATATGCTCTGATAAATCAAACACGCTCATTTTCGCTACATGATATCTCGAGAAATATCAAAGATTATATTTTCATAGTCCGTTTGCCCTCGACAGAGACGGATCAGAAAAAGTCAACTACGACTGCTGCAATATCATTAGGTAAGGTTAACGTGAAAAACTAGTGGTGCTATAACAGCAAATACTTTCTCGCCAATATTTTCCCGCAATATTACGCGAAAAGTACTCAAATTTTCGTAGTACATAACCTTACTTCAAAATCTATCTTTAAGGACCATATTTCATTCAGGAAAAAATGTCTTCAATACTATAGTTCTAGGAAGACACGATTCGTTGAAAATCAGAGTTTTCAACGAATATAAGACATGTATCATTATCTTAAACACACTTCATAATATCCAACAATAACTTTTATTCAAAAATGATGAAGCCACTTTTTTGAAATTTTGAAAAATACTTCAAGGGCTTCATTTAAAGCCCCCCCATAGAATATCCGTCTCAAATACAAGGAGGCGCGACATCAGACAACTCGATTTGGGAATACTAATTGTGGAAAAAATCGGCTGAACGGTTTAGTCACTAGCGTTTCAGAGCTGCAGAAGAAAATGCCGAAATCAACAATATGGCGAAGTCAGGTGAGGATTGCTCGAATAATGAACATATGTTCCGCATTCATATTAAATGTGGTACTTGTGACCCTTAAGGCTTTGCAAGTTGGACACCACTGCTCTATATCTATATCCCTTCCTGTCAAATCTGACGCATATCTCTCGTCCGCACACTCCATCCCTCTCTCCGTCTCTCAACATCCAATCCCCCCTACAGCCCTCTGGGATGCGCTCTGCCTTACCCGTTGCCTACCTCGCCTTCGCCCGCGCCTACTCCTCGCTCTAACCCCTGCCTCTCCTTCTGCCCTCCGTCCCCCCTGATTCAATAGTTTGAATGTTGACCTCATATTGAGAAAATAAGAAGAAAGAATAACGATATGAGCCTCAACTATTGGGGTTATATGAAACCTACTTTAAACCAAGAATGGGGAGATCTGGTTGACATAAAAAAAAGGACAGGGTAAGAGAGTAATTTAGTTGGATAGAGGTGTCGTGCCTGAATACCACTTCTTAATGGGCTAGAAGCTAATATTTTACTTCAGTTATTATTTCAATTAAAATCACCGTTAACCCTCGCCCAATAAAATAAAAGACAAGTTATCGAAAGCACTTATTATACTCAAAAGCCACTAACATTTTGTTAAAAAAACCCTATTTCTACACGAGCTCTTTTCGGAAAGAGTATCTATCGAATCTAACCATATCTTACTTCTCAGTATACCCTGGGTTCTGCTTTCATCTCGCCCCCTAGAGTTCCTCAAACGACATTGCACCTCAATTCAACTGAATCAGCAGCTCAAAGAATTCAGCTTGATATTTACGAAAAGTAACCAAGAAAAACTAAACGTAGATAACACTAGCTATGGCCAAATTTATCCTCAATATCATGGTGTTTATAAAAAACATGTTTTCTCATTTGCAATTTTATTTTTTGGTGAACTTCTAAATTGAAACGAAATCACAATAACTTCGTAAATATTCAAAACTAACATTTATGCTACAATGTTTCTAAATTATACACTTCACTTTTGAATGTATATGACTGTTAAAAACAAATATATTTAATGAGAAATATTCATCATAATTTTATCATATGAATAATGAATTATCTCCACCTCCTTGTAAAAAACTGTTGTATATTTCATGTATTTATTAGCATTTTTATTTTTTCTTTTAATTGCATTAAAACTACCAGTGTTTTAATGTTGTTACAAAGGTGCTTACCATAGATCTTCCAATCTTAGACTTAATGCGTACGTTCTTCAATACCATTATTTTTATCCGTATTTTTTGTATCTAGTATAATCCCTATAGGGTTGAATATAAATATTAATTAACTTTATATTACAAACCTGCGTTAACCAACTAATTTTCTAAGTCTAAAGGCATAGCTAGCCTGCATTACATCTTATATTTTAAAGTTACTCAAGTAGTCCTAGAGATTTGAACTTATCGATTCCTTTTTTTTTTTTTTTCATCTTTTGCAAAAAGAAGGCTCATGTCAGCATGACAAAGCGATGCAGCAGATTCAAAGCAGGAGAAATGGTTGTAAAGTTATAGTTTTTAAATAGATATAAGCATCAGAACATGTAAAGGTTTTCACTGTTAAACTGAATCATGTTTGCTATTAGAATTAATAAATTAATTACAAAAAAACTGCAACCGATTTCTGGCCTCACCCCTAGGTTACCACCATTGCATCCCCGTTTCGCCGCTGCCTCGCCTCCCCTCGCCACCAGCGACGTGAATCCGCCTATTGCGTGCACTGCGCGGGGCGGCGTCCCGGCCTTCAACGGGTGACCAATAAAAGAGCCGCACAGGCTGCCAAATGCATCCGCCTGCGGATGCAGCTAAGTGTGGCGCAGAGTAAGCAAAGGCTGCTTCATTACTCTCACTGAGGGCCTCCCCCCCCCGCGACCACCGCTTCGTCTCGTCAACGTTGCCCTTCTTCTCCGTCTTCTGCCAACTCTAGCAGGCCATCGTGCCACCCCTTCCCCAAACTCTTATGCTTCATTTCATTGAGAAGATTATGTGATCACATGTCTTTTTGTCTTTCTGATTACGTTGCACAAAAATTCTATCTTGGATGATCGTCACCGTGCTAAGACAATACCAGTTTGTCGTTCAATTTTTACAATTAGTACTATATTACATTATTTTACATATTTTTTACTGCATAACAATATTTTTTCATTTTATTCAATTTTTATTGAAGAAAGATATTTTTCAAAAAATCAGCATTTTTCCTCTATATGCTGCCTGGCCTACGTAAGACCACGTCGAATGAATTAAAACTCAGCAATTACGAGTACCGCGACGTCTTTAATCTAGAATTAGAAAAAAGAAGAAATATAATATTGCGAAAAATGAGTTACAGTTATTTAAATTAATTGCTACAATAAATTATTTAATAAAACAAAAGAACTATAGTGTATTATTTATTAAGTTTTCAGGATGGCTTAGCATTACTTTTTGTTTACTCTGTCGTGACTTTTAATCCCGAAGGGTAATTATTGCCACTTTAATCCCCCAGAATAACATTTTTGCTAGGAAAAAAGTATGTAAAGCCGCACTTAAATCACATTTTTTTAAAATTGCTTTAGAGGTTTTTTAAACATTACTTATATATCCAACTTACATATTAATTATATATTGTTGCTTTTTCATTTCATATTTAATGTTACATATTTTGACTTTCATTACTACATATCTTCCCGTCACTATTCATCAGATGAAGTGCTTTGCTCAGACACAGCAGTCATCTTTACCTGCAACATCGATTAGCCATACTTCGGATTCCGAAGATAAATGTATTCCCTGTGCAAAACAGTTGTCTCAATTTGAATACTAACTTTCATATTGCAATTGTAGTATAGTATAAATAGTTGCACCTTTATTTTCCTTTGTCTTTTAAAACTTCACTCAAACATACGAATGATATCCTGATCTAATTAAATATGTTTATTACTTCACAATATTGTTTTGACAACCAAAGCATATAATAATTTATATTTCCATATTTACACCTCATCAGTTGAACCATATAAAATATGTAGGAATGCCCGAATAAATTTGTAAAACAAAGTCATGATGAAAAAGAGTACGCCTTAAGCTTTTATGCCGTGAGTCCGTGTGTTATTAGGAAGTTCTATGCCCCATTGAGTACCTCCCTCCGTGATGAAGGAATATCATGGCAACCTCGGCTTAGGCTTACGTTTTCCCCCTAAGCAGTAGCGACTCGTTGAATCACAGAGCACATCGCCCCCATGAAGTCGACATTCCAGTCCTAGAAGTATAAAAAAAAAAAAATATTGGACACAGAAAATAATATATATCTCAATGGTAAATATTATGTATTCTTCGTTAATATAAAACGCCATTTCATCTCTTTCCGCGTAGTGCTTCAGACAATAGAAAGTTATTGTAATGCTGGCCAAAAAAAAAAAAACGTCCATTTCGGCAGAAAACCTTTATTGCTTGGACTAAATAACGAAAAAGTTGAACAATACCATATCTAGAAAATACTTCTTCTACATGTTTACGTATCAAGAATTTATGTTTTGTGAGTCCTTGTATCAAAACCTCCATGACAGTAAAACGTCTGTTTGTGTCTGTCTGCGTGGTCAACTCTATAGCTTAGCCGTTGAACGATTTCCTCCAAAAATGATATTCCCCAATATCTGAAAAATCCGTCTCTTTTCATTTTACGACCAACTCCGGTACATTACATAGAGGCCTGGAATAATTTTCAAAATTTTCTCAAAATTCATCAAAATATTTGCTTAAACCCTTTGATTTCGAGAGCCATAACGAGCCTTTAAAGAAATGCGATGATATATTTGTTAAATCATTGTTTCGAAAATTCAAAAATTCATACATTATAGCGTCTTTCAACAAATACAATAATAAGATGATTTTTCCCTCAATAACTATGTTTATCAAAAATACATCTTCAAATGACTCATTCATAAAATGTGGTAGCAACCATTTTCTGTTCCACTTAGCCTGATAAATGACGGAATGCCCTTACGGAGCAATAACCGTAGTCCCTTCACCAGCACACAATTCGATGAGCCTCTGTTGCGAAAGCATACGGTCCGGCGCATTGTAAGGGGAAAGCGGTTGAAGGAGAAACATGCGAGAAGAAGCAGGAACTCTCCTTGCATAGCATGGAATTGACTCCACAGCTTTAATTCTTTCTTCAGATAGGAATTTTGCAGAGAAACTCTCCCCACACTATAATATTATGTTTGGATTTTCATAAGTTAAAGTTAATATTATTTTATGTCCACGCTTGCCTAATACATACCTTCCGTTTATAGATGTCCCAAGCATTTTTATTACCCAATTTTTCCATCCGCAAGCGCCTACTGCCTGCACAAGGTTCGAATCAGTTGAATTCCAATGCATCTGACGCCACATGGAGCAAATATCAAAGCACTGGCCAAAAATATTGAAAAATCATCCAAATTAATACATGTAAACAATGTTTTTTGGCATGCCTTACGGTTCCTATGTAAATGGAATTGTTTTATGGTTCCTGATTTCCATTACCCAAGTTAGGCATTGCAAATACCAAAGTGAATCTAATACGAGGATTAAAAATGAAAATGTAAATGTAAAAAATGTTTTTGCATGATACCCAGAATAAGTATTAGCACCTTTTGACATTTCCAATAGCAAAAATTGTAGAGAATATGTTTTTACAGATTATCCAATTGTGGAAACTCTTGAATTTATATTTTTTTCCGTTCAAAAACCAATAAAGTGTTATATTTCATTTTGTAACATTATTAAGTTTAATTAATTATTTTAATACTGCAAACATTGTACTCATCAAACACCATTGTCGTCCATTTTGAATGATGAAAGTGTCAAATTCGAAAACACGCTGCTGCTTCAACAGTAACGTTTTCAAATTATACAGAACTCACTGGAGCCTCAGACCTTTCTTAAACGCTGGAATTATATACTCTGGAACCTGTTTACTCAACTACTTTCTTAAAATTCCTAAAATAAAAACCTTTCTTTCTTCACTTTTAGCAGCTTTGAATCTCGGTCCCAAATCTCATTCCGCCCGTCCCCGATCCCGCTTCCTCTTTGCGCCCCTCGCCCTCCCTTCCCCTCCTTCGCCTCCGGGATTGGGTGGGGCGTGGGTGGGGGCGCCACCTCCGACGCAGTCCAACTCCGCCAAGTTTCTAACGCCGGAATTAATGGGATTAGCGCGCAGCCGACTCAAATGAGCCCTCCGGCTTTACGCGCGTTGCTCGCTCGTCTCCTCCCCTCTCCTCCCCCTCCCCCTCCCTCACGTCGCTCTTCCTCGACCCCCGTTCGCCTCGCACTCCGCCGTTCTCGGCTCCTCAAACACTAGGGGCGGACTTTGCATGACCTAAAACATCCAAAAATGGACAAAATCTGCTCCTTAAAATTGTTTTTTAAAAACCCCTTAAAAAGCAAAGAAAAATGACTGAAAAATGTATCAAACCAGTTCGGATGAACAACTGAAGCTAAACATTGTTACGAGGCTCCTTCATGTTGTTCCCGTGCCGAGCTTGCAGAATTTTTTTGGACCTTCTTTCTAAACACATCGTCTTTATATATCCCTAAATCTACTGCACCGCCAATGTTGCTACGCACAGGAACCTTACATACTCACAAGGTTGAATTACAACTTCTGAGGAACAATCGAAATACGCTACCAGTTATATTCTCAGATCTGCTGAGAACATTGTTGCATCTCGTAAATATTATTTGAAGCAAGCACCAATATAAAATTGATAAAATCAGCGAAAATAATAAATGACCAAAAAAGTAAAAAAAATATGCCTTCGTTATCGCAATCGACCGAAAAATCAAAAAAAATCGACTATTTAAAAGTAATTTCATTTTTTAATAACATAAAATTAATTCCGTTACCAAACGTTATTAAAATCGTCCTCTATTCAGCACATTGTTTGTCCTCGCGTCGCCCGCCTTCCTCGGAACCTCCCGCCATTCCCCGCCCGTCTTTCCTCCGGAGCAGTGTTCCTAACAACGCGCCTGGACCGTGCGCGATCTTTCCTTCTTACCCTTATCCTTATCCTTTCCCCTTAAAACACCACCACATTGCGCTACACTTACCACACATGCCAGGAGGACTTTCGGGAGCTTAGACGTTTGTTTTCGGCTGGGCATGCCCGCGCTGATGGGACATACCCGTCGACAAAGAATCCCTTTGGCGACGGTTTCTTCGCCAGATGTCGCCATAGAGCTGGGAAATGTATATGACTTTCTGCCACCTCCAGGAAAATACATTCACTTACACTTACGGACTAACGACCTCCTTAGTGACGCCCTGATCACTAGCGCAACCGACCCAATCCAATCCACCCGTGCTATGCCTCGCTGAGTGCTCCTCCTCGACGCTGCCTGCCTCTCGTCCCCGGTCTCCCAACTCCTCACCTCCACCCTTGCATTCCCGCCCCTTTCACCCCTCCGCTTCTCTCCGCGCCAATCAAAGTGAGCAATGAGTTTTGTTACTGGGGGACTCCTTCTGAGTCTGTTCCATGACATTTTTATACATGTTTCTTGCTTCTACTCTTTCACCTTAGGGGGATACCGTCAATAAAAAAACAGTTTGTAAGGAAAATAAAGGCTTCAATTAAATAGTACGTTATTTGCCTGTTAAAAAACAGTTAGCAGTCAGTGTGTCATTACTGTTTTTTTTCTTTCCGACCTATGTTTGTTGCAACGACTGCTGACGCATTTCGATGTTAATCGATCCCCTTCTTGGTTAATTTGCCTCTGGTTCATCCACTCGCGACAATAGCGTCATTTTCTCTACGGGCATTTCAACGTGATTACTTCTCTGGGAATAGTATACGGCAAAAATGCTGGCAGTTAACTGCAGTAAGAGCTATGAATTTTGGCCATTGGGCGAAAACCTATTATTATGTAAATTACAATTAGGAAGATACCATAGAAAGAAAACTGATGCCATCATTAAAGGGGCCTCCCTGATGATTACAGCGCGTGCTACTTCTTTAACAGTAATAGCATAAATCTTTCACCTTGAGTCCATAGGCTCTTATCTTAGTCGTCTCCACCATAAACTTAATTCCACCATGTTTACAGTGTAAGCACCATATGAGTTTAGGAATTTTTAACAAAGAGCTCACTTTCCTGCTTCCATTAATAGCAAAACGTTGTGTATTATGTAAACCTTATTGAATCTAAACTGTTATATCTCTTCATAAATTACAAACAAGTGAATTATAGCGACGTGCAACTACAATATTGGTAGTGTCAACAACGTAGTGAAAACATGTTACTTCAGTCCCTCAATCAGTGAATGCACCAAAGTTGACAGCGTGAATGCAGTAACCCTCCTAGATCATCTCCTCATCATTAAATCGTTAATTATAGTTAAAAAAATGCAAAAGCAACATTCAATTATTACAATTTTAATGCAATATGTCGTACCAAATAATCCTCACACGAATACTTCAAAGTGTATTTCAATGTCACAACTTCAGAAATTATTGAAAATGCAACACACAACCACTCTGTTGTGCTCGTCGTTATATGACCGAAAATAATGCATAGTTTTTAATCTATTGTCTAGAGGCAATTCTATGAAGTAATATGATAAATATATCATAATACGGAACTCAATGATATGAGGTTTACTCTTCATAGTGACCTCACTATTATGGTAAATCGAGGATCTTGGCTGCCAGTGTGTCAGATAGTACTGTAGTGTTTTGTCGTAATATCTCTTAAGTTCTTTGGGCTGACCTTTGGACCACGTCAAAACTCAGTCTGAATGCTGTTCCAAATACAGATAATATGTGCGGTGCGGGAAATGTCACAAATATTAATCCCGAAACTCCTTCGAAGTATCGTTACAGACAAATGAAGCACTATGTATTATCTCACAACAATACTACAAAACTTAAAATACGCATCTTTTGAAAGAACAAAAGAAAGCACAACTATCTCGAACATCTTCAACAACCAGAAACTCCGAAGCGTTTCATCCATTAGACTTGTTAAAGATAATATGAAAAACCTACACAGATTTCAAACACTTACAACTCTATTACAGTTTCAAATTATCACAGTTACCACATATTTTTCCTCAACCTGAAATACAACAAAAATAATTAAAATCTTTAAGAAGCGTAAAAGTTACTACTGCCATAATTCACCTACAAATTTATCTATTTCTACTAACATCGGCTACTATATTTACTTTAATTATAAAACATAACTTACCAATGTTAACATGTTACTATTATGTGAAAGTAAAATAGATTGTAAATTTACTATACATACTATGAATCCGGCAAAGCTTCCCTATTGCAAGTATTACACTTCACATGTTCATGGTTGGCTTAATTCACGTTTTACGCTACGCTCTGAAAAAAAATCAATAAAACGAAAGACTTTCTCGAGTATGATTCCGTCCCTCTCTTCTCTCTCCTGTCTTTCCGTCTCTCTATTGTCTCTCAGTCTTTCTCTTTCTCTGACTCTCTGTTGTTATTTCTCTCTCTGCCTCTCTCTCGTATCTTCCCTTCTGAAGAAATTTCACAATCTCAGGGGCGAATCCAATGAATTTAAATAATTCGTACTTCAGTGCACGCCTGGTAGAAAGGACCGTGTGTAAGCGCACTGTTCAGCCCTGAAGTCACGCGTCTATGGCGCAGCATTCCCATTTCATATGCCTGTATTCTTCGCGCAAGTGCCAGCAAACGTTGAAAACGTTTATCCAATCGGCTAATGAACGTTCGCAGCACATTAAGCAACGAACCAAAGTAAACAAGCAAATATTATTTTATATATAGATAATTAAAATTGTTTATATTTAAGGAAAATATATGTCTCCCTCCCCAAAAAAAATGACCCGTCCATGAATGGTGGGGAGATGAGTCAATGCAGGTAGGCTGTAGGCGATGGGGAGTGGCGGAGTGGCCGTGCGGAGTGGGGAGTTTGCCTACTTTGCGCGGGTGACATTCCATTCGGCGCGGCGCGGCCCCCGCTGGTCGATACGCCCCGCCCCCTTCCCGCCTCAATCCCCCCTCGCCCCCCGCCCCCTCCAACTCCCACCTCACCCACCCGCGCCGCATATAATCTCGATCTTAGCGAAGCGCCGTAACTGCCGCCTAGATTGCCGGGAGTGGGGGGGCCCCCGGCCCTGACTTTCTGACAGGGCCGTTCGCCAAGCTGTCTTACAGCTTGCCTGCACAACGCTCCAGGCACGCTTCGGGTCTAAATTCTTCGCGCGAAATGCACGCCGCGCCTGGCGCTGTGACTCTGGGTTACCTGATATTTTAGTATCCAGTCGCGTCAACTGATAACGTCATTAGTTCCCGTACGTGTAGTACATATTTTCATCGGGGCTGCTTGATCTTTTCCCCCAGGATAGCAATATCCGGCACCGACTTACTCCGCTTTTTTTTTTTTCCCCGGGTTTTTCCCTAGCGAGATATCTCCCACTAGAGGCGTACCGCCCCAGCCGGACAACACTCCTAAGCTCTTGACCTTATCCCCATGTCTGTAGTTAGGCATTGCATTTTTTGATCCACTGTAAACCTGCTATTGAGACAATTTTCTATGAATTATTGTTTACGGAGTTTCATATAAATATACAAACCGCTTTCAAATTGAAATTGAAGTAAAGATCACCTCAAAAATAATTATTATTACTGTTCTGAAAACTGTTTAATATTTCTGCGTCGTCTTTGACATTTAAATCTACATTGCAACATGCAAAACAATGATTTCTCTTCATACCCTTGAATACTCTTTCCCCGTTGGAAGGTTTTTTTGTTTGAATTCTCATTGCCATTGCACTTGCCGTAAAATGTACCAAAATAATTTATAAACCTTCCGCACAAATAGTTTTTATTTTTATTCCAATCCAGCAGATGTGTTTTTTCTTGTAGTTGCATTTCCCTGTGTTCAACCATAGCGATATGGAAAATAGCATTTATTGATTGCTTATGCTAAGTAGACTGAATCCGACACAGGCCTTCCCTAAAACTACAGCGTTTCACAATATCCAGCATTCTCTACATTTACATTTTCACTTTCTTTAGAGACCTGCCATGACTACGCTTTTGTAAAATGAGTCAATTGTGGCAGGAAACTCGCAATCCTCTTTATCGGCCAAAATCAGCAGCTTTTTAACCCTGTAAATGGAATGAAAGTTTGGTAAGGACGAAAAGTTGTCTAACAATAAGGTACTTTGTGCAAATATTTCTAGCTTATTTAAGCTAGATTGCTCCGATATCATAACACTGATTCTCAATTTTTGTTTACTGTTAATACAATTTACAGTTTTATCATTTTCATTCCCCAAAATGCAAATCAGAAATAAATGGAATGCGGAGAGTACGCAAAAGTTAGCTTATGCTTTTTTATCACACTGGATCGAGCCCATTGAATCCAAAACCTCCTGATTGTGTATTGAATCCTATTAGAAATTATTAAATTTTATTACTAGTAAATCTTATAAATGGTTTTGAATTAGATCTTTTAATTTTAATGAGTAATATTTATCTAGATTTGGCATTCGCTAGAGTACTTAATACGTTTACCAATCATAGAAAAACAAATATAAACTTTGAAAAAAGCCTCTTGCCCTTTTTTTATAAACTTGAGAACATTAGCTTAGAATTCTCACAAAAATAGAGAGATAAAATAAAAAATTCTCAGAAAGCAAAACCGACTACCAATCAACAATTTCTTGCCTCATCGTACGTACTTCCCCTGAAGTTTATAATGTGATAATTGAGAGAAATACATGAGTGCTATAGTTCGTATTCACACATGTTTAACACCCAACAATTACATACAACAACACCGCAAACGTTTGCAAGAATATAGAGTTTTTATTAGTTGGAGATAAACTTTCAAACACCTCCAATCAAGCACACAGCTTCAGTGTGTTTAGGCTGTGTCAGTTGCTTTGATAATTACCAACAAAAGAGCTTAAATGTTTTGTCATCATTTGCATCTACAAATTACACTAATACCCTGAGCTCACTCTAAAGATGCTTATGCTTATAATACCCATCCCAAATGGTATTATAGGAAAGTTGATATTTGGTTTTTTCGTTATAATTGTCGATATTTCGTTTTACAACGAAATGAATTCATTGTCCTATTCATTGTCACTTTATTTCGTCGGTCATAATGTTCCTTCATTCCGTAGTGCATTGGCAGCACCAATGGCTCTGTTAGGCTTTGTTTAACTAAGCTTACTCGTAAGTGGAAGGATAATATAATCGTCCTTAAGATCGCCTGTATTTACACATAATATGATTATCTCTGTTCTTCCAAAACTCAAGAAATTGTGCGCATTGTTTACTTCAAGTAAATCTTTAAGAAAATGTGAAATTAATCTTTAAGTAATTTATTATTGAAACATCATGACCATAATAATCGTCTTTTGCCTTTTCGCATTTCAGGTGAAATTCTTTGCACATTTTCATACAGTTTCGAATAATAGTAAGTTAAGAATCATAAATTAACTAGCCGAAGCATATTGTCGCGATAAATTTATCTATTTTACTTAAGAAAGCTTTCATTTGTCTTCATTATTTTTTCATTTAACACATTTCAATAAACATCGTATGTTAATTCAATATCTCTATACTTTTGATCCCATAACATTTCGTTTGTATTGGATCATTCTTTTTTAAATTAATTTTCAATTCACTCTCTGCTCGCCATCTCTATACCTCTTCTTGTTATATTATATTTGTAATTTCGTCCTAGTGTCTCTGATTATTGCTCTCTTTAAATTTATATTTATTGTAAGGTTTACATTTTAAGGATTCCGTAAAATAAACGATTCTTCTATAAGCACATTTATATACGATCAGATATTTGCTTAAAATTTTATTAGTACTCTCTTAAGAACCTATATTTAAAACGAAATTCTTCAAAATTACAATTTTGCATCAACTAACTCAAAATTTATTCTTAATGATTAAGCACCAGTTTGGTAGAACTTGAACTAGATATAAAGTATCTATTATCTCATTCAACTTACGTAATTTTAACACCTAGGAAGAAAGTTGAGTGGCACCATATTAAATTTTCATGATATTTGAGCTCTACCTGTCCAGAAATTCGTTAAATATATTACTTGTAGTACGTTTATAGTTTATACAGTTTTATTATATGTGCTACAACCCGTTAAAAAATCGTTCACACTGAAAACTTTGCATATTGGAGACTTCTAGCAAAGTATTTTTTATCTTTCCTTTACTTTTTCTGTTACCATTCAAAGTTGCCGTAACAACATCCCGACAAATTTTTCAAACTAAACCCCTTTACTAAGCCTCCACATCAGAAATGAAACACTCACGCAAATACCACAAAGTTCATTTACATGGCAATAGCCTCTCTTGCTCTCTTGCAAAGTTGAAAGCGTTCGAACGGACACCATTTGCGCGCACCTTATAACTTCTTCTTCCTTATGTTCTGTGACCTACTGAACTCTAAGCAAATGTCATGAACTGCCTATTCTATCCTACTATCCTATCATACAATTATGCACATATATGACATAACGAAACGAAGTCGTAATAGAATTCAGACATCGTACAAACACAGAAAACTATTCCCTTGAAACTACTTCTTATATCCAATCACTAACAGTTTTTCACTGACATTGAACTTCATCTTCTCATACTCTAATTCGATTGTCCTCTCCCTTGCGTCTCCGTAATCTCCCCACCACCCTTATATTTACGATTGAAGACTACCTTAATTTCGATCCTTTTACATATGGTTTCGCATGTCACTCTTCATTTCATTTGCATTTTTTTACAGTAATGTTTGTTGCGATCCTAGTCGTACCATATTACCAATATAATAATGAACATTATTCAATCTATCTAATATCTACAATTCAATCAAGTGCCATCTATTTCTTTCACACTGACACGCTCTCCAAGCTAGAACACCTTCACGTATCTCCTCTCATACACCATAAACCATCAACACGAACCTCTGCAATCGAAAAGCCGTGGCTGAAGCCATGCGCGCCCTTCGTTGTCTTTGCGCGTGTAACCTCAGTAGTTCTTTCTTTGTTAGTCGAATTCCTGCCTAGCAGCCAGAGTTGTGTTTGGCAACATAGCAACTAACGACGCCGACAATCGAGTAGTGAGCTGCTTTGAACTCCATGATCGACTATATTTCCATAATGCTTACCCGGTCGCATAATGTACTAAAATTCTTGAAATATGAAAGATATAATTGTCTGTTGTGCTTAAGAAAAGGTTTTGAAGAAGAGCTGGCTAGTATTGAGATGCATTGCTGATGCTTAACACCTGATCGTTGCCTTTACGATAAGGCCGTGCACGGAAGAACACACGCGCCGAAGCACTTTCCCTTTCCCCAACTGAAGATTTTCATCGCTTCGATGCCGAAAGTGATCCGCCAGTCTAGCGTTAGAAATCGTCTTGTTACAACGTTATTTTACGATTAAAAAAAGTTTTCCCCCAATTTTTAAAACTTTTTTTTTGGGAAAAATACTTACTGCGTATGTTATTGCTTTCCATACTAGCTAATAATTCACCTCTAAAATACCTAGAACCAAATGGTCATATATTGTACGACTGGAAACATGAAAAAAGCAGAATTCTGCACATGCTCTCTACGAGAATATGAAAGAGAATTAAAGCGTAAATACGAAAGTCAAACCAGTTCAATTTATTTAGGTAAACATAGTCAATATGAATATTATGTTTATTCTTAAATCTTGTTACATGGAAGCGAATGCGCAGCGAGCAAATTATGGGAATAGGACGGTCATTGCCTGTATCTCCTTCGCACATCTGAACAGTCGCAGAAGTTAACACATGGTCAAATTTTGGCCATTTTGGGTAATTTTAACCTAGAAAAATAATTGATCGGAGAAAAAGATAACCTACCTATTCTAATGAAATTGACAAAATTAATGAGGCAAAATAACTAAAATGTAATACATAAACTAACAATATTTATAAGGGCAGAATACTACATACAAAACAAGTTAAAGAAACAAATATCAAAAAATTGAATTTAACTAACCCATAAAATGCGATCATATTTGCTGAAGTTTACAAGTATCTTCAGCAGTTGATGACAAAAAAGATATTCTATTAAAAAAATTGTAACAAAATTTATCAGTACAATATGAATCAACTAACAATTAGGTAAAAATCAAATCATAAATGTACCACGAATGTACCATGCAAACTGGAAGTAACTTGGAATAATTATTTCACCCGCTCGACTCAATTAAGCCCCCAAAACGCCCTATTGCATGATAGCATATCTGCAAGACTTGTAAAATATAAAACGTATCTAACAATCACAAAACGCCAATCTACGCATAACCGAAGACAGGCAATCGACGAGCGCAAAGTGATCTTCAAGATACGTCCACAACACCTTACATCCGCTTTCTGTCGTCTTCTTGCGCTGAGCATCAACACCAGTTCGCCCCGTCCCTCTGAAAAGCGAACCCAGAAACAAGTCTACGCCCAAGACTCCCGTCTAGAAATTCAAGATGGCTACCCCATCGGAGCGCAGAGACTTTTCCCATGACGTTCATATCACCTACCAATCCTGCCTTATTATTGCTATATATTGTACACCTAAGGGGTTTATTTTGTAACAACCATTCATTCTAAACGGAAAATGATCTAATCTGAAACTAGACTGCAGGACTGCTAGTTAAAACACTACCTAATATCATTCCTTGAGAATCTGCCACAATAATCATATGAACCAGTATTTCTATATCATATCAAAGAATTTTCGTGAAAGTAAATATATTCCTACTTCACTACTATGAGATTAAAACAACTATTCTCCTACGAAAATTAAAACTTTGATTATTGTTGTGATTGCATCGCAAGTTAAAACGACAAGTAATGAACTGAAAGCGCTTTGAAGCAAGATTTCCACAGTAAAAACGTAACATCACAGTAAATGGAAAAGCTTAGATTACTTCGATAGCTGGAATCCATCTAGAAGCCATGAAGCAGAATAATGCAACTCCTCGTCATCGCAATATAAAATATGAACGTATTGTAAAATTAAAAATCATTTGCTATGTATAGCTATGATCACGAACAACATACTCGTTAATAAAATCTATACAATAGTCCCAACCTATTTCTACCTTCTCCACAATTCTAATCTTATCAAATTCTACATTTTCCCTCTGCTCTCATCGCTATTTCAACCCTACCATTACTAATCGTTTCAGTAATATTCAAAGTTCCATATGTATAAATATTATTTTCATGTTCATCTTCATCCACAATATTTTTTCGACGATCTTAAACTAACTCATCTAATCTTCTGCTGAAAATACTTAAGGTTTTCGACGACCAATAATTTCACAGCGTAACCGGACCCTACCAGATATACCCAACCTCGCCCTTCACACTTCACCGACCTATATCAGCTTCAGTCACCCTATTCGTCAGACAAACTAAAATGAACATTCAATACTACTAACTCATCCAAACGCGCACACATAATATATCTACACCTCTTAGCTCCCTCTTCTCCCGCATCACATTACACTTGTTGTATATCTTCTTAGCCTGCTACAGAATAAATACATTTTTACAAATCATTTCTCTATTATTAATAACTCTAATAGCTAAAATATTCAGATTCTTCAGCGTTCCAGACATCAAAACTCATACACACAACACTCTCATATTAATTTAGATACTTTTCTTATATTTTTTCTTAAACATTAATTCACAGGTTGCTTTGTTCCATTGACCATTCGACTAGACATGTACAAAAATACATCGTGTAAAACTAAAAGTCATGATTTTAGCACTATATTGAGAATAAATAATTAATTTTATAAACCTTCTCATATTCCGGACATATTCATTTTGTCTCATATACCAAGAAGACCACTGTACCTTAATTCAACCACCAATTAACTATTTCTTCACATTCTTATCCACATGAAGACGCCAAATAATCTACATGGGTTAACATGCGCAAAGAGCATATGCTTATCTTTTTTATACAGTTTTATATTAGTTTATATATACATGACAAGTCGCCTGAAATTTCTCATATTCGGGATAATGCATCAAACGTTCACTTAAGAGACTAGACAAGTTGACTCGCTGCTAACAACTAAAAACATTGCCTCTCACCTCTAATACTAAGAACGTAGCAAAACGTTTGAAGGCATGTTAAATAATAGTAATTAAAATCAAGAGCATAAAACCAAATAAAATATCTTAAAAAAAATATGAACATATCACGAGATTTATCATTTTTACGATAGCCATACCTCTTAACCACATGTTATGTGAAATTTCCCATAAGGTTTTTTTGAGACAGCTGCATGGCCTCGATGTCGTGTGATTGTACTCAACAGCCTGCTCCTAAGCTGCCGACGTATGCAATGGCATCGGCACCACGGTCGACTGTAGTGCTGCGCAGGGCGCAGTCGTCGCGGATAGTTGAGTTGTTGTTAGTGATTCGACTGCGCAACTAACTGAGGTCCACATAGCCCCCTAGTGCTAGTGATATTTTCCCCGATGATGCAATTCGGCCCGACTTTCCGTCGAGCAAGACCGTTACGCTCCCGACCTCCCATCGGCGCCAATGTGTTTTAGTGTAGGTATTTTAGCGTTGTGTAAGGGAAGGATAGCAAGAAAGTAGAAAGACCACAGCTGGAGTCCGACGAAATCACCCATTTTGTATAGCAATACCCTCGGAAATGTACCATCAGAGTAGCGTCAGCTAGAATTTCCTCGTCAAGGCAGCCTGAATTGACCCAGCTCACCAGCTAGTGTCCGAAGATCTCTGGGTGAGTAGAATCTCATATAGGAACCTCCCCGGTCAGAAGACATGCAGCGACCGCCATAGCATATGCCACTGAGCCGAGCTCTCCCTGTGTCACATTCGGGGGAGCCTTCCCCACCTGCAAGGCCCCTCAGGGCACGGTTGGGCCCCGCCTGGGTCCGCGCGGGCTGTGAGCGTGCTTGCGCTGCACCGCCATCCGTGACGCGCCCGGCGCGGCGTGGCGCCAAGACCGCACCTCGGCGCGCGGAAGGGCGAATTGCTTCCCCTAATTGGTGGCTGCCTCCTCCGGATGCCGATGCCAGCATCCGGGTCGCTCATCTATTCTGCACCACAAGCCCTTTCCGCCGCCGCCACCTGTCACCCGCACATTGCACCCCCCGCCGTAGCACGGAAGCGACGTACGCATATCACGCAAGCGGGGCGGCAGGGCAGAGATGGATGAGAGCGGCGGGCCCGGAACAGAGCCCGTTTGAAAGGAAGCAAGAGAGCCGAGGAGCCGCGTGGCGGGGAGATAGCGAGGTGCAACTGACCCAAGCGGTCGAATGGCGGTTAGATAGGGCGGACGAGGCAAAGGAGACGACAGGGTCTATAGAACGAGGAAGATAGCGCGCGCGAGCGCGAACCGACTAAGACC
>BOPP01000028.1:6420755-6436783 GCA_017312745.1 Gryllus bimaculatus
GAGGAGCAGCCACCCAATTAGGGGACGCATCTCCCCCTTCCCCCGCGCCCGAGGGCGCTCTTGGCGCCGCACGCCCGCGCCCCACGCCCCGAATGTCACACCGGGAGAGACGGCTCAGGGCATCTACTGCGGTCGCTGCAGTCTCTCTGACAGGGAGGTCCTAGGACTTCACTCCCCAGGATTTTCGACACTAGCTTGTGAGCTAGGTCCAATTCAGTCGCTGCCTGGACGAGAATTCTAGCGACCGGCTACTCTGATCGGTACATTTCCGAGCAGTAGTCAAACAAATGGGCCGCGGACCACGCGTGGTCTTTCCTACCTCTTCCTTGCCCTATCCTCTCCCCTTACACACACGCTAAAATACACTACACTAAAACACATGCCGCCGATCGGTCGGGAGCTTAACGCTTGCTCGACGGAAGGTCGGCGCCGAATCTCGCCATCTATCCCGGGGGAAAATATCCACTACACGAAGGGGGCTAGTGACCTCAGTAGTTGGCGCATCCGAATCTCTAACAACCAACCAAATATCCGCGCCGGACGCCCCCTCCACACTCCGTCAACCTCCCGATGCCTTGCAACGTCCTGGCAGCTGGAGGCAGGCTGTCTCGAGTACATCACACGCATCGAGGCCATGCACTGTCTCACAAAACCTATATTGGGAAATTTCACATAACATTGTTAAGGTAAGCTAGGTATTGTTAAGGTATCTAAAAATGATAAAAATTCGTGATATTTCATATTTTTTTAAATTTTTATTTGGTTTTATGCTCTGATTTATTATATTTTACATGCTTCAAACCGTTACTTGCTACGTTCCTTAGTATTTGAGCAATTTTTTTAGCGCGTGTCAACTGTCTAGCTCTTAATGAACTTCTGATGCATTTTCCCGAATTGAGAAATTTCAGCACTTTCATGCATATCAAACATAAATCATAAACTATAAAAGACAATAACATAATTCTCTTTGCAGCATTTAACCCATAATTTGCTCTAGTGGATGAACTAGAGTAGTTAATGTGTCACTAACAGTTTCATTTATAGCAAATGAAATGTCCGGAATAAATTTATAAATAATTATTTATTCTCAAATAATCAAATCCTGCCTCTTTAGTTTTCACATTATCTTTACCATTCTAGTCGATTCACTGGAACAAACACCTGTGATTAATTTAAAAAAAAATAAATATCAAAATATATCGATTTGTTGTAGAGTTATGATGTATGAACTAAGAATCTGAATTTTAGCAATTAATATTAAAAATAGAGAATGATTTAAAATTATTTAATCTCTAACAGCGTAAAGAATTCAAATGTACAACGGAAAACAAAATACACACGAAATTCTTAATTTTTATTTTCACTTTTTTGTCTCACAAAGTACTTCGTAAGAAGCGAGTTTTGTAATCGTGCTCCGGATTACTTCAAATTTTCGGCTCGAAAACACTAATTTTTCACTAAATTAGAATTGTTAAACGCAAAAATATTATTTATAAATTAACATGAAAATTTCTTTTTAACATACATTTAATTTACTGAAACTTGTATGATTGAAAACATGAGCACAAAATATTAAATGGAAACAGGTAGAAATAAGGTCTGGGACATTTATGATTTATTAACGAGTATGTTGTTCGTGATCTAGCTATACATAGCAAATGATTTTTTAATTTAAAATACGTTCATATTTTAATATTGCGATGACGAGCAGTGCCTTTTCTCTTCCTCTTCTGATGGAATTCCCAGCTACAGTAATCCTAGCTTTCCATTTACTGTAGATTTACGTTTTTACTGTGAATATCTGCTCCAAAGCGCTTTCAAGTACATTCTTTGCCGTTTTAATTGCAGCACACAATAAACAAAGTTTTAATTTTCGTAGGACGAATAGTTGTTTTAATCTCACAGTAGTGAAATAGGAAAATTTACATTCACGAAAATTCTTTGATATCGTAATATCCAGAAATATGTTCATAATTATTGTCGCAGATCTACTTCAGAAGAATTAAGTAGTATTTAACTAAAAGTCTGCAGTCTAGTCTTCAGATCTCAGATCATTTTCCGTTAGAAGGAATGGTGTTCAAAATAACACCCCTTAGGTGTACAATAAAGCATCATAAAGGCAGGAAATGTAGGCGACTGAACGTCATGGGAAAAGCCTCCCTCGCGCCATGGGTAGCCATCTTGAATTTTCCACGCGAGTCTTGGGCGTAGACTTGTTTCCGGTTTCGCTTTTCAGAGGGCGGGCGACTGGTGTTGATGCTCAGCGAAGAGACGACAGGAAACGGATGTAAGTGGTTGGACGTATCCTTGAAGATCACCTTGCGCCTCGTCGATTGCCTGTCTTCGTTATCGTAGATGGCGTTTTGTGAATTGTAGATACGTTTATATTTTACAAGTCTTCAGAATAGCTATTCATGCACCAAGGGCGTTTTGGGGGCTCTAATGATCGAGCGGTGAAATCATTACTTCCAGTTACTTCCAGTTTGCATGGTACATTCCCGTGGTACATTTATGATTTTATTTTTTACCTAATTTTAATTATTCATATTGACTGATACATTTTGTTACAATTTTTTAATATTCTTTTTGTCAATCAAACTGTGAAAAGTTAAAACTTGTAAACATTCCACAGAAGTCTGATCACATTAGGTAGTTAAATTCAATTTTTGAATTTTTTCTTACACTTGTTTGTATTAGTATGTTCTGCACTTATAAATATTGTTTAGTTTATGTATTACATTTTAGTTTATTTTGCTCATTAATTTTCGTCAATTCATTAGAATAGTAGGTTATCTGTTTTCCCGATCAATTTTTTCTTAGGTTAAAAATTACCCCAAAATGGCCAAATTACCATGTGTATTAAAACTTCTAGCGACTGTTCAGATGTGCGAAGGAGGATACAGGCAATGCCTCCTATTCCCATATTTGCCTCGCTGCCGCATTCCGCGTTCCATTTAACAGATTTAAGAATGAACTATAATATTCATATTGACATGTTTACTAAATAACTTGACTCGGTTTGACTTTTCGTATTTCCCGCTTTAATTCTCTTTCATAATTCCCTTCGTAAGAGAACATGTAGCAACATTCCGCTTTTTTCACATTTCCCTCGTCACAATAATCCATTCGTTCTAGGTATTTTAAGAGGTGAATATCTAGCTACGTATCGAAAGCAATTACACGCAGTAAAGTATCAGTAAAAAATGGAACTTTAATTGTAAAATAACGTTGCTAAACAAGACGATTTCTAACGCTCAGACTGGCGGATCACTTTCGATCGAAGCGATGAAAATCCTTCAGTTGGGAGAAAAGGGAAAGTGCTTCGGCGCGTCGTGTTCTTCGTGCACGCCTTATCGTAAAGGCACGACAGGTGTAGCATCAGCAATGCCACTCACTACCAGCCAGCTCTTCTTCAAAAACTCTTTTCTTAACAACAACAACAATATACTTTCCAATATTTCCAAGATTTTAGTACACCGGGTACTTATGGAAATATAAGCTCTCAAAGCACTCTACTCGTTTATTTCATGTTCCACAACAACAACCTCTGCTGCTAGGCAGGACATTCGACTAACAAACGACTACTGAGTTACACGCGCAAAGACAACCGAAGGCGCCGTCATGGCCTTCAGCCACGGGCTTTTCGATTGCCGACGGGTTTCGTGTTGAATGGTTTAGCAGAATATGAGTTTCTAGCTTGAGACGTGTCATTTAAAATAATGGCACATTGAATTGAATTTAGATCTTTAGATCTGAATAAATATCCGTTTCATTTATTTATTGTTCAAAGTCACCCTATCCAACAAAACCTTACTTAAAAATGCAAATATACTGACATGCAACAAGTACACAAATTAATACTCTCAATCTTAATATCAAGATACGGAGACGCAGGAGGACACACAACTAGATCTAATCAATTTCATGTCAGTGAAAAACACTGTTCGTTGGATATAAGATAGTTTCAAGGAAATATTTCCTTTTTTGTACACTGAATTCTATTACACTTAGTTTCGTTATTCATTATTCATTTGTAGTATAAGGCATTCCATGACATTTGCTTCAGGAGTTCAGTAGGTCACAGACAAGGGAAAGGATATGCAAATGTGTCCGTTTTGAAAACGCTTTCAACCTTTGCAAGAGAGGCTTATTGCACATGTAAATGAAACTCTTTGTATTTGCGGTGAGTGTTTCATTTCTGATGTGAGGCTTATAAAGGGTTCGGTTTAAAAATTTGTCGCGATGTCTGTTCACGGCAACTTTGAATGGGTAACAGAAAAAAGTAAAAAATAAAAAAATACTGCTAAGAGTCTACAATGCAAAAGTCTTTCAGAACGATTCAATTTTTTAACGAGCAAATCATAATAAACTCGTATAAACTATAAAACGTACTACAAAATAATATATTACGAAATTTCTGGAACAGTAGAGCTCAAATACATGAAATTTAATATGGTCTCACTCAACTTTCTTCCTAGGTGGTAAAATTACGTAAGTTGAATAGAGATAAATAGATACCTTTATATCTATTCACGTTCTACAAACTCCTGGTGCTTATCATTAAGAATAAATTTGAGATTTAGTTGATGCAAAAATTGTAATTTTGAAAATTTCGTTTTAAATATAGGTCTTAAGAAGAGTACTAATAAATTTTAAGCCAAATATCTGATCATATATGTGCATTTAAAATCGTTTATTTTACCAATCCTTAAATGTAAACTTACAATAAATTAAATTAAAAAGCAATTAAAGAACACAGCCAAATTACAAATAAATATAACAAAGGTATATGGCAGAAATTGACAATTAAATTTTAAAAAATGTCCAAACAACAAACCGAATGTTATGATCAAAAGGTAAAGCTAATGAATTAACCATAGATGTTTATTGAAATTGTGTTAAAGAAAAAAATAATGAAAGACAATGAAAAGCTTCTTAGTAAATAGATAAAATTTTCGCAACAATAGCTCGGTAGTTAATATAATTCTTACTTACATTCTCCTCGAAAACGTGTATAAAAATGTTGCAAGAATCTCACCTGAAATGCGAAAGGCAAAACATTATTATTCATATGTTACAATATCACATCTACTTAAAAGTTATTTCACATTTTCTTAAAGTTACTTCGAAGTATAACATGCGCACAACTTTCTTTGAAGCTTTTGAAAGAACAGAATAATCATTATGTGTAAATACTGCGATATTAAGGAACGTTATTTCTCCTTCCACTTACCCGAGTAACTTATTAAAACAAAGCCTAACGAGCCCATTGTCTCCAAATACACTTACGAATGAAGAAAATTATGCACGCGAAATAAGACAATGAATACAATGAAATTCCATTTCGTTGTAACACGAAATAATGACAATTATAACGAAAAAATCCCAAAAATATCACTTTCCTATAATCCATTTGGGATGGTATTAGCATAACATCCTTTAGAGTGAACGCAGGTTTAAATTTGGTATGCAAATGAATGACAAAACATTTAGCTCTTTCTTGTGGTAAATCTATCCAAAAGCAACTGATCACCTAAAACACACTGAACTTGTGCTATCGATCTGAGGTGTTTGCAAACGTTATATCTTCCAAACTAATAATGATTCAATAGTTTGAATGTTGACTCATATTGAGAAAATAGAAGAAAGAATAACGATATTTGAGCTACTATTGGGGTTATATGAAACCTACTTTAAACAAGATATGGGGGATCTGGTTGACATAAAAAAAAGACGAGGGTAGAGAGTAATTTAGTGTGGATAGAGGTGTGTGTTGAATACATTCTTAAATGGAGTGAGCTAATATTTTACTTCAGTTATTATTCAATTAAAATCACGGTAACCTCGCCCAAATAAAGATAAAGAGACAAGTTATGAAAGAAGTTATTATACTCAAAGCCACTAACATTCTTGTTAAAAACCCTATTCTACACGAGCTCTTTTCGGGAAGAGAGTATCTATCGATCTAACATATCTTCACTTCTAGTTATACCTGGGGTTCTGTACTTTCATCGTCGCCCCCTAGAGTTCCTCAAACGACATTGCACCTAATTCAGCTTGAATCAGCAGCATCCAAAGAATTCAGCTTGATATTTACGGAAAAGTAACCAAGAAAAACTAAACGTAGAAACACTGAGCTAGGCCAAATTTATCCTCAATATGCATGGTTGTTTTAATAAAACTGTTTTCTCAATTTGCAATTTTTTTTCTTGGTGACTTCTAAATGACGGAAATCACAGATAACTTCGTTAAAATATTCAAAACTAACATTTATGGTAAATTGTTTCTAATGTATTACTTCACTTTTGAATGTATATGACTGTTAAAACAAATATATTTAATGAGAAATAATTCATCATAATTTTATCATATGAATAATGACATTATCTCCACTCCTGTAAAAACTGGTATATTTTGTATTTATTTGATTTTTGATTTTTTCTTTTAATTGCATTAAAACTACAGTGTTTTTAATGTTGTTACAAAGGTGTGTACCATAGATCTCATCTTAGACTTAATGCGTACGTTTTCCAGTACATTATTTTTATCCGTATTTTTTGTTCTAGTATATCCCTAATAGGGTTTGAATATAAATATTATTAATTTATATTACAAACCTGCGTTTAACCAAACTAATTTTCTAAGTCTAAGGCATTATGTAGCTGCGATTACAGTCTTATATTTTAAAGTTAATCAAGTAGTACTTGAGATTTGTTATTATCGATTCTTTTTTTTTTCACTTTTGCAAAAAGAAGGCTTCAGTGTAGCGATGAAAAGCGATGACAGCAGATGTAAGCAGTGAGAAATGGGTGTAAAGTTTAGTTTTTATTAGATATAAGCATCAAGCAACATGTGTAAAGGTTTGCACTGTTAAACTGAATCATGTTTGTATTAGAATTAATAAATTATATTACAAAAAACTGCAACCGATTCTGGCCGTACCCGCTAGGTTACCACATTGCCATCCCGTTTGCCGCCGTGCCTCGCGCTCCCTCGCCACAGGCGACGTGAATGCCGCTATTGCGTGCACTGGCGGGGGGGTCCGGCTTGCAAGGGTGACAATGAAAAGCCGCACGGGCTGCAAATGCATCCGCACTGCGGATGCAGCTAAGGTGTGGGCGGCAGGTAAGCAAAGGCCTGCTTCCATTACTCTCACTGAGGGCCTCCCCCCCCCGGACCCACGCGCTTCGTCTCGTCACGGTGCACTTCTTTCTACGTCTTCTGGCCAACTCTGCAGCCATCGTTGCCACCTTCCCAAACTCTTATGCTTCATTCATTGGAAGGATTTTATGTGATCACATGTTCTTTTTTGTCTTTCGTGATTACGTTGCCAAAATTCTATTTGGATGATCGTCACCGTGCTAAGACAATATCCAGTTTGTCGTTTCACATTTTTACATATTAGTACTATATTTAATTTTTTACATATTTTTACTGCATAACAATATTTTTTCAATTTTATTCAATTTTTATTGAAGAAAGATATTTTTCAAAAATCAGCATTTTTCCTCTATAGCGTGATGGACTCTACGTAAGACACGTCGAATGGAATTAAAACTCAGCAATTACGAGTACGCGACGTCTTAATCTAAGATATAGAAAAAAGAGAAATAAATATTGCGGAAATGAGTTACAGTTATTTAAATAATTGTACAATAAATATTTATAAACAAAAAAACTATATGTATTATTTTATTAAGTTTTCATGATGCTGTAGCATTACTTTTTGTTTACTCTGTGTACTTTTAATCCGAAGGGTAATATTGCCACTTTAATCCAGCAGAATAACATTTTTGCTAGGAAAAAGTATGTAAAGCGACTTAAATCACATTTTTTTAAGTGTGGCTTTATAGGTTTTTTAAACATTACTTATTATATCCAACTTTCATATTAATTATATATTGTTGCTGTTTTTCATTTCATATTAATGTACATTTTTGACGTTTCATACTACATATCTTCCGGTCATATTCATCAGATGAAGTGCTTTGCTCGGCACAGCATGTCATCTTTACCTGCAGACATCGATTAGACCATTACTTCGATTCCGAAGATAGATGTATTCCTGTGCAAACAGTTGTCTCAATTGAATACTAACTTTCTATTTGCAATTGTAGTATAGTGATAAAATAGTTGCACCTTTTTTCTTGTCTTTTAAAACTTCGACTCAAACATACGAATGTATCCTGGATCTAATTAATATGTTTATTAAGTTCACAATATTTGTTTTGAACAAAGCATATAATAATTTTATATTTATATTTACACCTCAATCAGTTTGAACATATGAAAAATTATGTAGGAAGCCCGATAAATTGTGTAAGAATAAGTCATGATGAAGAAGAGTACGCCTTAAGCTTTTAGTGCCGGTTGGAGTCCTGTGGTGTTATTAGGGAAGTCTATGCCGCAGTGAGTTACCTCCCTCGAGTGATGAAGGAGATATCATGGCAGACCTCGGCTTAGGCTTACGTGTTCCCCCTAAGCAGTAGCGACTCGGTTGAATCACAGAGCAGCATCGCCCATGAAGTGTCCAGTCCTAGAGAGTATAAAAAAAAAGAAAAATATGGCACAGAAAATAATATATATCTCAATGGTAAATATTATGATGTGCTGTCGTTTAATATAAAAACGCCATTTCATTCTTCCGGTAGTGCTTCAGACATGTAAAGTTATTGTAATGCTGGCCAAAAAAAAAAAAACGGCCTTTTTCGGCAGAAAACTTTATTGCTTGGACTAATACGAAAAAGTTGAACAATGTACCATTATCTAGAAGAATACTTCTTCTACAAGTTACGTTATCAGAATTTTATGTTTTGTGAGTCCTTGTATCAAAACCTCTCATGACAGTAAAACGTCTGTTTGTGTCTGTCTGCGGTGGTCAACTCTATAGCTTAGCGTTGAACGATTCTCCAAAATGATATTCCCGAATATCTGAAAGAACTCCGTCCTTTTCATTTTAGACCAAACTCGGTACATTACTAGAGGCCTGAATAATTTTCAAAATTTTCTCAAAATTCATCAAATATTTGCTTAAACCCTTTGATTTGAGAGCCATAACGAGCCTTAAGAAATGCGATGATATATTTTGTTAACATCATTGTTTTTCGAAATTGCAAAAATTATAATTATAGGTCTTTTCACAAACTACAATAATGAAGATGAAATTTTTTCCTCAATGAACTATGTTTATCAAAAATACATCTTCAAATGAGTCATTCATAAAATGTGGTAGCACCATTTCTGTCCACTAGCTGATAATGACGGAATGCTTACGGGCAATAACGGTAGTCCCTTCACAGCATGCACATTCGATGGGAGCCTTCTGTTGCGAAAGCATATCGGCCGCGCATTGTAAGGGAAAGTGAGGTTGGAAGGAGAACATGCGAGAAGAAGGCAGGAACCTCTTGCATAGCTGGAATTGATCGTCACAGCTTGAAGTTCTTTCTTCAGATAGGAATTTTGCAGAGAAACTCTCGCCACAACTATAATATTAATGTTTGAGATTTTTCATAAGTTAAAGTTAATTTATTTTATGTCCAGTTTTGCTAATACATACCTTCGTTTATAGATGTCCCAAGCATTTTTATGTACCCAATTTTTCTCATCCGCAGCGCCTCTGCCTGCACAAGGTTCGAATCGAGGTTGAATTCAAGCATCGTGACGCACATTGAGGCAAATTCAAAGCACTGGCCAAAAATATTGAAAAAGTCATCAAATTTAATGACATGTAAACATGTTTTTTGGGCATGCCTTACGGTTCTATGTAAATGGAATTGATGTTTATGGGTTCCTGATTTCCATACCAATGTAGGCATTGCAAAATACCAAAGTGAAAATTAATACGATGGATTAAAAATGAAAATGTAAAATGTAAAAATGTTTTGATGATACCAGAATAGAAGCTATTAGCACCTTTTTGACATTTCAATAGCAAAATTGTAGAGAATATGTTTTTACAGATTATCAATTGTGGAACTCTGTGGAATTTATTTTTTTTCCGTTCAAAACCAATAAAGGTGTTATATTCAATTTTGTAACATTATTATAATTATAGTTATTTGTTAATACTGCAAACATTGTACTCATCAACACCATTGTCGTCCATTTTGAATGATGAAAGTGTCAAATTCGAAAACACGCTGTGTTCAACAGTAAGTTTTCAAATTATACATGAACGTCCTGGAGCTAGACCTTTTCTAAACGTGGAATATATACTCTGGGAACCTGTTTCTCAACTACTTTCTTAAAATTCCTAAAATAAACTTTCGTTTCTTCGACTTTTGCAGCTTTGAGATCTCGTCCCAAGTCTCTGGTCCGCCCGTCTCCCGATCCGCTTCCTCTTTCGCCCTCGCTCCCTTCCCCTCCTTGGCTCCGGAGGATTGGGTGGGGCGTGGGTGGGGGCGCCACGCTCGAGGCAGTCCAACTCCGCCAAGTTCGTAACGCGGATTAATGGGATTAGCGCGCGAGCCGATCAAATGAGCCCTCGCCGGCTACGCGCGTTGCTCGCTCGTTCCTCCCCTCTCCTCCCCCTCCCCCCCCTCACGTCGTCTTCCTCGACCCTCCGTTTCGCCTCGCACTCCGCCGTTCTCGGCTCCTCACACTAGGGGGGACTTTTGCAATGACCTAAACATCCAAAATGGCAAAATCTGCTCGCTTAAAATGTTTTTTAAAAACCTTAAAAAGCAAAGAAAAATGACTGAAAAATGTATCGAAACAGTTCGGATGAACAACTGAGCTAAACATTGTTTACGAGGCTCCTTCTATGTTGTTCGTGCCGAGCTTGCAGAATTTTGTTTGGACGTTCTTTCTAAACACAATTGTCTTTTAGTTATCCCTAAATCTACTGCACGCAATGTTGCTCGCACAGGACCTTACATACTCACAGGTTGAGATTACAACTTCTGAGGGAACAATCGAAATACGCTACAGGTTATATATCTCAGGATTGCTGTAAGAACATTGTTGATCTCGTAATATTATTTGAAGCAAGCACCAAATAAAATTGATAAAATCAGCGAAAATAGATAAATGACAAAAAAGTAAAAAAATATGCCTTGTTATCGCATGACGAAAAATAAAAAAAATCGACATTAAAAGGGTAATTTCTATTTTTTAATAACATAAAATTAATTCTCGTACAAAGTTATTAAAATCGTCCTCTAGTTCAGCCATTGTTTGTCTCTGCGCGTCCGCCGCTTCCTCTGGCCTTCCGCGCCATTCCTCGCCGTTTTGCTGCCTGGAAAAAAGAGTGTTCCTAACAACCGCCTGGGACCGGTGCGCGATCTTTCCTTCTTACCCTTAGTCCTATCCTTTCCCTTAAAACAACCACTGCGCTAACTACCACACATGCCAGGAGGACTTTCGGGAGCTTAGAGTTTGTTTTGGCCTGGGGGGGGGCGATGCCCGCGCTGATGGGAAGATCCGGTGAAAGGAATCCCTTTGGCGACGGTATTTTGCGCAGATGTCGCCATAGAGCTGGGAAATGTATATGACTTCTGCCACCTCCAGGAAAATACATTCACTTAACTTACGGGACTAACGACCTCCTTAGTGACCGCCCTGACACAGAACGACGCAATCAATCCACCCGTGCTTGCCTCGCGAGTGCTCCTCCTCGCGCCTGCCTCCTCCTCGTCCGCGTCTCCACTCCTCACCTCCCCGCTTTGCATTCCCGCCCCTTTCACCCCTTCGTTCTCTCCGGCCTAACAAAGTGAGCAAGTGAGTTTTGTTACTGGGGACTCCTTCTGAGTATGTTCCATGACATTTTTATACATGTTTTGCTTCTACTCTTTCGACCTTAGGGGGATACTTGTCTAATAAAAAACAGTTTGTAAGGAAAATAAATGGCTTCATTAAATAGTTACGTTATTGCTGTTAAAAACAGTTAGCAGTCAGTGTGTCATTACTGTTTTTTTTCCTTTCCGACTATGTTTGTTGCAACGACTGCTGACGCCATTTGATGTTATCGATCCGCGTTCTTGGTTAATTTGCTCTGTTGTTTCTCACTCCGCGACAATAGGTCATTTTTCTACGGGATTTCAACGTGATAACTTCTCTGGGGAATAGTATACGGAAAAATGCTGCAGTTATGCAGTAAGAGCTATAATTTTGGCATTGGGCGAAACTAGTTATTATGTAAATTAATTAGGAAGATACGCATTAGAAAGGAACTGATGCATATTAAAGGGGCTCCCTGTATGATTCAGGCGTGCTACTTCTTTAAAGTAATGCATAAATCTTTCCACCCTTGAGTCCATAGGCTCTTTATCTTAGTGTCTCCACCATAACATTAATTCTACCATGTTTACAGTGTAAGCACATATGAGGTTTTAGTGAATTTTTAACAAGAGCTACTTTCTGCTTCATGTAATAGCAACGTTGTGTATTATGAGAACCTTATTGAACTACTGTTTATATTCTCTTCCATAAATTACAAACAAGTGAATTATAGCGATGTGCGAACTACAATATTGGTAGTGTAACAACGTAGTGAAAACATGTTCTTCAGATCCCTCAATCAGTGAATGCACCAAGTTGCAGCGTGAATGAGTTAACCTCCTAGATACTGCTCATCATTAAATCGTTAATTTAGTTAAAAATTGCAAAAGCAACATTCAATTATTACAATTTTAATGCCATATGTCTGTAAAATATGATCTCACAACGAATACTTCAAAGTTATTTCAATGTCACACTTAGAAATTATTGAAAATGCAACACACAACACTCTGTGTGCTTCGTCGTTTATATGAACGAAATAATTGCATGAGGTTTTTAGGTCTATTGTCTAGAGGCAATTCTATGAGTAATATGATAAATATATCATATACGGATTCATTGATATTGAGGTTTAGCTCTTCATGTGACCTCACTATTTATGGTAAATCGAGGATTTGGGCGCAGTGTGTCAGATTAGTACGTGTATGTGTTTTTGGTCGTAATTTGGTTAAGTTCTTTGGGCTGACCTTTGGACTCACGTCAAAAGCTCAGGTCTGTAATGCTGTCAAAAATGATAATATTGTGCGGTGGGGGAAATGTACAAATATTAATCCGAAACTCCTTGAAGTATTCTTAACGACAAAGTGAAGCACTATGGTATATCTCCATACAATACTAAAAGACTTAAAATACCGCAGTCTTTGAAAGAACAAAGAAGCACAACTATCTAACAAATAAAAAACATTTCAACAACCAGAAACTCGAAGCGTTTCATCGCATTAGATATGTTAAAGATAATATGAAAAACCGTACAAGTATTTAAACACTTACATCTATTCAGTTTCAAATATCAAGTGTGTACACATATTTTTCCTTCAACCTGAAATACCAACAACATAATAAAATCGTTTAGAAGACGTAAATACTACTGCATAATTCACCTACAAATTTATCTTAATTTTACTAACCATGCTATTATTTACTAATTATAAAACTATAACTTACCAATGTTAAATGTTACTATTTGTGAAAGTAAAAATAGATTGTAAATTTACTATACGATACTATGAATCGCAAAGTCCTATTGCAATGTATTACACTTCCATGCTCTCATGGGATTGCTTAATCCGTTTTACGCTACGCTCTGAAAAAAATCAATAAAACGAAAGACTTTCTCGCGGAGTATGAAATTCCGTCCCTTCTCTCTCTCTCCTGTCTTTTTCCGTCTCTCTATTCGTTCTCAGTCTTTCTCCTTTCTCTGACTCTCTGTTGTTATTTCTCTTCTGCTTCTCTTTTCTTCGTGAATTTACCTCTCAGGGCGGAATTCCACATGAATGAGCGATCCATAATTTAATAATTGTACTTTCAGTGCAACGCCTGGTAGAAAGGACGTGGTTGTAAAGCGCACTGTCAGGCCTTGAATAACGCGTCTATGGTGCAGCCATTCCATTGTCAGTTGCTGATTCTTCGCGCAAGTGCCAGCAAACGTTGAAAACGTTTATCAATGGTAATGAAGTCGGCAGCACACTTAAGCAACGAACCAAAGTAAACAAGCAAATATTATTTTTATATATAGATAATTAAAATGTTTATATTTAAGGAAATATTTCTCCCCCCCAAAAGGCCCGTCCATGATGGGTGGGGAGATGAGGTCAATGAGGTAGGCTGTAGGGGCGGAGTGGGGGAGTGGGCGGAGTGGCGGAGTGGCGGAGTGGGGAGTTGTGCCATACCTTTGCGCGGTGACATTCCATTCGGCGCGGCGCGGCCCCGCTGGTCGATACGGCCAGCCTTCCGGTCCTCAAGTCCCGCCCTCGCCCCCGCCCCCTCCACTCCCACCTACCCACACGCGCGATGATAATCTCGATTTAGCGAAGCGCCGTAATGCGCCTGATTGCCGGGGAGTGGGGGGGCGGCGTCCGGCCTGACTTTCTGACAGGCGTTTGCAAGCTGTCTTAAGCTTTGCCTGCCGAACGTCCGAGGCACGCTTCGGGTCAGAATTCTTCGCGCGAAATGAGCCAGCGCGCTGGCGCTGTGACCTCTGGGGTTACCTGATATTTTAGTATTCGTCGCGTCACTGATAACTCATTAGTTCCGTACCGTGTAGTACATATTTTCATCCGGGGGCTGGCTGTGATCTTTTCCCCAGGATACAATATCGGCACGAGCTTACTCGTGTTTTTCCCCGGGTTTTCACTACAGAGATATCTCCCACTAGAGGGGTACCGCGCCACCGGAACACTCTAAGCTCTTGACCGTTATCCGCATGTCTGTAGTTAGTGCATGTGCATTTTTTGATCACTGTAAACTGTATTGAGAACATTTTCTATGAATTTTGTTACGGAGGTTTCTAGTAAGATATACAAACGCTTCAAATTGAAATTGAGTTAATAAGATACCTCAAAAATAATTATTATTACTGTTATGAAAATGTTTATATATTTCTGCGTCGTTTGACTTTAATCTACATTGCGAACATGCAAAACAATGATTTTCGTTCATACCCTTTGAATACTCTTTCCCCGTTGGAGGTTTTCTTTGTTTGAATTCTCATTGCATTGGCAGCTTGCGTAAAATGTACCAAATAATTTATAAACCTTCGCACAAATAGTTTTTATTGTAATTTTCAATCCAGCAGATGTGTTTTATTGTAGTTGCATTTCCTGTGTTCACCTATAGCGGATATGGAAATAGCATTTAGATTGCTTGAACGTGCTTTAAGTAGACTGATCGAACAGTGGCCTTCTATAACTAAGGCGTTTAACAATATCCAGATTCGTCTTACATTTCATTTTCACTTTCTTTAGAGACTGCTGACTACTTTTGTAAAATGAGTAATTGTGGCAGGAGACTGCATCTTTTATCGCCAAAATCAGCAGCTTTTTTAACCCGTGTAAATGGAATGAAAGTTTGGTAAGGACGAAAAGTTGTCTAACAATAAGGTACTTTGTGCAAATATTTCTAGCTTATTTAAGCTAGATTGCTCCGATATCATAACACTGATTCTCAATTTTTGTTTACTGTTAATACAATTTACAGTTTTATCATTTTCATTCCCCAAAATGCAAATCAGAAATAAATGGAATGCGGAGAGTACGCAAAAGTTAGCTTATGCTTTTTTATCACACTGGATCGAGCCCATTGAATCCAAAACCTCCTGATTGTGTATTGAATCCTATTAGAAATTATTAAATTTTATTACTAGTAAATCTTATAAATGGTTTTGAATTAGATCTTTTAATTTTAATGAGTAATATTTATCTAGATTTGGCATTCGCTAGAGTACTTAATACGTTTACCAATCATAGAAAAACAAATATAAACTTTGAAAAAAGCCTCTTGCCCTTTTTTTATAAACTTGAGAACATTAGCTTAGAATTCTCACAAAAATAGAGAGATAAAATAAAAAATTCTCAGAAAGCAAAACCGACTACCAATCAACAATTTCTTGCCTCATCGTACGTACTTCCCCTGAAGTTTATAATGTGATAATTGAGAGAAATACATGAGTGCTATAGTTCGTATTCACACATGTTTAACACCCAACAATTACATACAACAACACCGCAAACGTTTGCAAGAATATAGAGTTT
>BOPP01000028.1:6436808-6451536 GCA_017312745.1 Gryllus bimaculatus
CAGTTTATTCTGATTTGCATTTGGGGAATGACAATGATTAAACTGTAAATTGTATTAACACGTAAACCTAAAAATTAGAGAATCAGTGTTATGATATCGGAGCTAACTCTACTAAAATAAGATTAGAAATAATTTCACAAAGTAACCTTATTTTGTTAGACCAACTTTTTTTGTCGATAAAAGGTATTGCGAGTTCTCCTCCACAATTCACACATTTACAAACAGAGTAGTCACGCAGGTCTCTAAAGAAAGTGAAAATGTAAATGTAGACGACTCTGGATATTGTGAACGCTTAGTTATAGGGAAGGTACTGTGTCCGATTCATCTAACTTACAAATAAGCACCAGATTCAATTACAGTGCACTTTCCATATCCGCTATAGTGAACACAGGAAATACAACTAACAAGAAAAAACACATCGTGCTGGATTTGGAAATTACAATAAAACTATTTGTGCGGAAAATTTCATAAATTATTTTTGTACCATTTACGGCAAGTGCAATGGCAATGAGAATTCAAACAAAGAAAACCTTCCAACGGGGAAAGAGTATTCATGGGTGTGAAGACTGAGATACATTGTTTTGCATGTTCAAAATGTAGATTTAAATATCAAAGACGATCGCAGAAAGTATTAAAACAGTTTACATGAAACAGTAATAAATAATTATTTTGAGGCTAAATTCTTATATTTCAATTTCAAATTTGAAGCGTTTGTATATCTTACTAAACCTCCGTAACAATCATCATAAAAATTGTCTCATTACAGGTTACAGTGACCAAAAAATGTTAATCTTTGGAGGTTCACTGTAACAGGAGTACATAGTATTTGAAACGAGATACACCAAAAGAAGTGTTCCATAGTTCACTAAGAATACAATACAGATATTCTTAGGTTATTCTGCAAATGAAAAATTCTTGCAGAGTATATGTGTAGTGGTTCTTGAGTTTAGGTCAATAAAAGGAAACCAACACTTTACGTTGACTTTTCGGCCTTTTATTCGGACTTCGTCAGGGCTGTAGCGTTTAAAATTATGTAAATCATACATTCTATGGAATCTTTATCTATATATGGTTACATCTTTCATAATGCATAGATAAATTAGACTGTGTGTTTAACATTTTGCAAGTGCTGTGCAACGGCTTCTGCTTCTGTGTGTTAAGGTTATGATACAGCGTTGCCAACATGATAAACGTGGACATAGGAGACCTTCATTCAATGGACGTGTGGTTTCCTTTCATTGACCTAAGCTCAAAAATCAGAAGACACATAATTCCGACGGGTCAAGAATCACTAAATGCTTGTAAATTATGTTTCTCCTGTTCACTGCACTATATTTTGAGAGTTGCGATGTGTCATGAACGTCACTCATCAACGAACAGTAAAGGCCTCCACAGACCGGCGCGGAAGCTTCCGTGCTAGACGCAGCGACGAAATGCGCGGGACCATTCTCACCGGACAGTTTTCCTCATCGGATAAACAAAACGCGCTCGCTTCTATTCACGCCGGAGATAAAAAATACCGATACTCCTAGTACGTTTTCATAGCACATGGGGTACGGTGCTATTACCTTCTTCATCTATGATTTTCCATCAAATTGTTAATATCTCTTTAGGAAATGAAAAAAAAGGTGCCATTGATTTGTTGGTCGAATGTCCTACCTGACAACAGAAGATGTTGGTAAAATGAAAGTGTAACATAAATCGTGAAATAACGAGAAAAGTACTTCGAGAGGTCGATGTGAGTAGACCTGTACAGCTTCTCAGATCTACGATAGCTGTGGATAGTGTTCTAATATATTCCCATCAGTAATCCATGTATTAGAAGCTTGGTCATATCGTGATGTATTAAAACTACATTGTTGTTGGGTTTTTTTTCGAAAGAATTTAATTTCTCAGGAAGAGTTGGCGGGAGGTCAGCTGGCCCATGTTTAGCATTGTTGGCGATTGCGACGTTATAGTACAGTGAACGAAGAAAGGCCCAGAGGATCTGTACTACAGGTGTCGACTGTGTTTCACCGGGAGAGGTGGCTCAGTGAATCAACTGATGTCACTGCAGTGCCTTTGGCCGGGAGGTCCTTGAGCTCCACTCTCCAGAGTGCAGGATTTTCGACACTAGCTAGATAGCCAGGTCGAATTCAGGCGCTGTCTGGAGGAAGACTGTGGAGGGCGGCTGCTCTAATCGGTAGTTTTCCGTGGATTATCCGATCAACACCAGGCGAATGTCGGAACAGTACCCTTACACACGGGCCACGTACCATGCGCGATCTTTCCTTCCTCCTCCTTGTCCTATATTCACCCATTACTTACACACATACCTACATGCACTACACTACCAGAGATGGCGGAATATCGGTCGAGAGCTTAGAGCTTGTCCCGGCTGGGGCGGTGCCCCTCTGGTGGGAGATATCTCGCTAGGGGAAAACCTCGCTAGCCGACGGGTAAGTCGGTGCCGGATATTGCTAACCTGTGGGGAAAGATTAAAGCCCGCTCCCGATGAAAATAATGTACTACACTTAGGGGACTAATGACGTTATCAGTTGACGCGACCGGAATCACTAACAATCAATCAGTAAACCCCAGAGGGTCACTGCGCCAGGCGCCGCGTGCATTTCGCGCGAAGAATTTCGACCCCAAGCGCTACCTTGGAGCCGTCGTCGCAGGCAAAGCTGTAAGAGCAGCTTGGCGAACGGCCTGTCAAGAAAGTCAAGGGCCGGGGGCGGCGCCCTCCCCTGCCTCCCCGGCAATCAGGCGGCCAGTTACGGCGCTCGCAAAGATCGAGATTATCATCGGCGCGGATATATAGATAATTAAAATTGTTTATATTTAAGGAAATATATGTCTTCCCCCCACAAAAAGAGCCCGTCCATGAGTGGTGGGGAGATGAGTCGGAATGCGAGGTAGGCTGTAGGGGCGGGATGGGCGGAGTGGGCGGAGTGGCGGAGTGCGGAGTGGGGAGTTGCGCATACCTTTGCGCGGGTGACATTCCATTCGGCGCGGCGCGGCCCCCGCTGGTCGATAGCCCGCAGCCTTCCGCCCAATCCCCCTCGCCCCGCCCCTCGCAATCCCCCTACCCACCACGGCGCATGATAATCTCGATTTAGGAGCGCCGTAATGCGGCTAGATTGGGGGAGTGGGGGGGCGCGTCCGGCCTGACTTCTGAAGGCGTTTGCAGCTGTCTTAAGCTTTGCCTGACAACGTCCGAGGCAGCGCTTCGGGTCTAATTCTTCGCGCGAAATGCAGCCAGCGGCCTGGCGCTGTGACTCTGGGGTTTACCTGATGATTTTAGTATTCAGTGCGTCACTGATAACGTCATTAGTCCCGTACCGTGTAGTAATGATTTTCATCGGGGGCTGGCTTGATTTTCCCCAGGATAGCAATATCCGGCACCGGCTTACTCCGTTATTTTCCGGGTTTTCCCTAGAGAGATATTCCCACTAGAGGCGGTACCGCCCAGCCGGACAACACTCTAAGCTCTTGACCGTTATCCCATGTCTGGTAGTTAGGCATGTGAATTTTTTGATCCACTGTAACTGCTATTGAGACACATTTTCTATGATTTTGTTTACGGAGGTTTATAAATATACAACGCTTTCAAATTGAAATTGAGTAAAAGATCACTCAAAATAATTATTATTACTGTTCTTGAAAATGTTTATATACTTTCTGCGTCGTCTTTGACATTTAAATCTACATTGCAACATGCAAAACAATGTATTTCTCAGTCTCATACGGCTTTGAATACTCTTTCCCCGTTGGAAGGTTTTTTTGTTTTGAATTCTCATTGCCATTGGCAGCTTGCGTAAATGTACCAAATAATTTATGAAAACCTTCCGCACAATAGTTTTTATTGTTTTTCAAATCCAGCAGATGTGTTTTTTTGTAGTTGATTTCTGTGTTACCATAGCGATATGGAAAGTAGCATTGTATATGTTGATGCTTTGTAAGTTAGACTGAATGCGACAGGCCTTCCCTATAACTAAGGCGTTTCACAATATCCAGCATTCTCTACATTTCATTTTCACTTCTTTAGTAGCCTTGCTGATAGTCTTTTGTAAATGAGTCGAATTGTGGAGGAGACTGCATCTCTTTATCGCAAAATCAGCAGCTTTTTTAACCCTGTAAATTGGAATGAAAGTTGGTAAAAGAAAAGTTGTCTAACAAATACAGGTACTTTTGTGCAATTATTTCTAGCATTTATTTAAGTAGAGTTACTCCGATATATAACACTGATTCCAATTTTTTTTTACGTGTAATACATTTACAAGTTTATATATTTCATTCCCAAAATGCATAATCAGAAATATGGAATGTGGAGAGTACGCAAAAGTAGCTATGCTTTTTTATCACACTGGATCGAGCCCATTGATATCAATAACAAAAACTCTGATTGTGTATTGATCCTATTGAAATTATTAAGATTTTATATAAGTAATTTATAAATGTGTTTTGAATTAGATTTTTTTATTTTAATGATAATATTTATCTAGATTTGCATTCGCCTAGAGTCTTAATACGTGTTACGATCAAGAAAACAAATGTAAATTGAAAAAAGCTCTGCCGTTTTTTATAAGACTTGAGACATTAGCTTAGATTCTCAGCAAAGAAATAGAGAGATAAATAAAAAATTCTCAGAAAGCAAACGACTACAATCACGATTTCTTGCTCTTCATCGTACGTACTTCCCCTGAGTTGATAATGTGATAAATTGATGAGAAATACATGGAGTGCGTATAGGTGTATTCAAATGTTAACACCAAAATTCAACAACACACCGCAAACGTTTGCAAGAAATATAGAGTTTTTATTAGTTGGAAGATATAACTTTCCAACACTCAGTAAGCAACAGTTCAGTGTGTTTTAGGTGTGATCAGTTGCTTTTGATAGATTTACAACAGAAAGAGCTTAATGTTTTGTCATCAATTTTGCACTACAAATTCTAATACCTGGCGTTACTTAAAGGAGTTTATGCTTAATACCATCCAAATGGTATATAGGAAAGTTGTATTTTGGGATTTTTCGTTATAATTGTCGATTTTCGTTGTTACAACGAAATGGAATTTATTGCCGTATTCATTGGTCACTTTATTTCGTCGTTGCATAATGTTCTTCATTAGTAGTGCTTGGCGACCAATGGGCTGTTAGGCTTTGTTTTTAACTAAGCTACTGTAAGTGGAAGGATAATATAATCGTTCCTTAAGTATCGCCGTATTTAACTAAATGATTATTCTGTTCTTCAAAGCTCAAGAGAATTGTGCGCATGTTATACTTCGAAGTAAATCTTTACAGAAATGTGCAATAACTTTAAGTAGATTTGATTATTGTAACATATGACATAATAATGTTTTGCCTTTCGCATTTCAGGTGAAATTCTTTGCACATTTTCATACAGTTTCGAGAAATAGTAAGTTAGAATATAAATTAGATACGAAGCATATTGTCGCGAAATTTTATCTATTGTTATAAGAAAGCTTTCATTGTCTTTCATTATTTTTTCTTTACACAGATTTTCAATAAACATCTATTGTTAATTCAATAGCTCTATACTTTTGATCCATAACATTCGGTTTGTTTGGTATTCTCATTTTTAAAATTATATATTTCAATTATTCTGCTGCCACTATATTTGTTATATTAATTTGTAATTTCGCCTAGTGTTCTGTTAATTGCCTTTTAATTTAATTATTTATTGTAAGTTTACATTTTAAGGATTCCTGGTAAATAAAACGATTTTTTAAATGCACATTATATGTCAATATTTGGTTAAAATTTTTTAGTACTCTTCTTAAGAACTTATTTAAAACGAAATTTTCAAATTACAATTTTTGCATCAACTAACTCAAAATTATTCTTAATGATTAAGCACCAGGAGTTTGGTAGAATTGAAAGATATAAAGTATCTATTTATCTCTATTCAACTTACCGTAATTTACACCACTAGGAAGAAAGTTGAGTGGCACCATATAAATTTATGATATTTGAGCCTACCTGTCCAGAAATTTCGTAATGATATTCTTTTGTAGTACGTTTTTCGTTTAATACGAGTTTATTATATTTGCTCAACCCGTTAAAAAATTTCAATGTAAGACTTTGCTATTGGTAGACTTTAGCAGTATTTTTTACTTTCCTTTACTTTTTTCTGTTTACCATTCAATAGTTGCCGTAACAAATGCGACAATTTTTCAAACTGAAACCTTTATAAGTCCAGCTCAGAAATGAACACTCACGCAATACCACAAGAGTTTCATTTACATGTGCAATAGCCTTCTTGCTCTCTTGCAAAGGTGAAAGCGTGTTCGAAGGGACCCATTTGCGCGCACCTTATAACTTCTTCTTCCTTATGTTCTGTGACCTACTGAACTCTAAGCAAATGTCATGAACTGCCTATTCTATCCTACTATCCTATCATACAATTATGCACATATATGACATAACGAAACGAAGTCGTAATAGAATTCAGACATCGTACAAACACAGAAAACTATTCCCTTGAAACTACTTCTTATATCCAATCACTAACAGTTTTTCACTGACATTGAACTTCATCTTCTCATACTCTAATTCGATTGTCCTCTCCCTTGCGTCTCCGTAATCTCCCCACCACCCTTATATTTACGATTGAAGACTACCTTAATTTCGATCCTTTTACATATGGTTTCGCATGTCACTCTTCATTTCATTTGCATTTTTTTACAGTAATGTTTGTTGCGATCCTAGTCGTACCATATTACCAATATAATAATGAACATTATTCAATCTATCTAATATCTACAATTCAATCAAGTGCCATCTATTTCTTTCACACTGACACGCTCTCCAAGCTAGAACACCTTCACGTATCTCCTCTCATACACCATAAACCATCAACACGAACCTCTGCAATCGAAAAGCCGTGGCTGAAGCCATGCGCGCCCTTCGTTGTCTTTGCGCGTGTAACCTCAGTAGTTCTTTCTTTGTTAGTCGAATTCCTGCCTAGCAGCCAGAGTTGTGTTTGGCAACATAGCAACTAACGACGCCGACAATCGAGTAGTGAGCTGCTTTGAACTCCATGATCGACTATATTTCCATAATGCTTACCCGGTCGCATAATGTACTAAAATTCTTGAAATATGAAAGATATAATTGTCTGTTGTGCTTAAGAAAAGGTTTTGAAGAAGAGCTGGCTAGTATTGAGATGCATTGCTGATGCTTAACACCTGATCGTTGCCTTTACGATAAGGCCGTGCACGGAAGAACACACGCGCCGAAGCACTTTCCCTTTCCCCAACTGAAGATTTTCATCGCTTCGATGCCGAAAGTGATCCGCCAGTCTAGCGTTAGAAATCGTCTTGTTACAACGTTATTTTACGATTAAAAAAAGTTTTCCCCCAATTTTTAAAACTTTTTTTTTGGGAAAAATACTTACTGCGTATGTTATTGCTTTCCATACTAGCTAATAATTCACCTCTAAAATACCTAGAACCAAATGGTCATATATTGTACGACTGGAAACATGAAAAAAGCAGAATTCTGCACATGCTCTCTACGAGAATATGAAAGAGAATTAAAGCGTAAATACGAAAGTCAAACCAGTTCAATTTATTTAGGTAAACATAGTCAATATGAATATTATGTTTATTCTTAAATCTTGTTACATGGAAGCGAATGCGCAGCGAGCAAATTATGGGAATAGGACGGTCATTGCCTGTATCTCCTTCGCACATCTGAACAGTCGCAGAAGTTAACACATGGTCAAATTTTGGCCATTTTGGGTAATTTTAACCTAGAAAAATAATTGATCGGAGAAAAAGATAACCTACCTATTCTAATGAAATTGACAAAATTAATGAGGCAAAATAACTAAAATGTAATACATAAACTAACAATATTTATAAGGGCAGAATACTACATACAAAACAAGTTAAAGAAACAAATATCAAAAAATTGAATTTAACTAACCCATAAAATGCGATCATATTTGCTGAAGTTTACAAGTATCTTCAGCAGTTGATGACAAAAAAGATATTCTATTAAAAAAATTGTAACAAAATTTATCAGTACAATATGAATCAACTAACAATTAGGTAAAAATCAAATCATAAATGTACCACGAATGTACCATGCAAACTGGAAGTAACTTGGAATAATTATTTCACCCGCTCGACTCAATTAAGCCCCCAAAACGCCCTATTGCATGATAGCATATCTGCAAGACTTGTAAAATATAAAACGTATCTAACAATCACAAAACGCCAATCTACGCATAACCGAAGACAGGCAATCGACGAGCGCAAAGTGATCTTCAAGATACGTCCACAACACCTTACATCCGCTTTCTGTCGTCTTCTTGCGCTGAGCATCAACACCAGTTCGCCCCGTCCCTCTGAAAAGCGAACCCAGAAACAAGTCTACGCCCAAGACTCCCGTCTAGAAATTCAAGATGGCTACCCCATCGGAGCGCAGAGACTTTTCCCATGACGTTCATATCACCTACCAATCCTGCCTTATTATTGCTATATATTGTACACCTAAGGGGTTTATTTTGTAACAACCATTCATTCTAAACGGAAAATGATCTAATCTGAAACTAGACTGCAGGACTGCTAGTTAAAACACTACCTAATATCATTCCTTGAGAATCTGCCACAATAATCATATGAACCAGTATTTCTATATCATATCAAAGAATTTTCGTGAAAGTAAATATATTCCTACTTCACTACTATGAGATTAAAACAACTATTCTCCTACGAAAATTAAAACTTTGATTATTGTTGTGATTGCATCGCAAGTTAAAACGACAAGTAATGAACTGAAAGCGCTTTGAAGCAAGATTTCCACAGTAAAAACGTAACATCACAGTAAATGGAAAAGCTTAGATTACTTCGATAGCTGGAATCCATCTAGAAGCCATGAAGCAGAATAATGCAACTCCTCGTCATCGCAATATAAAATATGAACGTATTGTAAAATTAAAAATCATTTGCTATGTATAGCTATGATCACGAACAACATACTCGTTAATAAAATCTATACAATAGTCCCAACCTATTTCTACCTTCTCCACAATTCTAATCTTATCAAATTCTACATTTTCCCTCTGCTCTCATCGCTATTTCAACCCTACCATTACTAATCGTTTCAGTAATATTCAAAGTTCCATATGTATAAATATTATTTTCATGTTCATCTTCATCCACAATATTTTTTCGACGATCTTAAACTAACTCATCTAATCTTCTGCTGAAAATACTTAAGGTTTTCGACGACCAATAATTTCACAGCGTAACCGGACCCTACCAGATATACCCAACCTCGCCCTTCACACTTCACCGACCTATATCAGCTTCAGTCACCCTATTCGTCAGACAAACTAAAATGAACATTCAATACTACTAACTCATCCAAACGCGCACACATAATATATCTACACCTCTTAGCTCCCTCTTCTCCCGCATCACATTACACTTGTTGTATATCTTCTTAGCCTGCTACAGAATAAATACATTTTTACAAATCATTTCTCTATTATTAATAACTCTAATAGCTAAAATATTCAGATTCTTCAGCGTTCCAGACATCAAAACTCATACACACAACACTCTCATATTAATTTAGATACTTTTCTTATATTTTTTCTTAAACATTAATTCACAGGTTGCTTTGTTCCATTGACCATTCGACTAGACATGTACAAAAATACATCGTGTAAAACTAAAAGTCATGATTTTAGCACTATATTGAGAATAAATAATTAATTTTATAAACCTTCTCATATTCCGGACATATTCATTTTGTCTCATATACCAAGAAGACCACTGTACCTTAATTCAACCACCAATTAACTATTTCTTCACATTCTTATCCACATGAAGACGCCAAATAATCTACATGGGTTAACATGCGCAAAGAGCATATGCTTATCTTTTTTATACAGTTTTATATTAGTTTATATATACATGACAAGTCGCCTGAAATTTCTCATATTCGGGATAATGCATCAAACGTTCACTTAAGAGACTAGACAAGTTGACTCGCTGCTAACAACTAAAAACATTGCCTCTCACCTCTAATACTAAGAACGTAGCAAAACGTTTGAAGGCATGTTAAATAATAGTAATTAAAATCAAGAGCATAAAACCAAATAAAATATCTTAAAAAAAATATGAACATATCACGAGATTTATCATTTTTACGATAGCCATACCTCTTAACCACATGTTATGTGAAATTTCCCATAAGGTTTTTTTGAGACAGCTGCATGGCCTCGATGTCGTGTGATTGTACTCAACAGCCTGCTCCTAAGCTGCCGACGTATGCAATGGCATCGGCACCACGGTCGACTGTAGTGCTGCGCAGGGCGCAGTCGTCGCGGATAGTTGAGTTGTTGTTAGTGATTCGACTGCGCAACTAACTGAGGTCCACATAGCCCCCTAGTGCTAGTGATATTTTCCCCGATGATGCAATTCGGCCCGACTTTCCGTCGAGCAAGACCGTTACGCTCCCGACCTCCCATCGGCGCCAATGTGTTTTAGTGTAGGTATTTTAGCGTTGTGTAAGGGAAGGATAGCAAGAAAGTAGAAAGACCACAGCTGGAGTCCGACGAAATCACCCATTTTGTATAGCAATACCCTCGGAAATGTACCATCAGAGTAGCGTCAGCTAGAATTTCCTCGTCAAGGCAGCCTGAATTGACCCAGCTCACCAGCTAGTGTCCGAAGATCTCTGGGTGAGTAGAATCTCATATAGGAACCTCCCCGGTCAGAAGACATGCAGCGACCGCCATAGCATATGCCACTGAGCCGAGCTCTCCCTGTGTCACATTCGGGGGAGCCTTCCCCACCTGCAAGGCCCCTCAGGGCACGGTTGGGCCCCGCCTGGGTCCGCGCGGGCTGTGAGCGTGCTTGCGCTGCACCGCCATCCGTGACGCGCCCGGCGCGGCGTGGCGCCAAGACCGCACCTCGGCGCGCGGAAGGGCGAATTGCTTCCCCTAATTGGTGGCTGCCTCCTCCGGATGCCGATGCCAGCATCCGGGTCGCTCATCTATTCTGCACCACAAGCCCTTTCCGCCGCCGCCACCTGTCACCCGCACATTGCACCCCCCGCCGTAGCACGGAAGCGACGTACGCATATCACGCAAGCGGGGCGGCAGGGCAGAGATGGATGAGAGCGGCGGGCCCGGAACAGAGCCCGTTTGAAAGGAAGCAAGAGAGCCGAGGAGCCGCGTGGCGGGGAGATAGCGAGGTGCAACTGACCCAAGCGGTCGAATGGCGGTTAGATAGGGCGGACGAGGCAAAGGAGACGACAGGGTCTATAGAACGAGGAAGATAGCGCGCGCGAGCGCGAACCGACTAAGACCCAACGGGTAAGCAGAGCGCATCCCATAGTGCATGTGGGGGGATTGATGTTGAGAACGCGACGAGAGGGATGGATTTTGCGGACGAGAGAATATTGCGTCAGAATCTTAACCACCGGAAGATAATATGAGAGCAGTGTGTCCCAACTGTTCAAAGCCTAAGTTCACAATACCAACATTTAATATGAATGCAACAAATGTTCACCTTATTCGAAGCAAATCCTCACCATAAAAAGCTGATCTTCCCCATATTGTTCTGATTTCGCCATTTCTTCTGCAGCTCTGAAACCTAGTACTAAACGTTCAGCCGATTTTTCCACAATTAGTATTCCCAAATCCGAGTGCTGATGGTCCGCCTCCTTTATTGAACTATATTCTATGGGGCAGCCTTGAAGTCATTTTCCAAAATTTCAAAAAAGGCTTTTCATCATTTTTGAATAAAAGTTATTGTTTTGAATTATGAATGGTTTAAAGATAATGATACATGTCTTATATTTCGTTGAAAACTCTGATTTTCAAAACGAATCGTGTCGTCCTAGAACCTACTATAGTATTGAAGACAATTTTTTCCATAGAATGAAAATGATCCTTAAAGAAGATTTTGAGCGAGTAAGTTTAACTGTACACAGAAAATTGAACTACTTTTCGCGTTAATATTGCGGAAAATTAATTGGCGAGAAAGTATTTGCTTACACTAAAGCCACCACTAGTTTTTTCACGTATAACCATTACCTAATCAATATGCAGCCATCGTAGTACATTCTTTCTGATCCGTCTTCTGTCAGAGGCAAACCGACTATGAAAATATAATCTTTGATATTTCTCCGAAGATATCACTGTAGCGCACGAAATGAGAAGCGTGTTTGATTTATCAACAGCATATGTTAAATGCCTTAAATTCCATGAAAACGAAAAATATACAATATACAAATGTCTTTCGGAACCCTCACCACAAGCAGCCTTTCAGCATAATGAATATATTTTATTTTTAAGAATATGGAAATCGTGAAAGGACTCATTAAAACTGCTTTCGGTTTTGGAAGTGTGTATTTGCTCTCCATTTTTGATCAAAAAGCTCTTAATCGTCTCCAGGCAGTTTATCAAAACTTTCGGTATAATAGTAAAGAAGTAAGATCAAATGGAACCTCTACTACGCGAGTAAACCCGCGTGTGTGCACCCCTACCGTGTCTGAAGATCATCAACGCGAGATCGTAGCAATACAGAGCGCAGCGCCCCAAGCTTAATGCACTTTTGAGCAGATTGAACGATAGGGAGGAGGCAAGCAGGGAGCTGGATTCAACTCTTTCCAGTTCATACGACATGCGTTCGCAACTGCCAACTCCGATCAAGAACATAGGTGACCTCTCAAGTCATTTGAGAGCAGAAAGGAACGAATTGGGAAAAACACTGTCATTCAATCGGGGCTTCGTTGACATTACATTGTTGAGTAGCGAGCCATCACCTGATTGACGATAACATTATTCTCCCTCTCCTCTCAGTCGCCCGCTACTGAATCGCATACGAAAGCACCCCTGTTAGACATCCGACTTTAGTTATTTATAGTCCTACCACCACATCTGATATACACCCTTCCTATTTACGCTTTTGTACACGCCTGTCTTCTTACTTATTTAAGAAATAGCTACGCTCGCATCGAAATGCTTCTCTATATTTGAATCCTCACTTGTCAAAACGTGTTACGTTACTTACAATTATTTGTCTGTGTAGAACGATGAATATATATATTATATATATATATATATTATACATAATAACAATAATGTAATATATAAACAGTGTATTTATTTATTTAATTTTCATAAATTTGAAACAATATTTATTGCGCGTTCTCTTTTCCAAAACGCAGTTCGTAAGAAAATATTGCCACATTTTTGAGCTTCATTAAGATACAAAATCTAATCCATACCAGGCATGCAAACATTCAACGAACCACTATTATTCCAAATATAAGCCCCAAATATATGTAGTATTTCTGCGGGTATGTGAAGATGACCAACAACCTTGTGTGAAAAATGGCAGTTTATAAGAAGTACTTTTTAACGAATGAATCATGTTTCTATTAACAAATAGTGCTAGATATAAATCTTCGTGAAGCAAATTAACTATATTATCTTAAACAATATGACAATCTAACTTCAGACAACACAGGACCTCAGACAGCAGCTGAACAGTACAGATATACATCAACACACTTTGTAATTACATCCAGATTTACTATCTTATTACCTCCCCCCACGGCTCACACCCCCACCCCCAAACAACTTCGTATCTTTCTCCTCTCCACGTCGTTTGAGCACCTAATTTTCACCGCTTCTACCTCCTTCAGTTAAGTTCCCGTTCGAGCATGCGTCTTGGTTGCGTCCCAGCTGCCGCCGGCGCGTCCTGCCATTCCTCCGTTGCGTCCCTGCAAGCGATGTCTGGTGGCGCGTCGGAGCGAATAACGGAGAAGGAAATGAATAAAGTGATGTTCCGCTGGGCACACGTAGGACTTCGCGCCCCCTGTGGTGCGCAATCGTCTTGCCCCTCCTCTCGCGTCTTACTTCTTTCCTTATCTGCCTTCACCAAGGTCTCTCTTCCCTATCTTTCATACTCTTTCTCTCTCTCTCTCTTCTATTCTTCCCCAATCACCCTTCGTCCCTCTCATCCATCAAAACTCTACATTCTCTTTTTTAATTTCTTCCTCTTCTTTCTTCCTCTCTAATCTCTATCCATCGCCTTCTCTCTTATACATATTTATATCTTCTTCATATATCCCCTTATACACCTTTCTTCTCTGTTCCCTCTTGCCAAGTTTTTCTCTCCTCTCTTAATTCATCCTACTTTCTTCTCTCTTCACCCTCCTATAATACTCTCTTCCTGCTGCCACCCTCTACTCCTACCTCTCTTCCAACTTCCCCTTTGACTGTTTACCACCTTTGGGCGGACTTCACTTCTCCCCCTCCACCTTTCTCCTTCCAATCACTCTTTTTCTTCCTTCTTTTCTTTCCATTCACACCCATTTCCGCGTCTCCCTTCCCTCATATATAATTAACTTTCCTCTTTTTCTCCTCCCTTAACTTTCTTCCAACCACCCTCATCTCTTCACACTTCCGATCCCTTTATCTCCCCTCTTCAACCTTCTCCTTTCTTCCGCCCCTTCCCCAAAACTCGGATCCTTTCCTCCGTTATATAGTTCCCATTCTCTCTATTCGTTTCTCCTTCGCATTCTAGATTGTAGCCGAACGTTGGCTGCGGGAGCGCCCAGACAGCATTGGACCACCTGCGTGAGTTCGTATGTTGTGCTACCCCGGACCGTTCCAATCAGCCTTCGCGCCTGCCAGCACGCGAGTCCTATGCCAACAAACTTAATCCCCGCCGACGTTAGTGTGGCAAAG
>BOPP01000028.1:6451561-6464336 GCA_017312745.1 Gryllus bimaculatus
AAAAATAATATTTGCTTGTTTACTTTTGGTTCGTGCTTAATGTGCTGCCGCACCGTTCATCCGATTGCGATAAAACGTTTTCAACGTGTTGCTGGCACTTGCGCGAAGAATACAGGCATACTACAATGGGAATGCCTGCGCACATAGACCCGCGTTGACTCAAGGGCCCTGATCAGTGCGCTTTACACCACGGTCCTTTCTACGCAGCTCGCCGTGCACTGAAGTACGATTATTAAGACGTCTTCATTGCGAATTCCGCCCCTGAGATTGTGAAATTTCTTCCAACATCGGCTACTATATTTACTTAATTATAAAACTATAACTTACCAATGTTAACATGTTACTATTTGTGAAAGTAAAATAGATTGTAAATTTACTTACGATACTATGAATCGCAAAGCTTCCCTATTGCAATGTATTACACTTCATGCCTCTCATGGTTGGTTATTCACGTTTTACGCTACGCTCTGAAAAAAATCAATAAAGAAAGACTTTCTCGGAGTATGATTCCGTCTCTTTCTCTCTCCTGTCTTTCCGTTCTCTATGTCTTCCAGTCTTTCTCTTTCTCTGACTCCTCTGTTTGTTATTTCTCTCTCTGTCTTCTCGTTGCTCCTGGAAATCTTACTCCGGCTGAAGATATTCATAATCTAGGGCGAATCTTTAAATAATTGTACTTTCAGTGCAACGGCACTGCGTAGAAAGGACGTGGTGTAAGCGCACTGATCAGCCTTGATCAACGCGGTTATGCTGCAGCCATCATTGTATATGCTGTATTCTCGCGCAAGTGCCAGCAAAGTTGAAAACGTTTATCCAATGGATGAACGGTCGGCAGCACATTAAGCACGAACAAAGTAAACAAGCAAATATTATTTTTATATATAATAATTAAAATGTTTATTTTAAGGAAATATTGTCTTCCCCCCCAAAAATGACCCGTCCATGATGGGTGGGGAGATGAGGTGGAATGCGAGGGTAGGCTGTAGGGGGCGGAGTGGGCGGAGTGGCGGAGTGGGAGTGGCGGAGTGGGGAGTTGTGCATACCTTTGCGCGGGTGACATTCCATTCGGCGCGGCGCGGCCCCCGCTGGTCGATACGCCGCCGCCTTCCCGGCCTCAAGTCCCCCCTCGCCCCCCGCCCCCTCCAATCCCACCTCACCCACCGCGCGCATATAATCTCGATTTAGCGAGCGCCGTAACTGGCCTGATTGCGGGGAGTGGGGGGGCGCGTCCGGCCTTGACTTCTGACAGGGCGTTCGCCAAGCTGTTTAAGCTTGCCTGCGAACGCGTCAGGCACGCTTCGGTCTGAATTCTTCGCGCGAAATGCACGCCAGCGGCCTGGCGCTGTGAGCTCTGGGGTTACCTGATGATTTTAGTGTCCGTGCGTCACTGATAACTATTAGTTCCGTACCGTGTAGTAATGATTTTCATCGGGGCTGCTGTGACTTTTCCCCCAGGATAGCAATATCCGGCACCGGCTTACTCGTGTATTTTCGGGTTTTCACTAGAGATATTCCCACTAGAGGCGGTACCGCCCACCGGACACTCTAAGCTCTTGACCGTTATCCATGTCGTAGTGTAGTGCATGTGATTTTTTGATCCACTGTAAACCTGCTATTGAGAACATTTTTATGATTATTGTTTAGGAGTTCATAGTAAATATACAAACCGCTTAAATTGAAATTGAAGTTAATAAGATAACTCAAAATAATTTTTATTACTGTTTTGAAACTGTTTATATTTCTGCGTCGTCTTTGACATTTAATCTACATTGCAACATGCAAAACAATGATTTCTCGTTCATACGCTTTGAATACTCTTTCCCGTTGGAAGGTTTTTTTGTTTTGAATTCTCATTGCATTGGCAGCTTGCCGTAAAATGGTACCAAAATAATTTTAAACCTTCCGCACAATAGTTTTATTTAATTTTCAAATCCAGCAGATGTGTTTTTTCATTGTTAGTTGTATTTCCGTGTTACCTATAGCGGATATGGAAAATGCATTTATGATTGTTATCTTGCTTAAGTAGATGATCGAATCATGGCCTTCTATAAATAAGGCGTTTACAATATCAGCATCTTACATTTACATTTTCACTTTCTTTAGTAGCCTTGCATGATAGTCTGTTTGTAAATGAGTGAATTGTGGCAGGAGACTGCATCCTCTTTATCGGCCAAAATAGCAGCTTTTTTAACCCTGTAAATTGGAATGAAGTTTGTAAGGAAGAAAGAGTTGTTAACAATAAGGTACTTTGTGAAATTATTTCTACATTTATTTAAGCTAGATTGACTCAGATATATAACACTGATTCCAATTTTTTGGTTACGTGTAATACAATTTAAGTTTTATATTTGTCATTCCCCAAAATGCAAATCAGAAATAAACTGGAGCGGAGAGTAGCAAGTCTTATGCTTTTTTATCCACGTGGATGAGCCATTGATCAAGAAAAAAAAACTCTGATTGTGTTTGAATCCTATTGAATTATTAAGATTTTATTATAGTAATCTTATAAATGTGTTTTGAATGTAGATTTTTAACTTTTAATGATAATATTATCTAGATTTGGCATTCGCCTAGAGTACTTAAATACGTGTTACCAGATCAAGAAAAACAAATAGTAAACTTTGAAAAAGCCTCTTGCCTGTTTTTTATAAGACTTGAGAATTAGCTTAGAGTTCTCACAAAAAATAGAGAGATAATAAAAAATCTCAGAAAGCAAACCGGACTACAATCACGATTTCTTGCCTCTCGTACGTATTCCCCTGAAGTTTATAATGTGATAAATTGGAGAAATACATGGAGTGTTAGTTCGTATTCACAATGTTAACACCAAATTAACAACAACACCAGCAAACGTTTGCATAGAAATATAGAGTTTTTATTAGTTGGAGATATAACGTTTCCAACACTCCAAGTATAGCAACAGTTCAGTGTGTTTTAGCTGTGATCAGTTGCTTTGGATAGATTTTACACAGAAAGAGCTTAATGTTTTGTCACCTTCCATTTGCATCTACAAATTAACTAAACCTGAGCGTCATTAAAGATGTTATGCTAATACATCCAAATGGTATTAATAGGAAAGTTGATATTTTGGTTTTTCGTTATAATTGTCATATTTTTCGTTGTTACAACGAAATGGAATTATTGCGTATTCATTGTACTTATTTCGCGGTGCATAATGTTCTCTTCATTCAGTAAGTGTTTGGGACCAATGGTCTGTTAGGCTTTGTTTTTAATAAGTATGGTAAGTGGAAGGAGAAATAATCGTCCTTAAGATCGCCGTATTTACACATAAATGATTATTCTGTTCTTTCCAAAGCTCAAAGAAGTTGTGCGCATGTTTACTTCAAGTAATCTTTAGAAAATGTGAATTAATCTTTTAAGTAATTATATTGTAAACATATGACAAATAATCGTTTTTGCCCTTTCGCATTCAGGTGAGATTCTTTGGCACATTTTATAGCAGTTTCGAGGATAATGTAAGTAGAATCATAAATTAGACTAGCGAGATATTGTCTGCGTAAATTTTTATCTATTTTATTAAGAAGCTTTTCATTGTTTTCATTATTTTTTATTTATACACATTTCAATAAACATCGATGGTTAATTCATATGCTCTATACTTTTGATCATAACATTTCGGTTTGATTGGATATTCTTTTTAAATTTATTTGTCATTCATTCTCTCGCCATCTAATACTCTTGTTATATTAATTTGTAATTTGTCTAGTGTTCTGTTATTGCCTTTAATTTAATTAATTTATTGTAAGTTTACATTTAAGGATTCGTAAATAAACGATTTTTTAATGACATTATATAGATCAATTTTGGTTAAAATTTTTTAGTACTCTCCTTAAGAACCTTATTTAAAACGAAATTCTTCAAATTAAATTTTGCATCAACTAATAAAATTATTCTTAATGATTAAGCAAGGAGTTTGTAGAATTGAACAGATATAAAGTATCTATTATCTTATTCAACTTACGTAATTTTACCACTAGGAAGAAAGTTGAGTGGCACCATATAAATTTCATGATATTTGAGCCTACCTGTCCAGAATTCGTTAATGATATTCTTGTAGTAGTTTTATCGTTTAATACGAGTTTATTATATTGCTCAACCCGTTAAAAAAGTTCAATGTAAGACTTTTGCTATTGAGACTTTAGCAGTATTTTTTTACTTTTTTACTTTTTCTGTTACCATTCAAAGTTGCGTAACGACATCGCGACAATTTTTCAAACTGAAACTTTATAATCCACATCAGAATGAACACTCACCAGAATACCAAAGAGTTCATTTACATGGCAATAAGCCTTCTTGCTCTCTTGCAAAGTGAAAGCGTTGTTCGAAGGGACACCATTTGCGCGCACCTTATAACTTCTTCTTCCTTATGTTCTGTGACCTACTGAACTCTAAGCAAATGTCATGAACTGCCTATTCTATCCTACTATCCTATCATACAATTATGCACATATATGACATAACGAAACGAAGTCGTAATAGAATTCAGACATCGTACAAACACAGAAAACTATTCCCTTGAAACTACTTCTTATATCCAATCACTAACAGTTTTTCACTGACATTGAACTTCATCTTCTCATACTCTAATTCGATTGTCCTCTCCCTTGCGTCTCCGTAATCTCCCCACCACCCTTATATTTACGATTGAAGACTACCTTAATTTCGATCCTTTTACATATGGTTTCGCATGTCACTCTTCATTTCATTTGCATTTTTTTACAGTAATGTTTGTTGCGATCCTAGTCGTACCATATTACCAATATAATAATGAACATTATTCAATCTATCTAATATCTACAATTCAATCAAGTGCCATCTATTTCTTTCACACTGACACGCTCTCCAAGCTAGAACACCTTCACGTATCTCCTCTCATACACCATAAACCATCAACACGAACCTCTGCAATCGAAAAGCCGTGGCTGAAGCCATGCGCGCCCTTCGTTGTCTTTGCGCGTGTAACCTCAGTAGTTCTTTCTTTGTTAGTCGAATTCCTGCCTAGCAGCCAGAGTTGTGTTTGGCAACATAGCAACTAACGACGCCGACAATCGAGTAGTGAGCTGCTTTGAACTCCATGATCGACTATATTTCCATAATGCTTACCCGGTCGCATAATGTACTAAAATTCTTGAAATATGAAAGATATAATTGTCTGTTGTGCTTAAGAAAAGGTTTTGAAGAAGAGCTGGCTAGTATTGAGATGCATTGCTGATGCTTAACACCTGATCGTTGCCTTTACGATAAGGCCGTGCACGGAAGAACACACGCGCCGAAGCACTTTCCCTTTCCCCAACTGAAGATTTTCATCGCTTCGATGCCGAAAGTGATCCGCCAGTCTAGCGTTAGAAATCGTCTTGTTACAACGTTATTTTACGATTAAAAAAAGTTTTCCCCCAATTTTTAAAACTTTTTTTTTGGGAAAAATACTTACTGCGTATGTTATTGCTTTCCATACTAGCTAATAATTCACCTCTAAAATACCTAGAACCAAATGGTCATATATTGTACGACTGGAAACATGAAAAAAGCAGAATTCTGCACATGCTCTCTACGAGAATATGAAAGAGAATTAAAGCGTAAATACGAAAGTCAAACCAGTTCAATTTATTTAGGTAAACATAGTCAATATGAATATTATGTTTATTCTTAAATCTTGTTACATGGAAGCGAATGCGCAGCGAGCAAATTATGGGAATAGGACGGTCATTGCCTGTATCTCCTTCGCACATCTGAACAGTCGCAGAAGTTAACACATGGTCAAATTTTGGCCATTTTGGGTAATTTTAACCTAGAAAAATAATTGATCGGAGAAAAAGATAACCTACCTATTCTAATGAAATTGACAAAATTAATGAGGCAAAATAACTAAAATGTAATACATAAACTAACAATATTTATAAGGGCAGAATACTACATACAAAACAAGTTAAAGAAACAAATATCAAAAAATTGAATTTAACTAACCCATAAAATGCGATCATATTTGCTGAAGTTTACAAGTATCTTCAGCAGTTGATGACAAAAAAGATATTCTATTAAAAAAATTGTAACAAAATTTATCAGTACAATATGAATCAACTAACAATTAGGTAAAAATCAAATCATAAATGTACCACGAATGTACCATGCAAACTGGAAGTAACTTGGAATAATTATTTCACCCGCTCGACTCAATTAAGCCCCCAAAACGCCCTATTGCATGATAGCATATCTGCAAGACTTGTAAAATATAAAACGTATCTAACAATCACAAAACGCCAATCTACGCATAACCGAAGACAGGCAATCGACGAGCGCAAAGTGATCTTCAAGATACGTCCACAACACCTTACATCCGCTTTCTGTCGTCTTCTTGCGCTGAGCATCAACACCAGTTCGCCCCGTCCCTCTGAAAAGCGAACCCAGAAACAAGTCTACGCCCAAGACTCCCGTCTAGAAATTCAAGATGGCTACCCCATCGGAGCGCAGAGACTTTTCCCATGACGTTCATATCACCTACCAATCCTGCCTTATTATTGCTATATATTGTACACCTAAGGGGTTTATTTTGTAACAACCATTCATTCTAAACGGAAAATGATCTAATCTGAAACTAGACTGCAGGACTGCTAGTTAAAACACTACCTAATATCATTCCTTGAGAATCTGCCACAATAATCATATGAACCAGTATTTCTATATCATATCAAAGAATTTTCGTGAAAGTAAATATATTCCTACTTCACTACTATGAGATTAAAACAACTATTCTCCTACGAAAATTAAAACTTTGATTATTGTTGTGATTGCATCGCAAGTTAAAACGACAAGTAATGAACTGAAAGCGCTTTGAAGCAAGATTTCCACAGTAAAAACGTAACATCACAGTAAATGGAAAAGCTTAGATTACTTCGATAGCTGGAATCCATCTAGAAGCCATGAAGCAGAATAATGCAACTCCTCGTCATCGCAATATAAAATATGAACGTATTGTAAAATTAAAAATCATTTGCTATGTATAGCTATGATCACGAACAACATACTCGTTAATAAAATCTATACAATAGTCCCAACCTATTTCTACCTTCTCCACAATTCTAATCTTATCAAATTCTACATTTTCCCTCTGCTCTCATCGCTATTTCAACCCTACCATTACTAATCGTTTCAGTAATATTCAAAGTTCCATATGTATAAATATTATTTTCATGTTCATCTTCATCCACAATATTTTTTCGACGATCTTAAACTAACTCATCTAATCTTCTGCTGAAAATACTTAAGGTTTTCGACGACCAATAATTTCACAGCGTAACCGGACCCTACCAGATATACCCAACCTCGCCCTTCACACTTCACCGACCTATATCAGCTTCAGTCACCCTATTCGTCAGACAAACTAAAATGAACATTCAATACTACTAACTCATCCAAACGCGCACACATAATATATCTACACCTCTTAGCTCCCTCTTCTCCCGCATCACATTACACTTGTTGTATATCTTCTTAGCCTGCTACAGAATAAATACATTTTTACAAATCATTTCTCTATTATTAATAACTCTAATAGCTAAAATATTCAGATTCTTCAGCGTTCCAGACATCAAAACTCATACACACAACACTCTCATATTAATTTAGATACTTTTCTTATATTTTTTCTTAAACATTAATTCACAGGTTGCTTTGTTCCATTGACCATTCGACTAGACATGTACAAAAATACATCGTGTAAAACTAAAAGTCATGATTTTAGCACTATATTGAGAATAAATAATTAATTTTATAAACCTTCTCATATTCCGGACATATTCATTTTGTCTCATATACCAAGAAGACCACTGTACCTTAATTCAACCACCAATTAACTATTTCTTCACATTCTTATCCACATGAAGACGCCAAATAATCTACATGGGTTAACATGCGCAAAGAGCATATGCTTATCTTTTTTATACAGTTTTATATTAGTTTATATATACATGACAAGTCGCCTGAAATTTCTCATATTCGGGATAATGCATCAAACGTTCACTTAAGAGACTAGACAAGTTGACTCGCTGCTAACAACTAAAAACATTGCCTCTCACCTCTAATACTAAGAACGTAGCAAAACGTTTGAAGGCATGTTAAATAATAGTAATTAAAATCAAGAGCATAAAACCAAATAAAATATCTTAAAAAAAATATGAACATATCACGAGATTTATCATTTTTACGATAGCCATACCTCTTAACCACATGTTATGTGAAATTTCCCATAAGGTTTTTTTGAGACAGCTGCATGGCCTCGATGTCGTGTGATTGTACTCAACAGCCTGCTCCTAAGCTGCCGACGTATGCAATGGCATCGGCACCACGGTCGACTGTAGTGCTGCGCAGGGCGCAGTCGTCGCGGATAGTTGAGTTGTTGTTAGTGATTCGACTGCGCAACTAACTGAGGTCCACATAGCCCCCTAGTGCTAGTGATATTTTCCCCGATGATGCAATTCGGCCCGACTTTCCGTCGAGCAAGACCGTTACGCTCCCGACCTCCCATCGGCGCCAATGTGTTTTAGTGTAGGTATTTTAGCGTTGTGTAAGGGAAGGATAGCAAGAAAGTAGAAAGACCACAGCTGGAGTCCGACGAAATCACCCATTTTGTATAGCAATACCCTCGGAAATGTACCATCAGAGTAGCGTCAGCTAGAATTTCCTCGTCAAGGCAGCCTGAATTGACCCAGCTCACCAGCTAGTGTCCGAAGATCTCTGGGTGAGTAGAATCTCATATAGGAACCTCCCCGGTCAGAAGACATGCAGCGACCGCCATAGCATATGCCACTGAGCCGAGCTCTCCCTGTGTCACATTCGGGGGAGCCTTCCCCACCTGCAAGGCCCCTCAGGGCACGGTTGGGCCCCGCCTGGGTCCGCGCGGGCTGTGAGCGTGCTTGCGCTGCACCGCCATCCGTGACGCGCCCGGCGCGGCGTGGCGCCAAGACCGCACCTCGGCGCGCGGAAGGGCGAATTGCTTCCCCTAATTGGTGGCTGCCTCCTCCGGATGCCGATGCCAGCATCCGGGTCGCTCATCTATTCTGCACCACAAGCCCTTTCCGCCGCCGCCACCTGTCACCCGCACATTGCACCCCCCGCCGTAGCACGGAAGCGACGTACGCATATCACGCAAGCGGGGCGGCAGGGCAGAGATGGATGAGAGCGGCGGGCCCGGAACAGAGCCCGTTTGAAAGGAAGCAAGAGAGCCGAGGAGCCGCGTGGCGGGGAGATAGCGAGGTGCAACTGACCCAAGCGGTCGAATGGCGGTTAGATAGGGCGGACGAGGCAAAGGAGACGACAGGGTCTATAGAACGAGGAAGATAGCGCGCGCGAGCGCGAACCGACTAAGACCCAACGGGTAAGCAGAGCGCATCCCATAGTGCATGTGGGGGGATTGATGTTGAGAACGCGACGAGAGGGATGGATTTTGCGGACGAGAGAATATTGCGTCAGAATCTTAACCACCGGAAGATAATATGAGAGCAGTGTGTCCCAACTGTTCAAAGCCTAAGTTCACAATACCAACATTTAATATGAATGCAACAAATGTTCACCTTATTCGAAGCAAATCCTCACCATAAAAAGCTGATCTTCCCCATATTGTTCTGATTTCGCCATTTCTTCTGCAGCTCTGAAACCTAGTACTAAACGTTCAGCCGATTTTTCCACAATTAGTATTCCCAAATCCGAGTGCTGATGGTCCGCCTCCTTTATTGAACTATATTCTATGGGGCAGCCTTGAAGTCATTTTCCAAAATTTCAAAAAAGGCTTTTCATCATTTTTGAATAAAAGTTATTGTTTTGAATTATGAATGGTTTAAAGATAATGATACATGTCTTATATTTCGTTGAAAACTCTGATTTTCAAAACGAATCGTGTCGTCCTAGAACCTACTATAGTATTGAAGACAATTTTTTCCATAGAATGAAAATGATCCTTAAAGAAGATTTTGAGCGAGTAAGTTTAACTGTACACAGAAAATTGAACTACTTTTCGCGTTAATATTGCGGAAAATTAATTGGCGAGAAAGTATTTGCTTACACTAAAGCCACCACTAGTTTTTTCACGTATAACCATTACCTAATCAATATGCAGCCATCGTAGTACATTCTTTCTGATCCGTCTTCTGTCAGAGGCAAACCGACTATGAAAATATAATCTTTGATATTTCTCCGAAGATATCACTGTAGCGCACGAAATGAGAAGCGTGTTTGATTTATCAACAGCATATGTTAAATGCCTTAAATTCCATGAAAACGAAAAATATACAATATACAAATGTCTTTCGGAACCCTCACCACAAGCAGCCTTTCAGCATAATGAATATATTTTATTTTTAAGAATATGGAAATCGTGAAAGGACTCATTAAAACTGCTTTCGGTTTTGGAAGTGTGTATTTGCTCTCCATTTTTGATCAAAAAGCTCTTAATCGTCTCCAGGCAGTTTATCAAAACTTTCGGTATAATAGTAAAGAAGTAAGATCAAATGGAACCTCTACTACGCGAGTAAACCCGCGTGTGTGCACCCCTACCGTGTCTGAAGATCATCAACGCGAGATCGTAGCAATACAGAGCGCAGCGCCCCAAGCTTAATGCACTTTTGAGCAGATTGAACGATAGGGAGGAGGCAAGCAGGGAGCTGGATTCAACTCTTTCCAGTTCATACGACATGCGTTCGCAACTGCCAACTCCGATCAAGAACATAGGTGACCTCTCAAGTCATTTGAGAGCAGAAAGGAACGAATTGGGAAAAACACTGTCATTCAATCGGGGCTTCGTTGACATTACATTGTTGAGTAGCGAGCCATCACCTGATTGACGATAACATTATTCTCCCTCTCCTCTCAGTCGCCCGCTACTGAATCGCATACGAAAGCACCCCTGTTAGACATCCGACTTTAGTTATTTATAGTCCTACCACCACATCTGATATACACCCTTCCTATTTACGCTTTTGTACACGCCTGTCTTCTTACTTATTTAAGAAATAGCTACGCTCGCATCGAAATGCTTCTCTATATTTGAATCCTCACTTGTCAAAACGTGTTACGTTACTTACAATTATTTGTCTGTGTAGAACGATGAATATATATATTATATATATATATATATTATACATAATAACAATAATGTAATATATAAACAGTGTATTTATTTATTTAATTTTCATAAATTTGAAACAATATTTATTGCGCGTTCTCTTTTCCAAAACGCAGTTCGTAAGAAAATATTGCCACATTTTTGAGCTTCATTAAGATACAAAATCTAATCCATACCAGGCATGCAAACATTCAACGAACCACTATTATTCCAAATATAAGCCCCAAATATATGTAGTATTTCTGCGGGTATGTGAAGATGACCAACAACCTTGTGTGAAAAATGGCAGTTTATAAGAAGTACTTTTTAACGAATGAATCATGTTTCTATTAACAAATAGTGCTAGATATAAATCTTCGTGAAGCAAATTAACTATATTATCTTAAACAATATGACAATCTAACTTCAGACAACACAGGACCTCAGACAGCAGCTGAACAGTACAGATATACATCAACACACTTTGTAATTACATCCAGATTTACTATCTTATTACCTCCCCCCACGGCTCACACCCCCACCCCCAAACAACTTCGTATCTTTCTCCTCTCCACGTCGTTTGAGCACCTAATTTTCACCGCTTCTACCTCCTTCAGTTAAGTTCCCGTTCGAGCATGCGTCTTGGTTGCGTCCCAGCTGCCGCCGGCGCGTCCTGCCATTCCTCCGTTGCGTCCCTGCAAGCGATGTCTGGTGGCGCGTCGGAGCGAATAACGGAGAAGGAAATGAATAAAGTGATGTTCCGCTGGGCACACGTAGGACTTCGCGCCCCCTGTGGTGCGCAATCGTCTTGCCCCTCCTCTCGCGTCTTACTTCTTTCCTTATCTGCCTTCACCAAGGTCTCTCTTCCCTATCTTTCATACTCTTTCTCTCTCTCTCTCTTCTATTCTTCCCCAATCACCCTTCGTCCCTCTCATCCATCAAAACTCTACATTCTCTTTTTTAATTTCTTCCTCTTCTTTCTTCCTCTCTAATCTCTATCCATCGCCTTCTCTCTTATACATATTTATATCTTCTTCATATATCCCCTTATACACCTTTCTTCTCTGTTCCCTCTTGCCAAGTTTTTCTCTCCTCTCTTAATTCATCCTACTTTCTTCTCTCTTCACCCTCCTATAATACTCTCTTCCTGCTGCCACCCTCTACTCCTACCTCTCTTCCAACTTCCCCTTTGACTGTTTACCACCTTTGGGCGGACTTCACTTCTCCCCCTCCACCTTTCTCCTTCCAATCACTCTTTTTCTTCCTTCTTTTCTTTCCATTCACACCCATTTCCGCGTCTCCCTTCCCTCATATATAATTAACTTTCCTCTTTTTCTCCTCCCTTAACTTTCTTCCAACCACCCTCATCTCTTCACACTTCCGATCCCTTTATCTCCCCTCTTCAACCTTCTCCTTTCTTCCGCCCCTTCCCCAAAACTCGGATCCTTTCCTCCGTTATATAGTTCCCATTCTCTCTATTCGTTTCTCCTTCGCATTCTAGATTGTAGCCGAACGTTGGCTGCGGGAGCGCCCAGACAGCATTGGACCACCTGCGTGAGTTCGTATGTTGTGCTACCCCGGACCGTTCCAATCAGCCTTCGCGCCTGCCAGCACGCGAGTCCTATGCCAACAAACTTAATCCCCGCCGACGTTAGTGTGGCAAAG
>BOPP01000028.1:6464361-6491426 GCA_017312745.1 Gryllus bimaculatus
TAGCATGTGTAGTAGACAATAAGAATGACAATTTGTAGGTGAAATTATGCCAGTAGTACATTTTACCGTCTTCTTACGATTTTATTATTTTTGGTTGGTATTTCAGGTTGAGGAAAATATGTGTACACTGTGACTAATTTGAAAACCTGTAATAGAGTTGTAAGTGTTGAAATATGTGTAATCGGTTCTTCACTATTATCTAACAAGTTAATGGCTGAAACGCTTCGGTAGTTTTCTGGTTGTTGAAGATAGTTCGAGATAGTTCGTTGCTTCTTTTGGTTCTTTCAAAGACTGCCGGTACTTTTAAGCCTCTTTGTAGTATTGTATGTGAGATATACCATAGTGCTCACCTTTGTCTGTACAGAATACTTCGAAGGAGTTTCGGGATTAATATTGTGACATTTCCTCGCCCACCGCACCAATATTATCTGTATTTGGAACAGCATTAACAGACCTGAGTTTTGACGTGAGTCCAAAGGTCCAGCCCAAAGAACCTTAAACGCAGATATTACGACCAAAAACACATACACGTCACTCAATCTGACACACTGCACGCCCAAATCCTCATTTACCATAAAGTGAGGTCACTATGAAGAGCTAAACCCTCAAATATGCAATTGAAGTTCCTATATGATATATTTATCATATTACTCATAGAACTTGCCTCTAGACAATAGATCTAAAAACCTCATGCACATTATTTTCGAGTCATATAACCGACGAGCACACAGAGTGTTGTGTGTTGCATTTTCACATAATTTCTGAAGTGTGACATTGAAATATAACTTTGAAGTATTCCGTGTGAGGATCTATTTGTACAGACATTTGCATGTAAAATTGTAATCAATTGAAAATGTTTGCATTTTGCAATTTTTTAACTATAATTAACGATTTAATGATGAGGAGATGATCTAGGAGGGTTAACGCATTCACGCTCAACTTGGTGCATTCACTGATTGAGGGACTCAGTAACCATGTTTTTCACTTACCGTTGTGACACTACCAATATTGTAGTTCGCACGTCGCTATAATTCACTTGTTTGTAATTTATGAAGAGAATCATAACAGTTAGTTCAATAAGGTTCTACATAATACACAACGTTTGCTATTACTGAAGCAGGAAGTGAGCTCTTTGTTAAAAAATCACTAAAACCCTCATATGTGCTTACACTGTAAACATGTGGAATTAATGTTTATGGTGGAACGACTAAGATAAAGAGACTACTGGACTCCAAGGTGAAAGATTTATGCATTACTGTTAAAGAAGTAGCACGCGCTGTAATCACTACAGGGAGGCCCACCCCTTTAATGATGCATCAGTTTCTTTCTAATGCCGTATCTTCCTAATTGTAATTTACATAATAACTAGGTTTTCCCCAATGGCCAAAATTCATAGCTCTTACTGCCAGTCAACTGCCAGCATTTCTTGCCGTAATACTATTCCCCAGAGAAGTAATCACGTTGAAAGTGCCCGTAGAGAAATGACGCTATTGTCGCGAAGTGGATGAGAACAAAGAGCGCAAATTAACCAAGAAGCGGGATCGATTAACATCGAAACTGCGTCACAGTCGTTGCAACAAAAATCAGGTCGGAAAGGAAAAAAAACACGTAATGACACACTGACTGCTAAACTGTTTTACAGCAAATAACGTACTATTTAATGAAGCCATTTATTTTCCTTACAAACTGTTTTTTATTGAACAGGATATCCCCCTAAGTGAAAGAGTAGAAGCAAGAAACATGTATAAAAATGTCATGGAAACAGACCTCAGAAAGGAGTCCCCAGTAACAAAACTCATTGCGCTCACTTTGATTGGCGCGGAGAGAAGCGGAGGGGTGAACAGGGGCGGGAATGCAACAGCGGTGGAGGTGAGGGAGTTGGGAGACCGCGGGACGAGCAGGGAGGCAGCGTCGAGGAGGAGCACTCCGAGGCAAGCACGGGTGGATTGATTGGGTCGGTTGCTAGTGATTCCAGGCGCGTCAACTAAGGAGGTCGTTAGTCCCGTAAGTGTAATGAATGTATTTTCCTCGGGAGGTGGCAGAAGTCATATACATCTTCCCCAGCTCTATGGCGACATCTGGCGCAGAAATACCGTCGGCCAAAGGGGATTTTCCTCGACCGGGTATCTCCCATCAGCGCGGCATCGCCCCAGCCGAAACAACCTCTAAGCTCCCGAACAGTCTCCTGGCATGTGTGGTAGTGTAGCGCATGTGTGTGTCTTTAAGGGGAAAGGATAGGACAAGGTAGAGGAAGGAAAGATCGCGCACGGTCCCAGGCCGTTTGTTAGGACACTGCTCCGGCAGCAAGCACGGGCGGGGAATGGCGCGGGAAGGTCCGAAGGAAGGCGGGCGGACGCGCAGAGACAAACAATGGTGATGACTAGAGGGACGATTTTAATAACGTTTGGTACGGAAATTAATTTTATGTTATTAAAAAATGAAATTACCCATTTTATACGGATTTTTTTTGATTTTTCGTCGATTGCGACTAACAAGGCATTTTTTTTTACTTTTTTGAGTCATTTAATTCATTTTCGCTGATTTATCAATTTTATTGGTGCTTGCTTCAAATAATATTTACGAGATGCAACAAATGTTCTTCACAGAATTCCTGAGAACATATACCTGGTAGCGTATTTCGATTTGTTCCCTCAGAAGTTGTAATCTCAACCATTGTGAGTATGTAAGGTTCCTGTGACGTCAGCAACATTGGCGGTGCAGTAGATTTAGGGATAACTAAAGACAGATGTGTTCTAGAAAAGAACGGTCCAAACAAAATTCTGCAAGCTCAGTGCACGGGAACAAATAGAAGGAGCCTCGTAACATGTTTAGCTTCAGTTGTTCATCCGAACTGGTTTCGATCACATTTTTCACGTCATTTTTCTTTGCTTTTTAGGGTATTTTAAAAAACATTTTAAGAGCCAGATTTTGTCCATTTTTGGCGATGTTTTAGGTCATCAAAGTCCGCCCCTAGTGTTGAGGAGCGAGAACGGCCGGAGTGCGAGGCGAACGGGGGTCGAGGGAAGAGCGACGTGAGGGGGAGGGGGAGGGGGGAGGAGAGGGGAGGAGACGAGCGAGCAACGCGCGTAGCCGCGAGGGCTCATTTGAATCGGCTGCGCCGCTAATCCCATTAATCTCCGGCGTTCAGAACTTGGCGGAGTTGGACTGCGTCGGAGGTGGCGCCCCCCACCCCCGCCCCCACCCAATCCTCCCGGAGGCCGAAGGAGGGGGAACGGAGGGGGCGAGGGGCGGCAAAGAGGAAAGCGGGATCGCGGGGACGGGCGGACCAGAGCACATTGGGACAAGATCTCAAAAAGCTGGCCAAAAGTCGAAGAACGAAAGGTTTTATTTAGGGAATTTTAAGAAAGTAGTTGAGTAAACAGGTTCCCAGAGTATCTAATTCCACGTTTAGAAAAGGTCTGAGGCGTCACAGTGACGTTCTGTATAATTGAAAACGTTACTGTTGAACCAGCAGCTGTTTTCGATTTTGAGCAACTTTCATCATTCAAAATGGACGAAAATCGTGTTGATGAGAACAATGTTTGCAAGTATTACAAAACTAATAATTTATTAATAATGTTAACAAAATGATATAACACTTTACTGAACGGAAACTGAACGGAAACTGTTTTTGAACGGAAAAAAATATAAATTCCAGAGTTCCACAATGAAATCTGTAAAAACATCATTCTCTACAATTTTGCTATTGAAATGTCAAAAAGGTGCTAATAGCTTCTATTCTGGGTATCATGCAGAAACATTTTTACATTTTTACATTTTCAATTTTTAATCCATCGTATTAGATCTTCCACTTTGTATTTTGCAATGCTAACATTGGTATGGAAATCAGCGAACCCATAAAACCCATAATTCCATTTACATAGGAACCGTAAGGCATGCCCAAAAAACATTGTTTACATGTCATTAAATTTGGATGACTTTTTCATATTTTGGCCAGTGCTTTGATATCTTGCCTCAATGTGCGTCACTCACTCTGGAATTCAACCTCGATTCGAACCCTTGTGCAGGCAGTAGCGGCTGCCGGATGGAAAAATTGGGTACATAAAAATGCTTGGAACATCTATAAACGAAGGTATGTATTAGGCAAAGAGTGGACATAAAATAATATTAAACCTTTTAACTTATGAAAAATCTCAAACATTAATTATTATAGTGTGGGCAGAGTTTCTTCTGCAAAATTCCTATCTGCAGAAAAGAACTTCAAGCTGTGGACTCAATTCCATGCTATGCAAGGCAGAGGTCTCCCTGCCTTCTTCTCGCCAGTTTCTCCCTTCCAACCGCTTTCCTTACAATGCGCCGGAGCCGATATGCTTTCGCCAACAGAGCTCCCATCGAATTGTGCATCGCTGTGAAGGACTACCCGTGTTATTGCTCCGTAAGGCATTCCGTCACTTTTATCAGGCTTAAGTGGACAGAAATGGTTGCTACTCACATTTTATGAATGACCTCATTTGAAGATGTATTTTTGATAAACATAGTTCATTGAGGGAAAAAATCATCTTCATTATTGTATTTGTTGAAAGACGCTATATGTATGAATTTTTGCAATTTTCGAAAAATCAATGATTTTAACAAAATATACTCATCGCATTTCTTTAAGGGCTCGTTATGCTCTCCGAAATCAAAGTTTAAGCCAAATATTTGATGAAATTTTTGAGAAAATTTTGAAAATTATTCAGGCTCTATATAATGTACCGGAGTTTGGTCCGTAAATGAAAAGAGCACGGAGTTCTTTCAGATAATTCGGGGAATATCAATTTTGGAGGACATCGTCTCAACGGCTAAGGCTATAGAGTTGACCACCGACAGACAGACACAAACAGACGTTTTATTGTCAATGGAGGTTTCGATACCAAGGACTCACAAAACATAAATTCTGACTACGTAACATGTTAGAAGAAGTATTCTTCTAGATATGGTAACAATATGTATCAACTTTTTCGTTATTAGATCCAAGCAATAAGAGGTTTTTCTGCCGAAAAATGGCCGTTTTTTTTGCGCAGCATTACAATACTTTATATTGTCTAAGCACTACGCGAAGAATGAAATGGCGTTTTATAATTAACGTACAGCACATAATATTTTCACCATTGAATATATATTATTTTCTGTGTCCAATATTTTTTTTTTATTTATACTCCCTAGGACTCGACTTCATGGGGCGATCGTGCTCTTGTGAACTTCAACCCGAGTCGCTACTGCTTAGGGGGAACACGAAGCCTAAGCCGAGGTCTGCCATGATATCTCCTTCATCACGGCAGGGAGGTCAACTCACTGGCGCATGACTTCCCTATAATCCACCACAGGACCTCACGGGCACTACAAAGCTTAAGGCGTACTCTTCTCATCAGGAGTTGGATTTCTACCACATTTATTCGGCATTCCTACATAATTTTTTTATGGTCAACTGATGAGTGTAAATATGGAAATATAAATTATTATATGCTTTGTTTCAAAACAAATATTGTGAAGTAATAAACATTTTAATTAGATCGAGGATACATTCGTATGTCTGAGTCGAAGTTTTAAAGACAAAGGAAAATAAAGGTGCAACTATTTATTCACTATACCTACAATTGCAAATAGAAAGTTAGTATTCAATTTGAGACAACTGTTTTGCCACAAGGGAAATACATCTTATCTTCGGAATCGAAGTAATGGTCTAATCGATGTCTGCAGGTAACAGACATGACATGCTGTGTCCGAGCAAAGCACTTCATCCTGATGAATAGTGACCGGGAAGATATGTAGTATGAAACGTCAAAATATGTACATTAATATGAAATGAAAACAGCAACAATATATAATTAATATGTAAAGTTGGATATAATACGTAATGTTAAAAAACACTATAAAGCACATTTAAAAAAATGTGATTTAAGTGCGGCTTTAATCATACTTTTTCCTAAGCAAAAATGTTATTCCTGGCGGGATTAAAGTGGCAATATTATCCCTTCGGGATTAAAGTCACGACAGAGTAAACAAAAAAGGTAATGCTACACACATGAAAACTTAATAATTAATAACAATATAGTTATTTTTGTTTATATAAATATTTATTGTACAATTATTTAAATAACTGTACCTCATTTCCGCAATATTTATTTCTTCTTTTTTCTATATCTACGATTAAAGACGTCGCGGTACTCGTAATTGCTGAGTTCTTAATTCCACCTGACCGTGTCTTCACGCAGCGTCCAGCACGCATATAGAGGAAAATGCTGATTTTTTGAAAATATCTTTCTTCAATAAAAAAATTGAAATAAAATTGAAAAAATATTGTTATGCATGTAAAAAATATGTAATATAGTACTAAATATGTAAAAATGTGAAACGAACAAACTGGATATTGTCTTAGCACGGTGACGATACACCAAGATTAGAATTTTGGCAACGGTAATCAGAAAGACAAAAAGAACATGTGATCACATAAAAATCCTGTCTCCAATGATGAAGCATAAGAGTTTGGAAAGGGGTGGCAAGATGGCATGCAGAGTTGGCAGAAGACGGAGAAGAAGGTGGCACGTGACGAAGACGAAGGCGGTGGTCGCGGGGGGGGGGGAGGCCCCTCAGTGAGAGTAATGGAACGCAGCCTTTGCTTACTCTGCCGCCCACACCTTCAGCTGCATCCGCAGGCGGACTCATTTGGCAGCCTGTGCGGCTTCTTCATTGGTCCACCCGTTGCCCCGCCCCCGCCCCCGCCGCCAGTGCACGCAATCAGGCGGCATTCACGTCGCCCTGGTGGCGAGGGAGGCGGAGGCAGCGGCGGCACGGGCGATGGGCAATGGCGGTAACCTAGGCGGTGACGGCAGAATCGGTTGCAGTTTTTTGTAATTAAATTTATTATTCTGAATAGCAAACATGATTCAGTTTAACAGTGCAAACCTTTACACATGTTGCTGATGCTTACTATCTATTTAAAAAACTAAACTTTACACCCATTTCTCATCGCTGTCATCGCTGTCATCGCTTTGTCATCGCTGACACCGAAGCCTTCTCTTTTGCAAATGAAAGAATCATAAGTAATCAAATCCCTAAGACTACGTTTGAGTAACTTTAAAATATAAGACCTGTATCGCACTACTAACTGCCTTTAGACTTAGAAAATTAGTTTTGGTTAAACGACAGGTTTTGTAATACTAAAGTTAATAATATTTATATTCAAACCCTATAGGGATATACTAGACAAAAAAAATACGGATAAAAATAATGTAGTTGAGAACGTACGCATTAAGTCTAAGATGGAGATCTATGGTACACACTTTGTACAACATTACAAACACTGCAGTATTAATGCAATTAAAAGAAAAAATCAAAAAATGCTAAATAAATACAAAATGAAATATACTCAGTTTTTTACAAGGAGGTGGAGATAATTCAATTTATTCATATGATAAAATTATGATGAATTATTTCCTTCAATATAACTATATATTGTTTTAACAGTCATATACATTCAAAAGTGAAGTGTCAATACATTTAGAAAACAATTGTACCCATAACTGTTAGTTATTGAATATTTTAACGAAGTTATCTGTGATTTCCGTTTCATTAGAAGTTCACACCAAGAAAAAAATTGCAAATGAGAAAACATGTTTTATAAAACAACCATGCATATGAGATAAATTTGCCATAGCTAGCTGCTTTCTACGTTTAGTTTTTCTTGGTTACTTTTCCGTAAATATTCAAGCTGAATTCTTCTTTGATGCTGCTGATTACAGCTGAATTGAGGTGCAATGTCGTTTGAGGAACTCTAGGGGGGGCGAGCTGAAAGACAGAACCCCCAGGGTATACTGAAAAGTAACGAGTATGGTTACGACTCCGATAAGATACTCTCTTCCCGAAAAAGAGCATCGTGTAGAAATAGGGTTTTTTAACAAAACTGTTAGTGGGCTTTTGAGTATAATAACGTGCTTTCGATAACTTGTCTCTTTATCTTTATTGCGAAGGGTACCGTGATTTTTAATTGAAATAATAACCTGAAGGGTAAAATATTAGCTTCTACTCCATTTAAGAAGTGTATTCAAGCCACGAACACCTCTATCCACAACTAAATACACTCTCTAACCCATGTCTTTTTTTTAATGTTCACCAGATCTCCCATATCTTGGTTTTAAAGTAGGTTTCATATAACCCCCAAAGTTGAGGCTCAAATATCGTTATTCTTTCTTCTATTTTCTCACATATGAGGTCAACATATCAAACTATTGAATCATTTGGATGTGTTCGGTTGATATTCTTTTATCGATAATAAACCACGCTATAGTATAAATCACTCACATACATTTTTATGTGAGTGTGTTACAACAAAATAGGAAAGAGACATGTGTAATAAAACTGAAAAACAGCCTATTATATAGACACTATAACAAGTGTCCTCAAAGTGGCCAGGGTAAGTGATGGACTCTCCATGAATGTTGCGTTTTATGTGTAGAAGAATGATTAAAGGAAACGGCAGACAATGGATTTTGAAATTCCTACTACAATTGGGCGAGAACCAAAAAATTATGTGACGGACTTGTGTGAGATACAATAAAACACTATGTTAAAAGAAACTGACCGAGACTCTTACTGTAAACAATAGATGAAAAGAGTGTTGCCCATGCTCAATTGATTCAACCTGAAAAACCCATTCTTCTACTCCTGCACTTTAAACTTGCTTAACCCTTAACTGATACAATGCGTTTTTCTGACGCATCTGCTGCAATAGGGTCAGAGAGACCCCATAATAACATGGTCAATGTCTTGTTCGTTTTCAACTGAAGGTAAGCATTTCGTATTCTTTACCTTCAGAGCTAATTATTTAAGACCTTTATCCAATAAAATATCTAACAATTTTTTTGAGGGGAAATATTAATAATACACTTCAATATTATTCCAAAATCGCACTGATTACTAATTTTTTCAAGAAACTAAATTTAGTTTTATATTGTCAATACTCATCTTTTGACGCTTTTTTCAATAACAAGCAACCATTTTCACACACCGAGCGAAGTAAATTCAATCAAACATTTATGATTACTTACAAAAATAAAGGCATTGTCAATACGCATTTTGTCACTCTAACCAAGTCATTGTTCAAGCATGAAATGTTATACGTCCGGTAATCTGTAATTTGTTCATTATCTAGATCAATATCGCCATCATCAATCACTACAAGGTAATACATCATTCACAAGATCATTCAACTTCTCGAAATTATTATCGTTTCCACTAACAAAATGATTTTGACGGAACATTTTATCATGAAAACGACCACTTGTCGAAACGACATCGCTCACGAAACGACCACACATTGAACTCTGACAAAATTATATATCAAGCCAAGCCTGGAATTCACAGACACTCTGAAGAAAAATAGCATCTAAAGCAAAGCTTGCTTACAACTCACCAGGAGAATGAATACTAACGTAACTGGTATGATACGTCTGTGGGACTCCCAGAAATGCAATAAGCTGATATTCCAAGAAGATGAGAGCTTACGATACGACACTTCTTGTGGACACTGATAACCTGTAAACTTAAAGGCAGGGCAAGTTCTACGAAACAAAACAATCGTGATGTGTCGTAGGCCCCATCCTACCAGTTAAGAGTTGATGAGCTCGAATACCAAGTCTTTGCAGTCATATAGTTCAACTCTCGTATACTTAATGGGAATCTTTTTTAATATTACCGGTGCGAAACTTCATGCTGGTATTTTTGAACAACCTGAAATAAGGAACCTCCTTCGTGATTCAGATTTTGAGACAATGAACAATGTCGAATTAGCAGCATGAAAATCATTTTTAGGTAAATATGATGGTTTCATGAGAAGTAAAAATAATTTAAATTATGAGAAATTAACTCTTGTTTAGGTATAATAAAACGTTTGGTTATGAAGCTCCTATCTGCAAAATAATTTTTTAAATTACAGACTTGAATATTCTGGACTCTGATGTAGCCTTTTTTCTTAGGAATGAATTTCTCTTTCCCTATTTTGATAACATGAGATATGAGCATGGAGAGAGATTTCAACAGGAAATCGCCGAAATGGAACGACGACATCAAGACAATGGGGATACTTTCCATAATGGATAACTTTTGCGATTTCCTTGGCGGGAAAACTCACAGAACAGCGTATTAAAAGTAATCTACTGGCGTTACATCTTTAGTAAAAATATTTTATATACTACGCATACATACAGAAAATTTCTATCTCGCTATATTTATTACTTACAGTATTGCTTACAATATATCAATTATATAATTCTTATACTTACTTCTGTTACTTATATACAATATATCCATTACTTACAATATAGCATTTCGTATATTATGGAATGCTTTGCTTTCATTTTGCTTTCAAGATTTTAGAAATATACAAGTATATCTATAGAGGACAAGTTTGGTACTTTGCCCAAAACTCCTGTTATATTTTCAAATTTTCTGGAAAATTGTTGCAAATTTTTTGTTGAAATGTTTTGCTCAAATAGGAGAAAATGCATTTATTGATATGTCGTAGTTTTGATTTTTAATAAAAGCTATGACATTTTGAGATATTCAACCACTCAAAATTATTTTCGAATCTGTACTACCCCTCCAAAATTAAAGCCTGAGATTTTTTCCCAAAGTAATTTATCCCAAATTCAAGATCTTTAAATAGTATCGTGAATTTAAAAAAAAGAAATGGGTATTTGTTGAGTGGTAATAAGAAGAGGAAGAAAAGTTCGGGTTCCCACTAGTCCGCAGCTGCCTTTGCGTGTTGTGCTTTCGAGGATGGCTCCCGGCCAGCCGTGTTAGGTCGCCTGGCGCCGTTTGTACGATACCTTCGTGACTGAGGCGGCGCGGTGCGACGTTCATTTTTCTTTGTCGCCATTTCCTATTCTCGCCGGCACAATGAGGCGACTGCGCAGCGTCGCCCGTTTTAAGATCGGCGACCTGCCGCGAAGGCCAAAGTTTAGCGACGAAGGTGAATTATCGCCCTTCCAAAGGCGGGCAAAGGGCGGAGGGGGGGGGGCTCGCTCGAATTGAACGAGAACGCACGAACGCGCAGCCAGCGGAGGTCAAAGGGGCGACAGCGTGTTGCGTCGCCGAAAGGAAGAAAGAAGAAACGCCGGGGAAACTGGGGAGTCGGGCGTCGTTTAAAGCCTCTACATTGAAATACCACTTCTGAGAAAGCAACAAAGGAAATGCTGTTGGGTTGTTTACATTTATACACTGTGGTGCACAAACATTTGGAATGTTTTTTGGCATTTAAGTCTATGGGAAAGTTTTATTGTAAGGCATGCAACCTAATACAACATTCAAAATTTTAATAATTTTTATATAATCTTATGGGAATAGTTTCCGTTAGAGATGAATATTGTACTATTTTCCAGGTTTTTAAGAGCTTCCTCTTTGAAGGATTTTTAACAAAAATTTTATTACGTGATGGATTTTCAATCATTCTGTCTTCAACTGTCAAATGTTTATTGAAGAAGAAAAAAACAGGTATAGATGTTGACAATAGCATGTACCCTTCAAACCTCTCCTCAAAACACGCCGCTTATATCGCAAAACACAAACCCCTAATTCTCGTAGCACTAGATCGTACTTCTTAACCTCTTGCAATTCACAGCTCGTGCTGTCAATAAATTTGCAACAAATGCGCGAACCAATCTTGGTCTTTTAACTTTGCAAAAAAATTAACCTGTCTTGAAAATAAATATTTTCCCTGAAGTACGAATCGGCCTAAATAATAAAAGAGAAGTGATATCACAAGTAACATAGAATTTGAACTTTACAGGTGGTTTACATATTCTGCATCAGTCCTCTGACATCTGTAAGATATAGTATACTAGTTTAACTGTTACAAAATGGCTGTTGCCTAGTGTTATCAAACCAAACATTCAAGATCATATTGAAGTGATTCCAATTCTTTTCCTTCCTAAATTATAGTATAGTAATTAAATATAAAATTTCACTCCACGTATGTCATTGCTGTACATTCGGTGTATATTCAAGTGCACTTGTGTTCGTCACATAAAATGATCGTCCATCATCTGTCGCAGTGTAGAATTCAGAATCAGGCAAGAAGCAGGCCCAAGTTGCGCGACTAAACAACCCCTCAAATTCATCCAGCAGGGACATCTCCGTGTTTTCCGTAAACTGAATAATTACTATTAATAAAACAATAAATAATGTACATTATTTTAACTTTATTCCGTGATTCAAAAAACAAAATGCTATAAAAACTTGAATACTAAATTAATTTCTAGTTATCTATAATTAAGATAATTTTCAACTTATTAATCAATAGAATATAAAACAAAAATCTGGTATAGAATACCTTATGATTTTGAATCGCAATTTGAAAACATATTTTAATACATAAACTTATTACATAATGTTTCTGTTACTCTCAATTCTATCAAAAAGACATCCTAAAACTGTATATTCAACAATGTGGATTTTATTATTTCATGCGTTACATTTATACTACAAATGTCTAATTAAAGAAGTTCACACATTTAATAAATTTAATTGTTACTATTTTTTCAGGCAATCATATGCTGGCCTTCCACAAATACTCCAAACTCACATTGAGCAATAATATGGAAACATTTTGGAAAATATGTTAAAATCGATAGCAGTTTCAATGCTACAATGCAAATGAAAAAACTTAAAATCAAAAACATTTGTAACAATGAAATGAAACCAAATTAGAACACGCATTATCATATTTTGCTTCGGTGATACAGAAACACAATATTCAAAGTTAATTATTCGAGCCGGCTGAGAATAACCTTCTCTATTGCCTATTATAATAAAAAATGGAACAGTGGTATATTTCAAATATATATATATATATATATATATATATATATATATATATATATATATTTCTAGAAAAAACAATATGCTTGAAAAAATATGTTGAAGATCTCACAATGAAACACCAGCGACCATTAGAGAAGATCAGCGAATTGAAAGAAAGAGAGAGAGAAACGGAGACGAAATTATTAAACACAGCCGCTCCCGGGGGAAGAGAAAAATTTTTAATTTATTTCGCGTTCAGTTGAGCTCCTTTTTGATGGGATGACACAGCCCGGCTCAGTCGCAATAATACGCCTCAATCCTCTTTCTTTTCTACTTGTTCATCCGAACTCGCAGCGTACGGCCTCAGGCACTGCATCATCCAGGCTCACCCTTCATTTTCTGTATTTCAATATAGTATACGGCAACAATTATAAAAACATACGATAGATATTCATACGTACACTTGGTATCGGATTACAAGTACCGTTTTGAATAATGCACACTCTAAATTGTTCACAAGAAGATCGGAACATTCCTTCTCCAAATTTATTGATTATTGATTTATTGTCAATGATTGTTTTACTTTTGGAAGTTAATACGTAGGTTAAGGAGAGTGAGAAACGTATTAAACAAAAAGTATAACAAAAAACTTTAAGGCGAACGGGTGGCATAAAATGGATCAAATGATCGATTTTAGCTTTTTGGCTAAATAAATGGTTCAAACCTCGCTCTTCCCAAATATATATGAACATTCTTTTGAGGCGTCTTAAAGTTCCTTTAATTCTTGTTTAAATGACCAGGTGCGCATGAGTCAGGCTCCCTTTTCTGACTCTGCACTTTTGTTCATACGTTGGTAGCATTGGTCTTTTACGCTGAACGAGATCATCCAGAATACGAAGCAGGAATGTTCTAGTAAAGCAGTGACAAGTACAAACTTTTCAAATGTGTTTGCCGAAAATGTTCTTATTAAATAAGTAATATACCTTTTGCCGGAAACTATTATTCACAATTTATTAAAATTTACAGGATTCTTCGGTAACAAATTGTCATTTTTATATATACATTCTTCAAAAATAAAAAAAATGTTTGCCAAAAACTGCTAAAAAATTAGGGATAACGGTATTTATAATTGAAAAAAGAACTAATTTATTTTAATCAACTCAAAAAATGTCAAAATAATAACAAATTACGTACCTTTATTTGTGAGAAATATCAAAATATTCTAGTTAACGGTTTTGTAGAAAACGTACAATAGCCGCCAACGTTAACATCTCCTTTAAATAAAATGTACTGTGGCGAAATTCGAAATTAAACGATCAAATTTGTATTTAGGCTCTGGAAAGTGCTGTCAAGAATCTTGATATTCATTTCGCTAAGAAGTTCACTCCATACACAAGGGCCTCCCTTCGCCTCCTCAGGAGACGTTGAAGGGCTCTTTGCAACTCGTTGGGTTCCGCCTCGAAGCCTCTCCTTTCCCATTGGCTCCTTCGGCGCCACCAGCCCCGCTCAAGGACTCGTCTGAGGCGAACACGGAATGTGCGCAGCATTCGGGGGAATAAATTATCGCGTTCCAAGCTCGTGCTCTCGCTCTCTTTCTCTCACACTCATATATATATATATATAACTGGATTTTGAAATATTTAAGATCGATAAAATCCGTCACCGTGTGGCAGATTTCCATGAAAGTCGGTACATCGCGTTTTCTCACTCAGAAGGTTTATGTGCTCTTAATTTTGTTGTAACTCTACTAGATAGTCCTGTAGAACAAAACTAAATATTCATGTCAAATGCAACACGCAACTCTACAGCATTTTTTTTTCTACAACGCTAAATAACTCCTAAACGAAGAGTTCTCAGTTATTAAAAACTAAAATTTTGAAGCCAATGGTCTCAAAGAAATATTTCTCAACAGAGAAACCGTAATCTACAGGATGAGATCTTCTTGAACATTCTATTACTTTTCGCTGGTCCGGCGCTTCTCGATATTACCCCCCCTTGCTCAGAGACCTGCAGAAACTGTAACTAAAAAATAGAGGCCGAAAAAACACAGACACTGAGAGAGACGGAGTCAGAGAGAGAGAGACGAGAGAGAGACGATGTGTGAGAGAGAGAGATGAGAGACGATTGGAGAGAGAGAGACGATGTGTGAGAAAGAGACGAGAGAGACGAGAGAGAGACGAGAAAGAGACGAGAGAGAGACGAGAGAGAGAGACCAGGGACGAGAGAGAGAGAGACGACGTGACAGAGTGAGAGACTACGACGACGAGAGAGACACGAAGCGAGAGAGACGGTTACTGAGAGACAGCGAGAGAAAGACGGCGAGAGAGAGAGTTCGTGAGAGAAAGGGAGAGAGAAAGGGCAGAACAATGCCTATCGGATTCCGGTAGTAGTAAATAAGGGCAGGCGGAGCAGCCATTCTCGCAAATGACTCTTCCTGCATTGAGAAATACGTGTTGCTGCAAATAAAACACACATACGAGTACATTCATTTAAGACTCTAATATTTATAAATGTATCATTTGTTTGGCAACTACAAAATTTTCAACTCTCTTTTTCAGAGTTAAGATTGTTGAAAACAGTTTCTGGAGAAGATGCTGTGGAGTCACACTGCTGGATCAGTAAAAACCCAGACGATACAAAGACGCTTAAATTTAGAAGGATGCGTAAGTGATGTTGAAAAGAAAAAAATGTTATGTTGCGACCACTTACAAAGAATGGATTCAGAAAGACTGTCCAAAAAGGCTTATACCTGGACGCCAACATGACGAACGAAAAGAGGTCGGTCCCCTAGAGTGAACTGGAAGGACGACGTAACTGTGGCAATGAAAGAAGAGGTATGTTACAAGACACTTAGCATGACGAAACAAAATGGCTCCTTGAATACGATAAACGGCCAATAGAGGGCTGTAAAGATCGCGTACAAAATGATTAGCCATTACTTCAAATTGTATATATTTATAATTTTTTTTAAATTACTTGTATTTCAACATCACTTTTTTTGAGACTACAATATTGAAACTGTTTTTTTATTTTGCTTTGCGAATTAATTCCAACAGCGCCTGCCTTTATATCTATTTAGTGAGAAACTGGATCATTTGACGCCAAATATTGAATTTATGTTTTATGTCATTGACATTAATCAAATTCACTGAATTAATCGAATTCACCTTATGCGTACTTCCTTCATTCAATTATCGGATTCATTAGGAATCACTAATGCATTTCTCTTAACTTAAGCGGTTTCAATTGACAACGAAAAAAATCAATGAAACAGTTTTGAAGAAAACAAAAAGTTTAGGAAAGAGTGATTGGGAGGAAAATGAGTAGCTAGTTTTCGAAACAGCCTTAAACCTGATAGACACACTGAATAAAATTGATTGTTATGCTCATTAAACTTTTAGAAAATGTGGTAAATCTGTTTTTATTGTTCTTATGTGTTTGTTTTGAATTTTTTTAGTTCAATCTGTTTCTCCTATTTAAAACGATTATTTCTTTTGAATATAAAATGTTCCTCTATGCTTCCATGGGAGTATAGAGCTTGTCTCCGCTGGGTTGGTCGCCATCCAGTGGGGCAAGATCACCACCACCTCCCGCAACAAAAACATACACTACATTTAAGGAACGAATGACCTTATGTAGTAATCGATCACTAGTATTCAATTCATAAATCTAAAAAATGACACATAGGTCCTTTTCACGAATGGTATTATTTTACGTGCCGTATTCCTCAGCCCAGGTTCATGATTCGTGACCCCCCACACGTTGTCCAGTGAGGTCTATCGAGCACACGAATGCGATCCTCCCGCCCGAAGCCATACGGCCGACCTGCCCCGGCAGCGGTGCGCCGGGACGCCCTGCGACTGTTATCGCGCAGTTTGCAAGTCGTAACCGCATGTCCGATCGCGGAAACCCTGGCGGGCGGGCGGGCGGCGCTGCAGAAACAAAAGAGGTCGGCAATGCTCGATGAGCGATAACCCGCTGGAGGGCGGGGCAAGGCGGGGGAAGAGGCGGGGCGAGGCCATGAGGCGAACAACTTTCCAGGGCCTTTTCAGCGATGCCTTCTAATTAGGATCGATCTACTTGGCGGAGAGCATCGCTTTTGTCTCGACCTATCTGCCCCTGCCTTTGTTGGCGCCGCAAGGGCCCCAGCGATAGGCGGCAAAGCTGCTGCCATCTTTAAGTGCCATCACAAGTTAAAGTGGTGTCGTGATAGACTGTCGGGCGGCGCGGGCGCGCCTTCGCTTGTTTCTCTAACGAGGCGGCGGCCGAGCGGCGCTTGTTTCGAGGACTGAGGGCGGCCGCGAGCGGGAAGCAACCACGTGATGCCGCCTGCTTATTTCCGGCGATGAAACTGCGCGAAATGAGATGGAAATGTTTTTCGTCAAACTCGCGCGGAAAATTAGCTCTTTCAACCAATCTACCACCTTGCGTTCTGGTGCGCTTGCTTGTTGCACGAACAATGCAAGAAAGAACATTTGAAAGAATGTCGGTGGGATGTCTAGGAATGTCTTGGACGTACCTTTGTGATAGACAATGTTAAATTAATCACAACTGATACAAAGGCAGCATTTTTAATTATTATGTAAATATTTCCCTTCCGAATATATTTCTAATAGTATGGAAGTGCGGTGTGAAACGATTGTTTATAATACTTATTAAAAAAATCTATTACTGATAATCTACTAATACATTAACTAATCTGCAATCTATTGAAAGATTGACACGAGAATTACATTTTTGCCAAATATTTTGTAATATGTCGCATTGTGTAATTATTAGGCCTTGGGATGGGGCACTGCAGCCTCTTTGTTTTCTCCTTCTAGCCGAGAATGTTTTCACCATGGTTGCTTGGGTAACAGCAAGATCAAACTAGTAGAAACTTGGAAGACATTTTTTAATTTATGCTTGTTACGAAAAATAAAAGTATTAGGATATATTAATAAATTAATTAGCTGAGAAATATTTTAGCTGATATACGGAATGGAGGTTTATGATTTAATGTAGGATCTACGTTTTGTGTATGTCGAAACGGAAATTCCAGGCTTATCGTGTCACAAAAGTGTTGATAATGAAAAACGTAATAATAAGCTCTTAATAAATTTTCTTATGTAAGAGGACTGAACAAAGTATATTCAGTAGTGGTTTATCTTTAACTGACTTCGTCGGTTGATGTAATTACAGAGCAATGTTTAATTACGTAGTAGGTGGTAGGACACATACATATAGTTTACCTGCAGTCTCTATCTTCTAGCCACAACGTTTGATATTACATTCTTATTGCTTAAAGGACAAAGATATAAAAACTATCACATTTATTTATTATTATTTTTTATTATCAACATTTGAATCATGGATAATTTGGAAACTTTTGCTCGATTGCCAAATATATGTATAATAAAAATCAGAGGGGAAAATACGAACATTTAGTCAAATGGAAAATTGGGAAATTAAATGGACAGTCAATGCCCAGATTCAACATTCTGGTTGGAGCATTTCTTGCACGCGAATAGGCAACCCGCCGTACTTATTTAACCATTTGCATCACTTAACAGAGGAGCATCAAGTTGGCCGTCACCATACTTAGAAGAATAAAAGTTTATTTGTTTTTATTAATTAATACCTATTCAGAGGAAATGCGGTCCTGTGTTGTAATGTGAACATTAAAAATTTTAGTGCGTAAAAAACATGACTGTCTATAATATAACGGATCTTTATTTGAATACTTGTGTAATCAACAAAATACAGTTCTTGGGAGTGCCATATATATGGTAAAATATATGAAACTTTATTTGCATACCTGTGTAATTAATAAATAATGAAAGTTTAATTACCAAATATTTACCTAGAATCCCTTGCTTTCTGTTCATCGTTCTGTTCATAAAAAGCGGAGTTCAGAAACTTTTCCGAGGCATCATAGCATAAACAAATTAAGCTAGTTTCAGAATTGTTAACTATGTAATTGAAAATGTATTATCGTATATCAATTTCCCAGAAATCGGGCACAAAAAATAGCTCGTTTCCGAATCAGAGTAGAATCAAATAAAGTAGAACGAGAAAAAAATTCTCCAATTGATGAAATAAAAAATGATTTTATTACCTTCGAAATGTTTTCTTACCTCTGATGAGTTTAAAATTCACATGCAACATTTTTACGGCCAAACATTTTAACAATATTTATATACATCACGAGATTACACTGCTATTGTAAAGGAAGTAAAATATGAGCGTGCGCATGTTACCAAAACATTTTAAATGGCGTTATTCATTTTAATAAATGAAGAGTAGAAACACTTTTTAAAAAGTCTTTATAATTTAAATAAACTTCCTTTATGTTACATGACATATCGAAGTTGATATGAATTATTAGTAATTTTTTCTGAACAGCTGTATCAGAACAAAACGTTGCTAAGAAATGACTTAATCATGGAATTCTCTGAAAGTCCATTAGAATCAAAGTCTATCATTGAATATTTTCGAATGCTACGATATTATGCGCGGCATTAAAAATAGTTTATGTCAAAAAATAGTCGATCTTAAACATATTTTTACAATACTTTCTCTTCTTACGAAATATGACCAAAAACATTAAGGACAAAGTATTATTAGACTAAATTAACTTTTTGCATTAGAGAAAGTTTATTAATAGGAATATCTTCAAAGACATTGAAGTATTTCAAGTTTTAATAGCATTAATTTTCTTGAAACGAAAGATAAAAATACTCGTGTAAATACATAGTGAACTAACAGTGATATTTTAATAATTTAAGATAGAAAATGCGTAAAAATATATGCAATCAAAGTGTAATTCTTTGAGTATATCTATCTTTTATTGAAGACACTGGCACATCCTGCCGCCTAAAACTGGATAATAAGAATATAGCACTGACACGAGACACTCTCAATTTTGTTTTATTTAGTAGGCCAGATTAATTTTCCAGACAATACAAGATTTATTAAAGAATACAAGAGAAATATTATTTTGAATTACAGTATTTGAAATTACATTTAAAATTGTAGGGTGTTTGTGTAATATGCTTCTATTTCTCGCTTTGCAGAAATGAAAAAACAACTATATAGAGAGCTAAAAAATGGAGCAACACCCGTTCACGCTGGCACGGTTATCCTTTCGCGCCGCACACAAAAATGTTTTCTGTAAGCAACGTGTTTTATGCAGAGAACAAAAGAGCGGCCAAGCGCGCGGCGCACGGGGGGCGACCATAAAATCAGGCGAAGGGCCTTAGTGCAGCCCGCCCCCGCAGCACCTGCATGCGCCACGACCAAGGAACAGCGGGCGAAGGCGCTGGGGCGAAGGCCCTGGAGGATAGGGGAGAGCGGGCCAGCCAATCGCAACGAAACCCTTAAAAAGTTTCAAAGCGAGAGCGAAACCGAAACAGCTATTCTTAAACTAAATGTTGAACCGCAGCAATGAAATGGCTTCTGTTCCGATTCACAAAATATGTTCCTAATGAATATGTTTACTGTCTGTCATCTTGTTTATTTAATTACAATGGTTTTTCATCTTAATAAAACAGACTCAGTATTTTTTATAACACTTTACTTCTTATTGACGTCTTAACTTTATTTGGGGTATTATTCAAATATCTATTGTCAGGTTTGTTGACACCACACCATAAACAGCATTTTGATAAACAATTGTTAATGGTATAAAAGCCTGGTCAAGCCGAAAATTTCATATAAAGAATGGTTTAAAAATAAATAAATCGTTATAAAAAATACTGAGCTTGTTTTATTACGGCCAAAAAACAACAATAAAATAAGTACTTGATTCGTGTAACTTGTTATGCTGGGCTCAAGAATCCAGAAGTAACGCTCAGTAAATAAAATATGTGTAACTTTTTGATAGATCTGATATTTTGTTATTATTTACTAATTTATTTTTTATTATTTATTTATTTGTTCTGATTTGGACATGAGTCGTCCAAAGTTTTGTCACTCCGATGTACTATACCATTACTATTTATTTCGACACTTTGTAATAAAATATAGACAAACCGTTTGGGATCTTTCAGAATCGATACCGAAAGGTTTTGTTATCCAGCAAAAACAATAATTAAAAAGATGTAGATTACTCACCGAAACCAGAAGGTTATTTCAAATAGTACGACACATCGGTGAGCAGGGATTGAAAAATAATGCTATCTAATAATGATAATGTCTCAGCATTAATTAATGAATTAATGAAAAGAAAGAAACATGAAACGTTACAGGACTGGAAGCATTTTTGAGAATATATAGAGAAAAATAGTATGAGCAATAAAATATGACGAATATGAGGAGAGAATGAAGACGCGATGGCGACCGAGCGGAAGGAGAGCGGGAACAAGTTTGCAAAAGGGAAGACGGAGAGAGTCGGAGAGGCAGTGTAAATAGTGTCGTGGAAGGCAGCATGCAACCAAAGCAGACAATGGCGGATAAAAGTTGAAGGCAGCGGAGGGCGCGCACCCTGACAGCGACGGCGGAAGCCGGGGCTGGCGGCCGGGAAGGCGTGGCCGGAGGGAGGGAGAGGAGGGCACGGCGTGGGCGGAGGAGGGCGGGGGGGCGGGCCCGAGAGGCGCGGAAAATAAAGCAGCCGAGCCCGAGGCGGAACGTAAACGCGTTGCATACCCGCGAAGAGCCGGGCCGAGCGGGGCGAGACATAGTGCGCGGTTTGGGGGGGGGGGAGCGCCGGGCGAGGACAAGCATTGAGAAGCCCTGCGAAGGGTCGACGAAGGGCCGGCAAAGGGACCGCTGCCGTTGCAGCTTCCGCCAAGACGAGGTAAATATGAATAAAAAAAGCGTCTGCTTGATGCCCGCAGGGGAATGAACTAGTTGACTCATTGCACGCAACACCAGGAGAGGTGACTCAGTGCATCAAATGATGTTACTTCAGGGCCTGGGACTGGAACTGGGAGGCCCTTCTTTCGAGTCCCGACGGTGGCAGTAGTTTCGACACTAGCTAGTCAGCTAAGTCGAATTCAGTCGCTGGAGGAGAATTCTAGCGGCCGGTTACTCTCATCGGAAGTTTTCCGTGGTTTCTCCGATGAACACCATGCCAGACAGGTACCCTAAGAAACGGGCAATGGACCGCGCGCGATCTTTCCTTCCTCTTCCTCGTTCTATCCTCGTCCCCTTACACATACTTGCATTGAAATGCACTACACTACCACATATGCCGGGAGAGCGGTCGGAAGCTTAGAGCTTGCCACGCTAGAAGGTGATACCTAGTTGGGGAAAACCCCTTTCGCCGACGTAGGTCGGCGCCAGATCTCGCCATCCAGCGGAGGAAGATAATAGCCACATCCACAGGACTACACAGCATTCACGCTAATGACACAAAATTATAAGATAGAAATCGAACTAGTGATATCATCGCAGAAGAATGATTGAACGTGTAAACACAACTTGTGAATGAAGTTTGCAAACAAAAATAAATCAACATAACGTCAAATCTATTAGTATTTGAAGTTATGTTTTTAAACAGGGCTCGGAAAACGAACGTTACATGAATGAAAATCGGGCGCTAACGCACGAAGTATAACAGAAATAATTTAATACTGAAAGAACACAGTGTAATCTAATAAATATGAATTTGACAGAAGGTACGTCTAAATACAGAAAGTGATATTGCCGTGAAATGCAAATTTAGTCAAGAGTACTTTAGAGAACAAGGTTTAGCAGAAGCCTGTGTGGTGCCTGCTCTTCTGGTGTTATCGCAGGGAAAGAAAACAATAACTGAAGGAACCATGGAAATTACATTGCAAATGAAACCACTGTAAAAATATTTACATAAGAAAAGTGCTATACCTTATACGGAAAATCGAAAATTCCTATAATATTGTTTCGTGTATTTATTTTTCTGGATTAACAAAACGAGGTAGGTTTACAAATTCTATAACTATACAATCACTCTTCAATACAAACTTATATATAAAAACGTTTCTGTAAATGTAGGTAATTGAAATGTTATAGAGTAATAAAACTGTACAATTATGTTGTAGAGGAATATGGCAACAAATACACTCACCAACCTTAGTATTCCAAAACATTCAAATTCAAATTTTAAAAAAATTGTTGTCTCACTATTTACATCTTTCCATGCACATGCTTGCTCGCAGTATTACACGAACGTTGTTTTCCATGAATCGATTACATCTCACCCAACACAACGAAAACAACATTATTAACAAGTGACAACAGATAAATGGTGTTTCTATTAATTTAAAGATATTATTTCAATGAAATGTTTATTCTATAAAATCGGATAACAACGACACATATTTTTGCCTTAAAGTAAAAATCAAGAATTTTGCTTCTTTAGAAAAATTCCGAATTTTTTCCAAAGGAAATCTTTCTGCATTTTATATAGGAATGATAAAAATAAGTAATAAATAATAATAATAATAATAATAATAATAATAATAATAATAATAATAATAATAATAAAAGAAGAAGAAGAAGAATCCGCCCTCCTCCGTCGCAGGCGATTGCGGCAGCCTGTGTTGAGGAGGCAGGTTCGAATCCTGCGTAGGCATTGACGTATTTGTGATTGTCCCTTCACCTCATAGTTCATAATTAAAGGCTATCAACCTTGTCTGAACAATGCATATAGCCAGAAAGGCTGTTCAACTTAGCAAGTAACGATACGTTAAGGGTGACAGAGTGCCATGACAGAGTTAAGATATCTGCAGGATAAGCATGACTAGGCCACGGAGAATAACGCTGTGCGTGGTCCGAGACTGCCGGTATTCGCAATGGAAAAAAATATTGAGAAAAAGAAGTGTCCCCCAAAGGCAACACCCCAACCGGGACAAGCTCCAAGCTCCTGACCAGTCTCCCGCCATGCGTGGCAGTGTAGCGCATGTAAGTGTAAGTGTGTGTAATGTGTGAGGATAGGACAAGGTCGAGGAAGGAAAGATTCGGTAGGGGAGCAAGGGAGTGAGTAAGGAGGTCAGGCAATGACGGCGCTGGACGGCACAGAACGAGACGGGGAAAGACGGAGTTGGAACAGCTCAGGAAGTGGCGTAACGAGCGTGATGAGAAGTGACAGGAAGGGGCGAAGGGGGAAAGAGCGTAACGAAAAGGGACGGAATGGGAAGGCTATTTTGAATGAGCGCAATTGGAAGAGACAAATTGAAAAGAGGCTGAATGGAAAAGGGCAAGATAGAAGGAACAGAATTAGATGGGACGAGAAGGAAAAGGAGGTTACATGACTCGATATTGATGTACGGGGCTAGACGTAACGGAAAAGGACCCAAGTGGAGGGGACGAAATGGGACGGGGACGGAAGGAAGGAAAAGGGTTGTGATGAATTAGGACGCGTTGGACGGCAACTAAAAGCAAGAAGAAACTCGACTTGCGCTAATAATCGGGAGAAAATGGGTGGAAACCGATAGTGCGAAAAAAGCAGCCGCATAGAAGGGATTCGTGCCGAGCGGGTTGTTTGCGAGGGGCATGGGGCTGAGAGGAGCGGAATCTGCCAGAGCGGCACGGCGCCTTAGCCGCGACGTTTAGACAGCTACCTCCTGTTCGCGCTCCCCGCCCCGGCCCCCCCCGAGCGCTCTCGTGGCGCCTCTCCGGCAGAAGCCGCAAGATCAATAGCGGCCGCGCCCGGCCCGACCCGCCCCCGCGCCGCCGCCAAGTGCTGTATCTGTACATATTAAACGCCCGTCGCTGTACACTTGTACGCCGGCGCGCCGCTGTGGCGCCGCGCACAAGTTCGAGCGCCGTGGCCTCAAAGGAAAATAGGCCACCAAGCCGCTCTGCCGAGCACGCCCGCGGAACTTTGGCTTTGAGAGATGGCTTTCAAATCCCGGGGGTGTCTGCTGCGTCGGGATTGGTGGTTGCAAAGCGGATCCAGCTGCACCCAGGCATTCTCGAGTGCTTCCCCTTTCATCAATGAATGGATAATGGTAAAACGTTTGTTCTCTCTTATTCCATCCATTGATTCACTGATGAATTCAGGTTTCCGGGTACGTCAGCTGCTTTGGTCATTAGTCCCATTAGAGAAGTGAAGGTTTAGGGAAACGGGATCATACTCACCAAGGAGCAAAAAGGAGAATGTGCAAGAAGAAAGAAAATCACGCCCACTCAGGATCGCTTGCGAAGCTCGAAAAGTAAAACAAATCCAAGATTATCTACTTCTGATCTGAATAGAGATTGGACTTCTAGTGGGGTAATGTTTCCGTCCCAGTTCATCGAAGACTGATAGAAGGTGGGAAGGTTGCTAATAGCAGTTGCAGTTGTCAACAGAAGATATTCTGAAAAGGCCGCAGTGGGCAATGGCACACAAAGACTGGACAGATGACAAGTGGAAAACGCTTATGTATTCCGTGAAAAGCCAGATTTTGTTTAATGGGAAATAATGTGGGACGTTTTTAAATCAGTATATAAAAATATATCGCCCGAACATTTGCAGCAAGTGTGTAAACATCCGACTAAAATGATGCTCAGTATGTTACTTTACATACGTCGGCTCAGAAGCACCCGTGCCTGTTGAAAAGGTGATGAACACTGAACAGTATATTAAAATATTGGGGAGAAGAACCCTACCTCTTGCTGAAAAGGAGAAGGCGTTGATCTTCCAACAGAACTTCCTAGCGTTCACAAAACAAAGAGTGTTTCATTTCTTTTCAAAACGAACAATATTCAAAGGCGCTATCTGTCAGGAAATTCTTCTAATCCAAATCCATTCGAAAATCAACGCGCTACAGTGAAATTAGTCGCGGGAAAATGAAATGAGACCAAAAATAAATCTTCTTGAGTCAGTTGTAAGTGCCTGGTTTCGTAACTATTACATCAGAAAATAATGTTTAATTTTAAAGATTCAATGACTGAAAGAATAAATTAACTTATTAATAATAAAGCAGAACATATAAATTATTAAATACACGAAAAGTTTAAGTTTGGTGTTTTCCGCCATTAGAATTCATTTTTCGGAACTAATAATAAATGCGGATGATAGCTGTTATGAGAGATACTTGGAAGCATTGCTGCAACAATATCTTCATGCCTATTCGTCTCACAGTCTTATTAGAACTGTGGTGGAACACACAAAAATGTATAACAACGCTCATGTATGCGAAATCATCGTCAAAATTTCTCTCTTTTGCAGACCGATGTAACATTTTGCAACCAGCATCGTATCATTTCCTAAAACGACCCTTCCTTTCTCTCTCTGAATATTTACAGAGTAACAATTTCAACCACAGCTCTATGAAATGCGGTTGCAATTGCTCTGCTAAAATGCACTAATTGCTCTAGGAGAATCAGAGTGCGCTGCACTTTTTTCGATATTGTTTCAAAAATGTAATACCTCTGGCTCACATTTACAGTCAGATTGGGATTGAAGTTACAGTTTTCATAAAGTTCAAATTTTCGCTGTACGGGAAAGTTAATCGAGACATATAATATTAAAAAAACACAATCAAAATACTTTTATGATACTGGTTTAAAAATGGTTTATTATTCAGGTTGCAATTTTGATACGAAGTAAATGAACGAAGTTGTATGCTCAGGAGGCAAGTGAACTAAAAAAATGGTTGAAAGTGGACATGGCGGTTAAGTACATTTTTTGGTTTCATCAATGATAATTATTATTTGTGAAGATTAAAATTCTTTTCCAAAGCAAAATTATTTTTATTTTTATTATTATTATTATTATTACTATAATAATAATTATTATAGTAATTATTATTATTATTACTATTATTATTATAATAACAGCCTTTAATTTCTACTTACTTGAGAGTTTACTGACAATAGTTAGTTTACATCAAATTTTCGCTGTTTAACAGCAACAATACATCGTCGATAACACATATCTGCTTCGATTGAGACTGAAGTGAAAGACGTGGAGGTAACACAGGAACGTAAGATTATGATCAAGTCCTCACAATGAAATGGATAATGGGCAAGTTGAAATTTTATTTCCAGCACAAAATTATTCTAATGAAATCTTTTAATTTTTAATTATTTGAGAGATTATAGCAATAGTTCACATCAAACCTTCCATGTTAACAGCAAAAATACACTGTCGATTATGTTGTGAAAAAACGTAGAGGTTACCATTTGCATTAGAAGCTCACAAAAGACAACAAACCAACATGTATAATGCCAGCGTCGATTTCGACTGAAGTGAAAGAAGTGGAGGTAACAAAGGAATGCAAGATACGATCAAGTCCTCACGATGGATTGGATAATGAGGCAGGCGACAAAGGCCGCGACGTGACGTGACGGCGCAGATTGCCATCAAAGGCGGTGGGGGCGGG
>BOPP01000028.1:6491553-6511745 GCA_017312745.1 Gryllus bimaculatus
CGACGCAGGGGTCAAGCCAAGCGGGGGTCTGTGTGGGAACGAGAACAGAGCTGCAGAGAAGTTTCTCTAAGAAGGGACCACTTTGACAGGTCTGCAAGCAAATCAACGTCACGCAGGGGGATGACATTAACGCAGACATTAAAAAATGAGCTATTGTAAATGAATGCACTGACAAAATGAGTGCATGGACCTATCCTGCAGTTATGTTTCCAGCAGTCGCCCTGCAGAATCTATCAATGCGGCCCCTTCTTAGAGTAATCTCTCTATAGGCGACTGGGATGTCGCGCAAGGAAAGAGCTGGTGCAAAGCGGTACGATTGATTGATTCATTGATTGAATGATTACTAGTAATTCCAGGCGCGTAAACTTCCAAGGTTATAACTCTTGTGAGAGTAGTGCATGTGTTTTCTAGCGAGCGGAGTTTTCCCCAACCAGGTATCTACTACAGCGTGGCACAGCTCCAGCCGGGACAAGCCCTAAGCCCCTGATCGGTCTCCCGGAATGTGTGGCAGTGTGGTGAATGTTAGTGTTAGTGTATGTGTAAGGGATGAGGATAGATCCAGGAAGAGGAAGGAAAGATCGTGTGCGGTTCGCGGACCGTTTGTTAGGGTACTGCTCCGGTATTCGTCTGGGGTTTTTTGGAGAGACCTCCGAAAGCTACCGATCAGAGCAAACTGACGCGCGACTTCTCTTCCAGACAGCGACAGAACGCGACCTAGCTATCAGGATAGTGTCGAAAAGAGCCACCTCTCCCGTCGAAGCGGTACGAGCTCTGCGAAAGATCGTCGGTCGCACTGTGAACGCGGTGAAGCGTGGCGGGGCGAGGCGTGGCGGACATTTAGTGAAGAGCTGAATATTTAGGAGGGAGAGGCGAGAATCAGCGAATCGGTGGGAGGACATGCCGTGAGAGGGCGTGGATTGGCGAGGCATAGTGTGGCCTGTTGGGATGTGAAAGGACGTAGTGAGGCGAAGCAGGAAGTAACAGCACGGTGGAGCAGGAAGTTGTAATGCTGAGTAAAGATGGGACATCGATGCTGAAGTTTTCACACCTCGATGTTTCTCTAAAGAACTCGATTCTTTAAACATCGATATACTGAACCCGGTATTGTTTAAACATCAGTATTTTGTACTCTATGTTTTTGCTTTGTTTGTTCATGCAATGATTATTTTGTTCATGGGTACAAATTTTCATAATCACAATTTTGTACAAGTTGAAATATGAAATAATACGACGTACTTTATAGTACTTTCATCCAGTCCATTACCCCTCGTCCTGATCCTGATTTTCGCGAATTTCCTTCGTCTTACCTTGTATTTTTTTTACATGGAGAGACCTTTTATAACTTTACTTTGATTTAAATATTAATTATTAAGTAATATACACGGCGACTGTCAAATTAACTTTCGTTGCACACGAATTTAATGTTGAAGATTACTAAACCGCCTTTAAAACATCGATGTTTAAAGTCATCGATTGTTTTCGGCAGATGAATATTAACAGGGATGTTTTGTTTACGATGTCGTATCACTAATACGTGGAGTGGAACGAAACGGAACGTATTGTACAGCTTGGCGTGGGGGGCGGGGCGTGTCGCTCGTAATGGTCGGGCGGAGCGAGGGTTGGCGGGTGGTATCGAAAGGGCGAGCCGAGAAATGGCGAGGCTCGATTGCGGCGACTTGGGGTGGAGCCTAATGAGACACGGATGATCGCTTGATTCATCGTTTGATGCTTCCTGGAACGTCAACTGCTATGGTCATTAGTCTTGTAATTGTAGTGCATGTTTGACCCTGGAAGTGCGGTGGTCCACAGCCGGGAGAATCTCCAATCTCACGACTCTTCTCGTGGCATGTATGTGATGTAGTGCAGGTAAATGTATGCGTCTCTGTAAGTGGAGGAGATATGAGAAGAAAGAGGAAGTAAATATCGCCTGTTCGTGGCTCGTTGGTTATGCCACTACGCAGAAATTCGCTTGGTATTGGTCAGAGAAACTACGGAAAACTATTGATCAGAGCTATAATTCTCCTCGAGAAAGCGGATGAATTCGACATATCGATTCTGTCGAAAATCTGGCACCGTTGGGACTAAAACCCTATAACCTCTCGGACAGAGTCGTAATGCTACCTCTGAGTTACACTTAGCCGGCACAAACAAGGCTGTATAGGTGCTAGACGTAGCGTGGGGTGGTATTGCATGGCGTGGCGTTCTCTTTGAAGTGTATGGAATCCAAAAGATCATTGTGTGTTCGCTGTGCAAAGTACCTCACGTGACATGTGAAAGTCGTAATTTTACTATCTGTTACAAATTATTCATTAATGCATACATTCAGTGAATTCTGCCCCTCAAATATTAATATTTTACACTTCTACGAGAACGTGAGATGCTTTTTTATTGATGTTTGGAGTCATAAAAGCGAGACAGTTCTCTCGTAACTCAAAAGAGATCCATGTTTCTCAAAAGTGAGAGAAAATGCACTTTTCTTGAACATGAGAATTAGAATGAAACTATGCGTTAAACTTTTAGTGTAATAGTAATATAATCAATACATGTCTCTATGAACAAGTAAAGAACATTTTAACCTTTAACGCCTCTAGCAGACATTTCACCCAAGCGCGTGAATCAGGAAACTCTGCTCCTGTATAGATGTAGCGACATATTTCTGCATAATATTTTAACATAGTTGGTCTCAAGCAACTGATAGAAGCATCTTAGTTTGACACTAACAAATTATTCAGATTAGACTTCATTTCTCTAACTGAAGAGATAAGTTCTATCATTACAACAGTGTGTTCTAGTGTCTACAACGGTGATTTACAGACTAAGCTCTCCCAATGACGATGTACTTTGATAATTAGTATGGACATTCTTAAAGGCAATCTGATGGAAGAATTTGCATTCAAAACAGAAATAACAATTGGTTCCATTGAAAGTAATTATACAAAACAGTTCACACACTCAGGAATAATCTTTATGTTTAGAAAATATTCTGTACAGAATTATTCTCACGCGTAAGAACGTGCTACATACTACTCGCTAATGGTCATAACTATATTCAGAAGATCAATGCGTAAACTTTAATTTATTCGGCCAAATTGAGATTAAATTTGTTAAAATTTAGTAATAAGAAGAGAATACTCATTACAACGGAGTACATTCGAAAAAGTTTCCAAAATGCCTCGACCGAAAATTGTAGATTTTTCGGGAATTCAAAATGTATTTATTTTATCGAATATGCTTCAATTACCATGATGACATAACATCCGTATTTTATTGACAACGAAAATATATTTGGTGGGGAATGACAGTGTTGAATTAGCCTCTCTGGAGGGGCAGGTCGGGGTGGCAGGGAGTGCGACGATTAGGGCACTGGACAATTGCGGCGCGACATGCGACCGCGCTGCGCGGCTTCGTAGAGCCGGGGTCGAGAGCCGAGGCGAACGCGACCCGCCTGCCACAGAACCAGATGAAGGAGGGCGGAAAGGACGAGGGTGAATGGTTAGGCGAGTGTTCAAAACGGACAGGCGGAAAGGGTCATCTGACGGCGGAGACGGCAGGTAAAACGAGGCGACGTGGGACATGAGTACAAACGTTGGAAGGCAGCGACCTGGCGTGGTGTCCGGGCTAGATCACATGGTGGAGAATGAGGCCGGGACAACGGAGAGGTGGTTTTAGTTGCGTGCAGTGCTGCGTTAGAGAAGGAGCTAGTGCTCTAGTCGTAGGGGCAGTCGGGAAACGGGGCAGGCGGGACGAGGCGGGCAAGGGCCTGGCGGGCCGGGACGGGGCGTGGGCAATTTTCGAAAAATTAGGATTTTTAACGAACGTGAGATCTACACCATTTCCTTAAACGCCTTTCTTGCTCTCCAATAACAAAAATTAATCCATAACGATGCAGCTATTTTTTTACATTTAGAAAATACCTTAGGGCCTGCATGTAAAGTAGCCCCAAAAATTAAAATATCGGTTTCAAATTAAAGTGGCCGCAACAACAGCCAGATTGATGGAAGGTATGTCAAGTTTTGAGAAAATCGGATGAACGGTTTGGCCCCTAGCGTTGTTCGGACAGACGGGCGCGCGGACGGACGGACGGACAGACAGACCGACAGACAGACAGACAGAGAGTCATCGTAATAGTGTATATATTAACATAACCGTGAATGAAATTCGTACAATTGAGGAGAGGAAGAGGCAGGTGCAGAGGACGTTCGGAGGGTGCGAGTCGGCGGACTGACGCCGTTCCTTCGTACGAGCAGTGAGGGGCAAGGGCGGCGGGGGGGGGGACGCCGCGGGCTGTTCGTTAGTGCTCCGCCCGCCAGGACGACGTGGAGTGCGTGGATAAGATACGGCTCCCCCCGCACCCGACACTCCCTCCTCCATCGCTCCCCACCCGCACACGTCCCAGCCCTCGCTCGACTTCCCGCCGCCCTCCCACATGCAATTCACCTCTTCTAGGCCTCTCACTCTCACTCTCTCTCACTCTCTCTCACTCTCACACTCTCTGTCTCACTCTCTCTGTCTCTCTCTCACTCTCTCTGTCTCTCTCTATCTCTCTCTCTCTATCTATCTATCTATCTTTCTCTCTTCTACTCTCCGTCCCCCTCTCCCTCGCCTCCGCCAGGTCTTTTGCCGTCGCCCTTTTCATCGTCCTCGCCCTCTCTCACTCCCGCGCCTGAACCTCCGATCATGTCTTTGTTCTCACTTTCCTTACGAGCGCCCACTCACGTGTCCACCATCTCTCACCCACTCCTTCGTCCTCATCCTCACCCACACACATACGCCCACGAACACGCTCACACCCTCGACCCACGTTCTCGCCTACGCCACGCCTGTTCTCGCCCATGATCACGCCATCTCCTGGTCCTCTCTCTCCTTTATGGTCCAGGTCCTCTCTATCACGCCTTCACCCTTGATACCACATCTTCTCCTCTCCATCATCTGTGATAGATATCCATGTTCAATTTCCTCTGGATGTTCTACAAAGGCGCGCACCTTGTAAAGGACCGAAGAAAAGCTTCCAGCTGGTTCGACTTGGATCCCACTGCAAATGTGCAACAGCAGTTCTCTCCTCGTAATACATCTCAGGATATAGGTCGAGATGCGCCAGGGTCTGAAGTTGGGAGTTCGAGACGGTGACTGCGGATGCTCCGCCAGAGATATAGGAAAGAGACAGAAGCGATCACGAGAAATCGCGAAATCCACAGTTCGGGAGCGCGAAGAAGTCAGTGGATGACCTCATAGAGATATACTAGAGCTCCTCTCATAATCACGGTCCTGAGGGAATGTTGGAGGCCCATGATTTATGGGATAGAGCTATTTTCACATAAAATATATTTATTCCAGGCGACACAATGATTATGCAATTTATTAATTCATTTAATTACATTTTCATGAATCCTAAGTTTGTTTATCATTTTGTTGTGTTTGTATTACATCTTTTTCTTTTCCGCTTCCCCAAAACGTCAGAACGGCAGAGCGAAAATAACCACCATCCTCCTCCATATTTTCCACCATGAGGCCTCAGTCCCGTTTTCACACGCCCACTGTGACTCCATTGGCCTTCTTTGCCCTTCACGGCACTGGCTTCATCGGCTCTCGCAGCGGTTTGCCCCTGATATTTGGATTTCGTAAAGCTGGATTGGTGAAATCTTAAGGCACAAGCTTATTGTCATTTATAAGTATACTAAAGCGCAAATTGGGAACAAACGTGAGGATATCAACACTGAGTACTTCACAGTACGGTTTGTAATTTCTTCACGAAGAATTATGCAAATTTATTAAAAAGAATTTATAAAGATAATTTGTCCTTCAATTTAGTTTCATACAGACAATAATTTCGTGAAAACAATCTCCATTTGAACAATAGGCTGAGCATAAGTTATCCAGTGTTTCTGAAATAAATTCATTTCTACGATATAACCCCCACCGCATCCAATCCGACCTCGTTCTTCCATTATCTTTCTCGCCAATGAGCGTTCACAATTCATTCGCAAGATTCAACAGACTAGTTCACCCAACACGAGAAACTGACCAATTGAATGTCCGTCGTTCCCTTGGCGGAGCGTTTGCTCATGGGCCGCCCCTCCCTCCGCGCCCCTCACCCAATTCGCGTCCCCGACGGCGCCGAATGGAGCGGAGCGGAGAGGCGCCGTCGGCGTCCTCGGCGTCCTCAGTGCCTCGCCGCTGCGCGCCGCGCCCGCCAGCTGCAGCAGCAGCACCGGCGGCGGCGGCGTATGTGGCAGCGACGCCGCACCGTAATAACATAAGCCAATTAGCAATTTGGAGGTGCCTTCGCAGCCGGCGCTCCGTCTCAATCGCTGCTCCCCGCCTCAGACTCCGCCCTCGCCTCCGCCCTCGCCTCCGCCCTCGCCTCCGCCCTCGCCTCCGCCCTCGCCTCCGCCCTCGCCTGCCCATTTCCAACCCTTCTCCACCTTTCATGCCCGTCCCACTTCCGCCTCGACTCCGCCTCTGCTTTCACCCTTACTCGACCGCGTCTCCATCTGGCCTGCGCCGGGAGAGGTGGCTCAGGGCGTCAACTGATGTCACTGCAGAGTCTCCTAGCATTGCATTTCCGACGATGGCACGATTTTCGTAACCAGCTTGTCAGCTAGGCCGAATTTAGTCGCTGTCGTGGAGGAGAATTCAAGAGTCCGGCAACTCTGATCGGTAGTTTTCCGTGGTTTCTCCGATCAACACGTGACGAATGCCGGAGCAGTAACCTACCAAAAGGGCCACAGACTAACATGCACAACACATGCTAGGAGAACGGTCGGGGGCTTAGAGCTTATCACGGCTGGTGCGGTCCCCTGCTGGTGTGAGATACCTGGTTGAGAAAACCCGCTATCCGACGGTAGGTCGGCACCGGATCTCGCTTTTCAGCGAGGAAAGATTACTTCCACATTCCGAGAAAAAAGCATACACCACAATTACTGGACTAAAATTCTTAACAGTGGACACGCCCGGAATCACTAAGAATCAAATCAATCAATCCGCCGTGCCTCCTTCCCCGACTGCATCTCCTCCTCGCCTCCACGCCATCGCCCCCACCTCCCGCCAACGCAGCGCTTCGCTTCGGCGCCCCCCCCCTGCGCCCAGCCCCTTTGCCGTCGACGTCTCTCTGGGAGGCCGACTCGCGCGACACGAGAAGATTTGATCCATATTCAAAAGCAGCAGCAGCAGCAGCAGCAGCAGCCAGCGAAGCACCTACGCGACGCGGCACGACGCGACGCAGATGAAGCCTGAATACACAGATTTCCGCCGCCTGATCATCAGAGCGTGCATTTCATCCAGGAGGTATGCGCCGTGTGCCATGCAGCAAAGGAGAAGAACTAGTCTGGGAAAAGTCTTGGAAAAATCGAGGCGAGTAAAAATAAAATATCAAGAGTGAATTTACTTCTTTCACATTCTGAGGGTAAATTGGAATTTGATCGTAAGTAAAATACGCAATAATATCGTAAATATTTCAATATTAATGTCAATGTCACTCAGAAAAACGAGCAATTAATAAGTATTCCAAAAATATAAATGGAAGAGTAATGAAACGACCATTTATATAAAAACTATTTAATATACAATGTCAATAAATACACTTTTCACTACACTTCCAGTAATAGTTTTTAATACATTTCAATAACTACAATTTTCCCAAAATATGAGTCATTTTAGAAAACTTAATTTATTTAAGAGGTTGACGTAGGGGAAGATCGTAAACATCAATAGATTTTCTGCTTTCCAGGCGACCCCAACAGTAGCACTAAAACACCATTGAAGAATACTTCTTTCATTTACCAGGGAAAATCGGAAATTGTGATGTCAAATTCTCTAGCCTCGAGAGAGTAAGACAATGATTGATTTCACACCAACTGATTACGCTATTATAATATAATTGTATTGTATCCCTTGCGTAGTTAAAAATTAAAAGATTGAAATATTATACTTGTTACAAATTCTTACTGTGTATTTATATTATTATTTTATTGAATTGTGAAAAATTACTAAATTCTGGGAAAAGAGAAGAGCAAGCCCGTTTTGAAACAAGCTCTGATCATCTTTAATTAAGAATATTAGTCTAGAATATTTCTGCTTCCAGATCCATCGTAGAGATCTGAAGATGAATAGAAACACAGAGAAGAGTTTTTAGATACGAAGTGCTGCCGATCCCAACTGGTAGATTGGGCTCAGTAGGTTGCGAATGATATTGAGCGTCAGCAGGAAAAGGCTTAAAGAGGAATTTGCAGATATCGTGTCAACACTGATAGCAACTACTCTAGCAAATGAGATTTACGATGTGGTGTCATTTGCATAGTATTGGACTATTTACGTTCATTTCGAATTACCATTATTTTGTGTTCCATTAATATGAAATTCAAATCCCGGCACATTTAATAGTATCACTCAAATGTTTGCTAAACTGTAATTTTCGACATGATCAAGAATTGTTGAACAAAACATTTTTTAACTACTATTCAAATTTTCGTTCCAGAAATATTTTCTTGAAAAAACTACTATTTTTACAATAATAAATATGTTCATTACAACATTTTGCTTGCATTAAAACACTAACAGTAATTTTCTTATATTACAACTGTCTTAATAATAATGTATATATGTCCGTTTATATATTTTTAGGCAGTCAAATGTTTCGTACGAAATTTAGAAATATCATAAAATCATTTTTTATTACACGTTTGGGAACCTGACATCGGGAACCTGACCCATTACCGGATACTATAGTACAGTCCAAGTTCCTAAAACGTCGTGTCGTAATTTCATACGACATACATAGTATATAAAATCTGACTGAAAAAATATGTAAAGGACCATATAAGTGTAACTACTTATAATTACTCCCTAAAGTCGTTAATTTATTAATTTAATTTTGTTTTAACGTTTTTCCAAATTTCGATTTAAATTCTGTTAATATTCTCATTTAACCTCCTGCTGCTTCCTACTTCGTGAGAACGAAAAAAAAGGTTTTAAATTCAGAATCCCTTTACGGCGTTTAAGACGGAGTTCCAACTCCTCTTCCTCCCTGGGCTAATTTGAATAGGCGGCCGGAGCTACATATTCCAACGCCCGCCGCACGTGAGGTACTTGGCGGGGTCGCAATGAAAAATGAATGGGCCGCCTCTGAAGCCGACAGCTTGCGCCCGCCCCGACCGCTTCAAGACGCCCGCCCGGAACAAGTGCATAACGACACCCGTTAATGACTGACCCATCGATCTTGGGCCCGTCCGGCGCGATACAGGGCCGGCAAGAAGCGGGAGACTTGGCTCGGAGAGGGCGCGCAGGTAAAAAGCGACGGCCAGGGCGGCACCCGGCGCTCGGCTGCAAGTTTGCGGCCGCACACCACGCCCCGGGGACGGGGGCGGAGCGGGGCGGGGCGGGGCGTGGACGAGCTGGCGAGGGCTCCGGGCTGCTATTGACAGGCCGGCCAACTTGCGCGAGTAAAAAGCTGGACGACACCTCGACGCCGACGAGCGCTGCGGAGCGGGGTGGGGCGGGGTGGGGGGCGGAGGGGCGAGGGGGGCGTGTCGGGTCCCCCTTCCCGCCCCAAGAGCCCGGACGCTGACGCCCCAGAATGACCGCTCGCGCTTTTGTGGGGAGGGCGCGGCGGCCGGCGTTTCATCCGCAGGAATGCTGCACCACTCGTCAGCGCCCCACATGGCGAAGCCAGCAACAGACTTCTCCCAGAGATGAGAGGCGAAAAAAGGAGATGAAAACCTCGCGAAGAGACACATGTGGCTGCGTCCACGGACTAGAAATAGACCATTCGGTGACTAGAATTGTCTTGCTACGTACAGAAGTTGTTTCTACTTGATTATAAAGGAGGACTATCAAATGAAGTGTAAATGAAGACACTATGAAGATATATTACATGTCCAGCCCCAAATCATTTCCCTCTGAAAAGGATTATATTCCTGACGTCACATTTAAAACGGAATCACAATGGGAGGGAAGTTTGACTGTTAGCTTCCTCTCGGCCCATATTCAACAGAGAGCATCATCAGAAAAATGACCACCTTTCTCGGTTTCTCGCGAGGAAAACAAGCTAATTGCATTAGTTTAGAGTGATGGAATCCTCAGAGCAATGGGCCATGCTGATGTAGTAGAAATTGTGATGTGCATCGTCTTTCTTGCTCCATTTTCGCATTTTCAATGATCCGAAACATCAGCAGCCATTGGTCATATCTTTCTGAATTGAGATAATACAGATAACACGTAGAACGTAATTTAGCAATTTCATTTTTGCAACATAAATGGATTGTTTCTAAGCTATTAGTAAAAATGAAAACTGATGTTTCGTGGAGTGTTAACAATTAACATATACATTGTTTTTGTACAATTAAACCACTCCACCAAAGTTTAAATCGGATAATGAGACCATTCACAGAAAAAATTATTAAATAAAATCGTGTACAGAAGTAGCGGCAGACATGAAAAGTCGAATGAATGAAAAACTATTAAAACTACTAAAATAATTTACTCTAACAAAATATAATTCAATACTTATATATAGAACCCCCACCAACTGCCCACCATTTCAAATTCGTATGAAATACAACATAATTTTTATGTAATAATAACACTTTTTATCCCAACCTTATATAAGCAGAAACAATTTTGTACTTGCAAGAAAAAAACACTTTAAAACTAACCAATTGTTGTAGTTCAATTTCACAGAAGTTTTATCTGTATATTAAAAGACAGGAAATAATATTCATAGAGTATTAAGGGCAAACTTTCGCTCAAGATACTAATTTAAATTTTAATATGTTGACACAAAATGTCTGATGTCTCAAATTAACAACGTTGGCTATTGGTCAAGCTCTAATCAAAAACGTAACTCTAAAAAAAACATCACGTCAAGATTAAAAAACAACTGTGAAACCTGGGTTGCAACATCATGCAAACATTACATTCTCAAAAACAGATTTCATCCTAGAGAACCCCTCCGACATAACTAACTACAATGGACGAAGAGAAACAATAAATTATGCTGGAATTACACTGGGAAAATAATTTTTTTCATACCTTCAGGATGAAAGAAGGTGATTTAAAAAAAATGATCACGCTGATTTCGAAAGTCATTTTCAAAATTGTCTATTATACAAGGTTCAAAAGATATAAACATATTCATTGTTGCTGTAAAGAAAATCCTATATTAATTTCCATATTGTCACTCCGGTTAATCGTGTAATAATATGCAGACTTTAAAATGTTTTTTTTCTCCACAACATTGGTAGATCGAATCGAAATGATTTGAGTTTCCATACAACCACAATCTAAGGTTCGTTATACAAGTGACACAACACTAGTGTGGAGCTCATTGTTTGTCATGATCACAAAAACGACAGCAAAGTATAAAGAATAGTACGACAGCTAAAGTATAAAGTAATTTCACATATTTTTTTCCTTTGAAGTTTGGGTGTATATTTTCCACAAACGTAACAGAAGTTATCGGGTTGATTCGCACACTTTCGATGTGAAATAACAGTTTGCATTTTATAGAACAGTTTCAATTCTACAGATCGTGTGGCAAATTTTACATCATAAAAACTAAAGTACTTAAATGTATTAATGTGTGTGAGGCACACGCAAATCAGACACGACATGTGCTCTGCGGGTACAGTTCCACATGACACCGACTGACTCAGAATCTGTCACCCCAACACATGTACACTTGTTATACGGTAAGGGGCTAAAATAATTCCCTACGATGATTGATGCGCAGTGAGAAATACGACGGTCACGTGACTTGTTTTCAAAACATTCACTAAGACCACTTAGGCCACTAAGACCTACTTGTAATTGAGCGCAAGTAGCAGTCTCGAAAATAAGATGGCAATTTTCCAATAGAGGAGGTAAAACACACGAAAGCCTAATTTTGTTGCTACCACATGAAAGTAGCATAGATAAATAGATCAAATATTTTATTTTTAAATAGATTTTATGCGTATTGATTCTGCATATCTTACAGGTGCAATTTAAATGCATTTGCATTAATACTAAATACGGTGCAATTGTGCGGTATATTAAAAAACTGTCACGAGGTGACACGTTTTTATTGTGATATACGTATTGTGTGTATAAAATTGTGTTAATTCTACCCTCTACCTTCCTGGAAATAAAAATCTTGTTCCCTAGTGTTAACTCTGGTAATCACAAAAGAGCATAACCACTCATAGATCTCGCCAAATCCTTACTCCACTCAAATCTTGATCGGACGCCAGCCTATCCTTATAAGCTCCGAGGCACTCGGGCTGTTATTATCAAACCCTGGATATTACACTGCTCAACCCGCGTAGCATTTAACCAAGAATTTCCCCTCTTCACTCACACGTTTCTACCAACACCAAAAAAACAGCAAGATAATTCATATTAAGCATCCCCTCTATAGCAGTCATCTCCAAACACCGTCTCATAAGGAGTGGTGACTGTATAGTTATTTTCATATTTCGTGTATAAAGTTTCCGTTTCTTTCACGGTAGAGATCGAAATTTTTTGCCTCAACCTGCGGTCACGGCAAAAAATCTTTATTTTGACCGTGAAAAAAAGGAAATTTCCCACACGAAATGAATTTTTTTATACAACTGCATGAAAATAAAATATAATTTAAGTTTAAGTTTAGAATAAGGTTTTGTAAACTTGTATCGGAAAACGAAACCTGATACCCTGGACAATATAGAAATGTATTTCATAGGGCGATGAGTAGAGAAGAGTATTCTAAAACCATGCAAAAATACTTTCTTTTTCACAGTAACAAGAACGTTGTCTCGGCAACAATTTTTTTGTAATAGATATTAAAAAACGACGAATTTCATGTATGGCTAGCTATGCACAGTTACCTTTTTTATACAGTTGTAGACTTTTTTTTCTCTTCGACTACTCCAGATTGTATACATTTCTGCACGTTATCAGATGCAGTAATGATCACTATATCACAAGCCGTGAAGGAATATTATTCTCGCAGACTGTCGACCAATCACTTTCGTCTTGGTTCATTATTCACGACAGATTGTTCTCGCTCTGCGTTGCGCCGCGGCAGGTCGTTCTTGAAGTAAGACAGGTGAACCACGAAACAGCATGCGAGTGGTGTTCTGTACCCGTTCTGTAACGTTAAGGAGCTCATTTACTATCTTTATAACATCAATTTCAAAGTCGTAGAAAAAGTATTGTCTTCTATTCGCGTAGAATGGCATTACTCACTCGTAGAAATTCCGACACGCGCTTGGCCGTCGCTGGTGTCGCAAACATCAACTCGTAGATAATAGCTATCATTCTACCCTCAGTTGAAGAAAATACTATTTTCATACAAAATGTCTAGCACTTACCTATGTAAGAAAGAGAACTACGAAATATTTGTAGAAAACATTTTCAAGGAGACGATTTTGGGCCTCAGATCCAGAAGAGTAACAGCAATACATACCTGAAAAAAAAACAAAAATTCTTTGTCAAATCAAAAAAAATTACAAATATTTATATTTCAAAATAACGCATGTCGTTTTTTTCATTTTAACTAAATATTCACTTTACAATTAAATTAAATATTCACATCACATTTAAAAAAACTACTGTAAAATTCTTCCTTTTAAATTTTTATATATTTCATATATTATGACGTGTTTGGTCGTGGTTTTTGACCTATCATCAGTTATCTGCAAAGTACCATAATTTTTAAAATTAATACTAATTTAAAGGTTACTAATTTCGTTAATAATTTATTTAAACATTTTAACACATTGTTTCACAAAAACATTATTCTAGAAAAATGAAAATTGCTGTTAAAAAATGGAAAAGTTGACTTAAGTTATCGTGAAAGATTTTACGAATCCTACAGAAAATAGACCTCTTGTCTCACTACTCGCTCATCGCTGGCTCGCATCCACGCAAAGCCCCATTCAATCCGATGAGCACCGGGCGAACTATTTATTTTGACGAGCGCCGCCTCAGGCAGGGGATATTTTGACTCCTCCCAGGTCGTCGCTTCCACCGACCTGCCTCTTCCGAAAACACGGTCCACTCGACTCTGCCCGAGAGGCCTCGCTCGCCGCCACAAGCAGCGACCCCCGGCGGAGCGGCGGCCAGCGGCCGGGCCACGCGGGCGGGGGCGGGGCGGGGGCGGGACCGGCGGTGTCGCAAGGCTTGCGGAGCGGTTGGGATGGCGCGAGGGAGCGCACATTGGGGAAAGATTTCAAAAAGCTGGCCAAAAGACGGAAAAATAAGGTTTCACTTAGGGAATTTTAAGTAAGCAGTTGGGTAGACTGGTTCCCAGACTGTCTAACTTCACGATTAGAAAAGCCTAGAGGCGTCAGAGCGGAGTTCTGCAGCATTGGAAACATGGCCATTGAGCGAGCAGCGTTTTACGGTTTTAAGCAATTTTTGTCATAAAAAATTGACGAAAATCGTTGTGGTGATTTAAATGTTTAAAGCATTACAAAAACTAAAAAACACGTTAAAATTACTTAATTCATAATTAAGATTTTAAAAACAGATAAAATTAATTTGTAGTTTTTTTTTAGCGAAAATAAGTTATAAGTTTCACAACAAAATTTGTAAAATCTTCATTCCCTATTATTTAGCTATTGAAATGTCAAAAAAGGTGCTATACTTTATTTCGAGCAGAAACATTTTTAGAGGTTTTTCAATTTGTAATCCTCCATATTGGAACCCCAAAACCACGCCCAAAAACAATTGTATTCAAAATGTCATAAAATCTGAGTTACGTTTCCACATTTTGGCCAGCTTTTTGAGAAGGTGCCCCAATGTGTAGCGGAGAGACGGGCTGCGCCAGGCCCACTCGGTCGCCGGGGGGGGGGCGGCGCGCTGACTCCCGCGTCGCCCTGAGGCCCGCCCGCCGTCACCAGAGTGCCCCTCCGGGGTGCCACCCGCCGCCCCCCCGCCCCCGCGAGCGGAAGCAAAGCGCTCACCGAGCCCCGGCGGCCACCCAGGCTGTGCCCGCGCCCCCCGCCCCCTTCGGACTCAGCCGCCCCCGCCGCCATCGCCCCCGCCGCCCTGCCCCTTCGGACTCAGCAGGCGCCCCCCCGGCCGCCGCGGGCTCAGCGCACTTCAGGTATCGCGCCCCCCCCCCACTCCTTCAGCGCGGACGACCCATCACTATCCGGATATTGATTCAACCAACGCCACTTCGTTCTCCTAACGCACCGTATTTAATTAAGAACGTATTATCAAATACTGCATTGTGAAACGATGAGAAGTATCAATACACTAGTGTGATATTATGATACGAGCTAGTATTCTAATTTTCACACGAGTGTTTTAATACCCATTACGTCGAGTTTCATACGGTACTATTTTTATGACGTATGGTATGGCAGTCGATCTGCAGGAAACAGCCAAGGCCACCTAACGGACAGGTCCTTGCCCTACCCTGCAGCACTGGCTTTGGTTTACTGCGCTAGTCAAATACAATAAAAGTGAAAATACGACCCAATTATTTTAAATAATATTCTACGCAAAAAATACTATTAATAAAAGAAATTAAAACTGACAAGTATAATATAATACGAAATGCAATTTAATGTATACAATCGAACGAAACATTTACTAGGGCGGAAACATTTACTAATTTCTGCCGGGAAGTATGTGCACTCCATATAGATTAATAGATTAATTTAAAAAAATATCAAATTTTGATTAAAAAATCAAATTACAATTGTGTAAAAAATGCAAAAGAAATATGAGGGCTGAAAAAACATCACGTAAACAGGAGTATAGCGTATTGCCTATTCGCCTCCGCCTTCCAGGCGCTGTCGGGGTCTGTGTTCACTGATTTTCACTGATTTCCTCACGATGTTCTATGTTTTCTCTTCTCTGAATGAGATTCACTGTCCACATTTTCTTCTATTCCTGTCATGCACATATAGATATTGTAAGTACGAACCTTTTGGTGCGTTTTAAGAGCGTTATTTTTAAATTAATATTAAATATAGAAGTTTTATTTACAAATCTGTTCACTAAGAGCAAATAGACAAAACATGTTATATTTTGAACGTCGGTACCATAAAGCGAGGAGGCCGCAGTTGAACTAAAATTAATGTGCTGTCGTATGACTAAACGTAATGCTGCACTAACATCCTCTAATAACATCCGTTCAAGCTTGAACGTGCCTTGCTTAATGCATCATCATTCAGCATAGGGTAGAACTCCGAGAATCCCAACTAATTGGGGTATGGTCTGTTGAGATTTGGAAATGTTCAGATTATTCTAAAAAATGTACTGTACATATACGAATATATATATATATATATATATATATATATATATATATATATATAATGTATGATAACCAGACAATACAACGAAGCGTGTGACGTGTGGAAATGGAAAGTGGAAGACATCGCATCATCAAACACACTCAATTCCTTAAGAAAAAACGAGATTAAAAATTTTGCAAATTTCCCAAAGTGAAATTACTGCTACACAGGCATGAGATATACAAAGTAGTTACCAGTGTATATAAGTTTCACTTCATCTTGTGTTGCAAAAATTAGATTTTCAGTTCTACAGAAATTATATAATACTTCCTTTACACTGCAAATTAGCATTTTATTTATTCTGTTTATTTTTCCTCCATCCACAATTTGTTCGTATTATCCGAAATTTTGGAATTGATGGGTTCGGATTAGCGAGGTTATACTGTAGTGTATATTTAGGGCTCACTAAAGCAAGGGGCTATCCCACATTTTTTTGTGAAATTGATTATGAGTATTATACAACACGTCAAATATTATTCATTTAGTGAAATATGTTATTTAAATTCAGTATGGTTTTATGGATTCAAGTTTACTGTGTTTAAAAATATATTGAGTTATCTGAAGGAAGTTCAGGTAAGACCCTCATACCTCAGAACTACGTCTGTGCGGGTTACGTGAATGCTATAGCAGTACCTAACAAACGGGCCACGGGCAACTCGCGACCTTTCCTTTCTCTTTCTGGTGCTAGTCTACTCCTTACTTGCACACACTATCACGCACTATACAACCACACGCGCCGGGAGACCGGCCGAGAGCTTAGAGTTTGTCTTACCGCCACCTCCCGAGGGAAAACATGCACTTCACCTAAGGGACTAACGACCTCTGTGGTTAGTGGTAGAAATCACTAACCACCAACCAACACTCACTCCGCCCCGCTCCAGTTCGTCTACCCCCCCCCTTCCGCCTCTCGCCTCCACACCTCCCGCGCCCTCGCGCCCCGCAGAAGCTTTTTATTCGCTGTTCAACGTCCATTTCGCTTGACGATGCACAGTTGCTTGGACAAGTGCGACATTTTCGCTCTGTCCCCAGCGTTTGCTTCTCTGTTTGTTTCCACTGCGCTGAACGTTATCAAAAATTCGCCTGCTGGACGAAAACTAAAATAAGTCAGATGCGTACGAATGAAAATGAAGGAGAAACCAGCGGAATGTAGTGGAAACAACTTCTCTTCTGAAATGCTTACACTACAAAAGAGTAAAACGAATTATCTAATTTAATATCTTAAAAAGCTATCATGGAGAGCTGGAAATGTTTGATGATTTGGTTTGTTGAAATAGTAATAAAGAATAATCATAGAAAATATACCACCAACAAAAATAGTTTGCATACTTATTATCAATTGAAATCTTCCAAATGAGTCTTTTAGTATTAACTAAGCATATTATTATGTTAAAAGGACTTGCACCAATTTGAAAAATTAATCCAAATCAAAATTATAAAAGAACAGTTGGAAAGAAATTTTTTCATCACAAATGTACGCAAAAATTCAATTTTATTATGTCAGAAGAATTTCTATAATTTATTTTGATGTAAATAGAATATTAATTTATACGTTTCTATCTTTCTGGAATTTCCCTACAAAAATACAACAGCGCTTTTCAGAAGAAGAAATAATTCTACACTTCAGTTCATGGGAGCTGATATTCGGTATTGAAATGCATTAAAAAGCGGTTTTATTTTAATAACATTACAATTGTCAAATGTCTCTTCCAAACGAAGTAAATAAAAATAACACATCTTGGTAGTATTGAAAAGGAATTTGCAAAATTAATAAATGAAGAAGGAACACTAAATTGTTTTACTTTTAAATTAATGGTATCTTACATCAGCATAATCGTGATATACTTTACAACTAATCCGAAATTTTCCAAAATGTGTGAATTCCACAATGCTTATAACAAGGGGGAGGCGCGTTCCATTTCATGCGTAGACAATTTATTGGCGAATGAATCGTTTCACAATAGCTGTTTTGCAGCTTTGTGCGTGCAGATGCACAAAAATGTACTTGATAAAGCATCGAACAATACAATACGAATTGTAAAGCGAATTCGGTCGACCAATTTCCATAAACTCTTTGGACACAATTTTGGAACACAAAGTAAAGCAAAAGGTTTAACAAAAGACACAAGAGATGACAGAATACGTAAAATTCTAACAGACGCTATTGTCGTTCACAGTTTTGCCATAATTTTTCTTTTTTTGTATTCCAGCATTATGAAATGACCTTTCACGTTACAAAAAATCGATCATAACATGACATCTTACGGCACATATTATGATACATTTGGTGTTTAAGACACGAATAATTGCGTCATCACACATTCAGCCAACCGCAGCGAGAGAATCGTGGGGAGGTAGTGGAAAATTGAACAACGACCACAGTTTTTTCGCACTGATGCCAATTACAGTGACGTCACAACAAAGTTCTTCCAAAAAATTAACTTTGATTTTCTTATAAATTTATAATGCAGTTATACAAAAGAATATGTATGGACTCGTGTATAAAGTTGCTTTATTACATTTGTACAAATTTGTAAATTCACTCCTAACCTCGCTTGTTTTCAAAATTTGTACAAATTCAATAAGGCTGAACATTACAAACTAGTTGCATAATGAATAAATATTCATTTCATTTTTGCACACCATTCATGACGTACATCTTGAGAAAGTCAGAAAATACTTTTGAAGTCCATCTCAGTCGCAGGTCTCAATGGAGTGAACTTTTGACATCGGGCATCCTGTCAATTCCAGAGTTGGACTTTTGAGTCTGAATTTTCTGGCTCTCTTCTGCTCTCAGCTCGAGGTCCACGAAGGACCTCGAAACTCGAGCGCATCAAAGGCCTTTGCTCTCTTTTGTCCTTCGGGACAGAGATAGGGAGGGATACATTATGGCTTTCTCAAGCCCGCGGAATGCCTGAAGTAGTCTTGGGAGCAGACTCGCTCACACAGCAATTCGAAAGACCTATGAAGACGCCAACCAGATCTTTTCAAACTTCCTCCATGACATCTTCAAAATCACATAATTTCTTTCTGGTTTGATCACAGAAAACCCAAACATATAGTGCTTCTTAACACCATGTTTTAGAGGTTGATTTTTTAAAAATATATTTTGGCGTACGACTTGTTTCACGAATTTGTTTTGAAGTGTGAAGTGGCTGTTTTTCTTTTTTATCTGCCGCTTTTCTTTCTTAAAAAACGGGTAGATAGGATGTTTATAACAATAACAATATATTAATATAAAATAATGTAAATCAATGCGGTATTTTTCAAACCACCTCCGCGACAGCTCAACATCACAAATCTTCCTTCTGATATAATCACACAATATACAAACGTACTCGTAACACCGCATTTTAGAGGTTGATGTTTCTATGTATTTTTGCGTACGACTTTCGAATGTTTTGAAGTTTGATGTGCCTACGTTTTTCTTTTTTACTTTTTTCTATTTCTTTCCCTTTTCGTAACTAACAGGTATATAGAATGTTTATAATGCATTAACTCACATATTAATATTAAACAATATAAATCATCGTGGTATTATGATAGCTATAATGCGATAGTGATGGCAGAACATTTTCAACGTGTTTATTGTACGTACAGTGACATAATTTTCCATCCACCCGACCAGAAAACATGTCTGGACACATGCCAATAGGCGCGCGCGCAATTGATACCGCTTCCAAATTATCTGTTTTCGCGGCGGTGTTGCATTCAATAAAAGCCGGCGGAGCCTCGCGTCCGGATGTGACGTAATGGCTGTTTGGAAGAGGCACCGGAGCGCAACTTGGTAGGCGGCACAGGGGGGGAGGAGGGGAAGTAGGTTATTAAGGCGTCGCAGGAACCGAAAGGGGCGGAGACAGGGAAGGCGACGGGGTGGTGGAAGTCACTGGGCGGGGACGGGAAAGGGAGGGAGGGGCAGGCGGGGAG
>BOPP01000028.1:6513724-6526633 GCA_017312745.1 Gryllus bimaculatus
GGAAGTGGAAGGCCCAGCTGCTGGGGCCGGGGGGGAGGGGCCGAGAGGTGACTCCCACGTTGGTACAAGTGTCCCAAAGGTGATTCACTTTCTGCAAGACAACTGCTTATAGTTGGCCATTGCCTAAAAGCTAAAAAAATGTATTGTAGAATTAACATCCTGGAAGGACAAACCCTATCGAACAAGAAGAAATATTTTTTTAAAACATTCCTGCAAAACAGTCGAGGTCTTACACTGAGGTGTTAAATTGAAATCATTGATGAAACACTAATGAATGTAATTATTTTAGTCTATTGATAAAATCTTTCAACTTTCAATAGAGAAAGAGGTTGTGAAATCAATGTGCCACTGAAAATATTGTTCTCGAGATGCAATCTTTGATAACAATTATGAAAATAAAAACGCTCCGCTAATGTTTGAAAGCAATATCAACAAAAAATAGTTCAATAATGGATATTATTTAGCCTCGTTTCCAGTTTTTGGTGAGCGTGCTCGCATTCCACTACGCTGCCCCGGGTGCGATTACCGCTTAGGCAAGGTTATAGTGTGCGTATTTTATTTTATTTTATTTGAAGAGGCCATTCTCGTGCAAAGTAAGTACTAATTTATTCTTGCTTTATATTTTATTGGTAGCCATCTCTTTTATTTGAACGTTTCCATTGATTTAATTAGTATTGAATGACCCTAATTGGTAAATAAAATTGAAACATCGTGGATCATACATACCTGCAAGAATTTTGATTCAAATTGGTGGAACAACATAGGTAACATAATCAAGACCAAAGAATATACACGGAAAGTAAAAAGTATATCCACGAATTGGAAACAAACAATACTGATTGCTACGGGAAACATTCTGGAAATGAATATTAGAACAGCTCCTGGAGATTGTACCGATAATAATACTCAGCAAACAGCTGTGAGTACAGGAAACAGAAACTTCGTATGCTGCTGGAAAGGGAAAGGGGAAAATAGATTATCAATCAAATGAAGCATAAATAGAAACGTAATCTCAGGATAAAATTTGTATTTACAACAAATATGTTCATTATTACAAAGTGGAAATATGAACCTGCACAGATATGACACTCGAAATATAAAAACAATTTATTTAATTATGTTTCAAATATTGTTTTTGGAAATTATTGCAAAATAGCGACAAAGATAGTTCATGTTTCAACGAACGCACGTTTATATTGTGCGTCAGGAAAGACTCCGCACTGGGCCCAGTCAGTGACTCCTATTAAAAAAGTCGCATTTATGTTGGTAGCAAACAGATCGCTGGGAAACAAGTGAAGAGAACCACACTTACAGCATCTTTAGGATTGTTGTGAGTGCAGTATTTGCGTTTTCTTTTGTTTCACGCTCCTACCAACATAATTTTTGTTGCAAGCACCAAGCTGTCATTGTTAGAGAGCTTCCCATGCACTGATGTTCGGCATGTCATGACAAATGTATTTCGAGTATCCCTCGAACACTGGAGATGACGGATAGCCAAACAGTAATGAGGCAAATATCACATGAGGAGCAACTAATCCAAATGCATATTGTTCACAGGTGGGAAAGAATGAGAATGATATGAAATTGAGTGTTTTTGAATGCTTTCTTTAAAACGTACTTGAGCACATTAAATTAAATGTTGAAGGATTCTGAAAGAAGGAGGGTGTAGAATGTATTAAAAATTACACGATTTCATATCTTACCCAATATTTTCCACCTGTTGACAATATGTGTTTTGATTAGTTGCTCCTTAAATAAGTAACATTGTTATAATAATAAACTACCACATGTTCATAAATAAAGTGATCGTTTTCGACCCTCCACATGTATTGTCGACTGCCCGCTCCGAAGGTTCCGGTTTCACTCGCGAATCCGTCGCCTGTCGATCACGCGGGATGCGCGTCAGTTGGACAACTGCGCTGGGCAGTCGGCGCCAAGGGCCGCCCGGGGCGAAGCCACCGGCACCAGATGCGTCACAGATCGATCGCGCGCGTGCGTGAGGGCAATTGAGGTCCGTGGACGTAAGTGGGGCGCGTGAGTAACACGGGAGCGCGTGGGTTGTCGGCACACGCGCAGCGCATCGGGGGCCTATCGTTCGTAAGCGCACGGAGAACACTGAAATTGCAAGATTCGATGGCGCGTGCGGGGGGGGGCAGTGCAACGTGAGAAGTTCCTATAACGCACGGAGGACGCGCGCGCGAGCGAGAGAGAGAGAGAGAGAGAGAAGAGGCAGAAAGAGAGACAGAGACAAATACACAAAGAGACAGAGAGAGGGACAGAAAATACAGAAAGGGACTGAGAGAGAGAGAGAGAGAGAGAGAGAGAGAGAGAGAGACAGATACAAAAAAAGTGACAGAAACAAAGATACAGAGAGAGAGGGGGGGAGGGAACACTTGACAAGCGTGGACGAGCGGAGACACTAGAAGTTGACTGAGGATCTTAGACGTAAAAAGAGGGCACGAAAATAGTGTGGCGTGCGTCGTGTTCAAGAGCGTGTGGGGCGCTTCGGTGATGCGTGCGCAATTCAGGGCTACGCTTAGCGTTCGTGGATCCAACAGCGTGGCAGTGCCCCAGCTGGCACACGCTCTAAGCTCCCGATCGGTCTCCCGTCATATACGGTAGTGCACGTAAGTGTGTGTGTAACGGGCGAGTATAGGGCATGGAAGGGGAAGGAAAGATCGCACGCGTTTCGTGGCCCGTATGTTAGGGTGCTGTTCCGGCATTCGCTTGGTGTTGATCGGAGAAACCACGGAATAGAACCAATCAGAGCAGACAGCCTCTAGAATTCTCCTTCACGCAGCGACTGAATTCGATCTCGCTGTCGAGTGTTGAAAATACTGCCAATTGTGCAGACAGTGCAACCATAGGACCTCCCGGCCACAGGCACAGCAGTGACAAAAGTTGATGCCTTGCGGCACCTCTCGGAGTCGTGGCCTCGGAGTGGTGGACGGGCTGCAGGGGCAGGCAGCAGGGGCGGGGGCGCCTAGCAGTCCGGCATCGGTGCGGGGTCCTAGGGACCGGCGCGGGGGCGGGGCGGAGCGGAGCGGAGTGGAGCGGACAGCCGATTCCTCTGCGCCGCTGCCTCCTTTGAGCGTGGGCCGGCGCGCCGCGCCGCGCCGTGCGGGAGCCGTGCGGCCGTATGGAGTCCGGGGCCGCCGAGAGGGTTTTCGGATTCTCGCCCCGGTCGCCGCCTCCGCGCCGCCGAGGGAAAGCACGGCCAGTTATTCCAGGGCGGACAAAGCCCGTCTCCGGGCCGCATGCACAAAAGGGCTGCTTTAGCAATTGATGCGATTGGGGAAGCTGTATAAATAAGTTGCAGTCGACGCCAATTTCATTTCACTAACTTTCTCCGTCAAATCAAGTTTCTGACTCGATTTCGTACTTTTCCACATAATATGTTTAGTGCTACAAATGTGTCTTTTTTCCACTGTGTATGTGATGTATAAAGATGAATATGAGGTTATACCAAATACGTGAATCATGAATGTAGTATATCAGTAACATTTACCTACATTTACGTGTCATCAAACTTGATAATTTAATTAATTACAAATCTGGTTAGCATTTTCCTACATAAAATTTGTGTGCCTGATCACCATTATATTATTATATTAATCATCTATAACTTATGTTTCCGAAGTGTTCTTTTTTACTTTTTACGTTCTTTTCGTTCTTCTCTTGCGCACCATTTGTGACAATGAACCACATTGTGTGTCGATATATGACGAAGAGTTCAAAATCTTTCCAATTTTATCAGTACCCTTTGTAAATATGGAGAAATGGCCATCTTGCAGTTGGCGTCGGATTGGTTGGCACCTTTCGCAATGTATCCTTGAGCTCGAAACATGCGCATGATGAGCTCCATAACACAGTCTAAGGATGTCACCCACCAATTATCACACTCTCTAGTTGCTCTGGTGGCCAGAATTTTTAAAAACCCCAGTTAGTTGTCGGGTGATGGCGAGAGCCCGTATGCACGTAGCGGTTGGCAGGAGACAATTTCCAGCAAATGCTATGAATTCCTTGGACAGACATTAGCTTTCCGACTCACACGCAAAGCAAGGAAAGGCAATTTTACGTACGCGTATGAAACAAGGGAGTGAGGGTTGGGCGGAGGCCGTGTGGGGGCGGGGCGGGGGCGAAGTGGAGAGGAGGCAGAGCGGGCGGGGCCCGTGCGGCCCGAGGGCGGTGTGAAGACTGGGCGTGGGGTGGCTTGGCGGTGCCGGACGGGCAGGGACGAGGAGGGACGGGAAGGGACATGTAGGGAGCGGGTCGGGACGGGCCAAGGGGACGGGCAGGGACGGGGCAGGGACGGCAGGGACGGGGCCGGGACGGGCCGGGACGGGCCGGGACGGGCCGGGACGGGCCGGGACGGGCCGGGACGGGCAAGGCGACGGGCAGGGACGGGCAGGGTCGGGCAGGGACGGCAGGGACGGGCAGGGACGGGCGAGGGAAGGGCAGGGACGGGCAGGACGGGCAGGGACGGGCAGGGACGGGCAGGGACGGGCCGGGACGGGCGCGGGACGGGCCGGGGACGGGCAGGGACGGGCCGGGACGGGCCGTGGACGGGCCGGGACGGGCCGGGACGGGCCGGGACGGGCCGGGACGGGCCGGGACGGGCGGGACGGGCGGGACGGGGCCGGGACGGGCCGGGACGGGCCGGGACGGGCCGGGGACGGGCCGGGACGAAGGCCGGGACGGGCCGGGACGGGCCGGGACGGGCCCGGGACGGGCCGGGACGGGCCGGGACGGGCCGGAGCGGGCCGGGACGGGCCGTGAGTGGACGGGCGCAGGGTGGAGGCGTAGCGGGTCGGGTCCGGAATCCTTTCGGGGCGGGGCAGTGCGGGAGAGTGCGGAGCGGGGCGGGGCCGGGTCGAAGTAGGACTGCTGAGACAGCGGATCATAATATAAAAAGGGCGAGGGCAACAAAACAACACTGGCGGTCACAGGGAAAGCAAGGGATAAGGGCGGCGGAGGCGCCGGGCGGGGTTAAGCCCGCGAATGGGGCCAGGCGGCGCGAGGATTAATAATTTCAGCGCGGAGCGTAAGGACGGAGCCGAGGACGTTCTCACACGATCTTGCTTCTGTTTTCCCTGAGGGAAACATTCAATCTCAGTCAGGAGTCTCAATTACAGAACCAAGAGAGAAATCTCTGATAATAAACTCAAAGTGTTTTCATAAATGGTTGAACTTTTTTTTCCAAAGAAGCGAAAAGAAAGTTAAACACGAAATGTGGACAAATGTTGGGATCAGAAGAATTGACTAAGGTAGCGTGGACCTTAACAATATAGAGAGCTTCATGGCATCCAGTAGGATTTTTGTTCATTTAAAACTGAATTTATAGGTTTTGTATTATTTTCAATGCAGATGCGAATTTTCCGGCAAAACTCAATTGTCATAAACTTTCATAATAATTAACATTGTTTTGAAAAAGAGATAATTGTTTTTTTTATATGGATGTAATAGGAGTTCTACTTTTAAAATACTCCTCATCTCCACTTCTTATAAAGAAATATGAAATCTTTTTTTATTAAATCAATATATAAATATTGGGCTTATATGTTCTTTATGGCTGTTAGTTTTAAAATCTTTTGCTTTACTGAATGAGTACACATTTTCAAAACGAGCGATATTGGAGCGAGTTTTCAAATTTTGTACTAATTAAATAAAGGAAAATTATAAACGAGTTGCATACAACTATTTGTTTTGTATAAACTCATTTACATGTATAAGAGAATAAACTTAATTTTGCGCAAGTAACTATCCTCGTGAAACGTCTCGGTATTCGGGCAACATTCGTGCGTAAAATCTAACACGTCATCATTTGGTGCCGTAAAACCCAACCACCGCCTGCTTTTCTACACGTGCAGGCGGCGAAATGAGAAAACATTTTGTGACATAAGATGACCATTCAATAGAGTACTAACTTTAAAAAAAATATCTTGTCATCTTATGAACTATTATGAAAATCGATTTTGTTTATATAAACATTATATAAATCATTGGCTATAATAAATTTTTTGAACCATTTGAACTAAGTAAATTACACGCCGCAAACGGACCGCAACCGTCTACAATATAACTATTGAAGGACTGTATCAAACGAAATTGGCATCAGCTGCGTGCTTCGCACGCGCTAAAATAAGAAATATTTTAAAGCATAACATAAAAGGAGTTCTAATTTAAAAAAAACCCTGCTACAAATCTGCACATCTTATAGACTGTTATGAAATCTTGGTGTTAAAAAATATATAAATTTGGCTTATAATAAAAGTTTAAGCACTTCCGAGATAGCAAACCACAAGTTTGTAAAAGCCACATTCATTGACGTCATAGTGCCAGGAGCTGGATCAAGCCGAAAGGGCGAGCGCCGCGTGCCCTTCTCACCGCGTTGGGCTCGCGTGCACGCAAACGGGCGCAACGCAACGTCCCGTCGGCGCACTTGTAAGCGCCTTTGTCGCCCCCCCCTCCCCGCCCCCCTGGCGATGCCGCTTTCCGCCTGCGCGGGACAGCGGAATGTCGGGGCCGCCCACGATGCAGATTGCGCGGGCGCCGCGCGGCAGGCGCTGCACAAATAGCAGCCCCCCCCCCTCCGAGCGCCAAGGACGCATTTCCTCGAAGCGCTGTCCACCGCTACTTCAACTCACTCGCAGCATTGAATCGCTTGTTAGCAATTAAAGGGGCGGCAAAAGGGCAAGGCATTATTCCCGAAAGTGTAGTGCATGTCGGAGGTGGCGTGATCTTCCGCGTTGGATCTCGGCTCTGTTGAATTGCGCACACGACTGGCGACTTTTCACATAATAGAGTCGCAAAGCCCAGCGGTCAACGCCAACAACCACCACCGACCGCCAAGCTGACCAAAGCAACGGTGCATTTCCTCAACAACTCCTCGAATATTCACATATCAGCCACTGTCCTTCTGACTTGGCCTCCGGGTTTTAGTTTAGGTTTCCTTTGTCCAGTGTTTATATTAGACAATCGTATTATTATACTTTGAAAACCATGGGTTATAAATTAGACAAAATCAGAATTTGTAAATTTTAATTGAAATATATTAGTTTTAACTTATCTGAACATTACTACTCTCTTCACGATTTGATGATCACTTTTCCTCTTCTTCTTTGAGTTTTAATGAACCTAGTAAGGCTCCTGACACCCGTGTAGGGTGTCGCTGAGACTTTTGCTTCTTTGCATACTGCTTATATTTTTGCAAACAATCAACAAATATAACTTTAAGAAGGAATGGCATGATTTCTTCAGACTTCTGAAAAATAGGAAAAATCGCCCGCTCAAAAACCTCAACCAGATTGTAACGCTATCCGGAATATTACTAGCCCATTTCAATTAACAATCAAATCTAAATTATGATTTTTAACCCCATTTTTAACACTTTGGTTTCAACGTAAAATATATGATCTAATATAAACCGGACAAAGAAACCTAAATTGAACACCCTGAATCATCGGGACCATTGATTGATTGATTGTTTAATAATTCCCGGGCGCGGTCAAACGGTTACGGTTATTAGTCCCTTAAGCGTAGCGGACATGTTTTTTGTCGGTAGGTGGCGGTGATCCCTCCCGCTGGCTCCGTAGATTGTGCGACCGCGCACGCGCACATTGTGACGCGCGGCCAAGGCGGCGGCAGCGGCGGGCATTGGCATCAAAGCGCCAAGCGGCTGCTGCAACGCCCCAACAACCCTGAACCGGAAGCCTGCGCAGCTCCCGAGCGCTTGTAGTGCTTAGCGACTTCGAGAACGGCCGGTTGCTCTAAGTTTTCTAACGGGGATATTTTTTTCGATAAAAGGCAAATATGTTAAATAAATAACACTGATGACCTGATTTGATTATTGCTAGGCAATTCTTGGCAACGTCAATTGCGCCCTAAGATCCGTAAGTGAGTGCCATTTCGCCCTCGGAAGGTGACGCCGAATCATCCTCCGCTGGATGGTGAAGATCCGAAACCTACTGTCGGCTAGCGGGGTTTTCGCTTAACCGTTCCCCATTAGAGGGCACGCCCTAGCTGGGACTAGCTTGAAGCTCCTGACCGACCTCCCGGCTTGTTGTAGTAGTGTGTGCATGTTAGTGTGTGTATGTAAAAAACTTGAGCATTTTGAGAAAGAAAAATTATTGATGAATTTCGACTTTGTCTTTTGATTATTAGAGTTTGCTGGTTTCAAAATCAGTGTTCATTTTGGGTCATGGAAATATCTACTTCATTGTTGTTTATTACTAATTCTCAACAGTGATAATTAATTTTAAAATATATTCGTATAATTTGAATTGTATTTTTAGCCAACACAATGATTCGTAAGAATGAAAGAAGGTTCATATATTGAAATTATTTCTGTAATTTCGTTGAAATAAAAGCTCTTCATTGTGAATGTTTTTATAACTTCAAAGATAATTATCAGCAGGTGTATCGTTTTACTTGAATACACCATACAACTGATTTTGGCCAGTTTTTTTATTAATTCATTTATTATATAAAATCCAACAAACATTTCATCGCAGAAAAATATTAGAACTGAGGATTTTGAATGGCCAAGACTGAATGCCTCGGAAAATAATTGGAATTACAATTGAAATGCGTGCGTTGTCTATAATTTGTTAATTTTATGATATATCCCTGGAATACCAGCTCGTGGTGAAAAAAGATGATCGGGTAATAAAAACGAATTAACTTTTTCAGTATCAACCTCTGCAAAAATTCTCAGAAATGATTAATATTTTAGACATCAAAAAACTGTGTTTCCCTCAGTGTCCTCGTGTGAAATTGAGAGAAGAGGAGAGGATGCCCTCGCCAGTGCCAGTAGCCTCCAAGGAAACGCTATACCGCAGTAATGAGGGCACGTTCTCGAATTCCTAAAATGAGCATCAAGATAGGAGAAAGGAGGAGAAAAGAAAAAAGTTGTGAAATACCTGACAAGCGTGCGTTCAGGTCGGCGCCAAGACCCTTCGCCATTTACTGTGAGAATAACGCAGCCACTACCAATGATATAATCATGCACTAGACACTTTACGAGAATACTGATCGTTGGGTCGAGAACGCCGGGAAACGAATGTAAATCAATTTATCTTAATGGAAATTATAAAAAGGATTATGCTAACTGCATTATTAGTACGCATTTCAGAAATAATTCTTTGATAATGAAATTGCTTGTTCATAAACAATTCAACACTTTTAGGATAGTATTTTCGAAATTTAATCATCGGAACTGCGTATTAAGGCAATACTTTTCCAGCCCTCTAAATATGAAATCAAATGAGGTTTTTTTCAGATTTAAAAAGACACTACTGAATGAAAACACCAAATATGCTTCATTGGCGAGTTCGAATGATTGTAAGCATTATTTCCATTTCGTCAGCAGTAATTATCCTGCTCTTCCATAATATTTTTCCTTTTTTGAACTTTATAGAAAATTGCCCTCTAAGCATTTGTTTGTTTCGTTGCTTTAACGTGGCGAATTGGTGGTTTCACGATTTCGAAATATCCTATTTTTTGAAAGGGCAATTGCGTAAGTCAAAATAATGGTGGCATGTCGGAGTTTAATTGACTGGGCAATGACGTTTGCAAACATTGAATCTCTTGTGTCCCTTTTGATGGCTTTTTGTAGATGTTTACACTTTCTCTGTTAAATAAGAACTTTTTTAATTCCAATTTGAGTAATTGCCTTAAAACAAAAGAAACTGTTTTTCTGTGAATGGAAACTTTTAACAAAAACAAACAAAATATTTGACCAAAATATAATTTTTACCGGACAAAACTAAGTAGTGTGAAATATTGTGGGATCAATCTTCGTAACTTACTGATACTACAGTGTATTGTCTGATCACATCAAAATCGTCAATACTTTTTTGACTCCTTTGCTCATTTACGACTGATGTGACTCTCGCAGCATTCCGAAGAACTTAATAAAAAATCGCTCCACGCAACTCATCTACAACTTTTACTTTTCCATATACGTACGTGAGTACGTATATAGCGGAGTAAATACGGCAGTATAGGGGTAAATTATGTAATGCTATCGGGAATCTATTTCGAAATTTCTACGAATACCATTTTTGCAGGAACCCTGGATTCGGAAAAAGTGGTTTTGCAAAAACGCCCGTCAGTCTGTTTCGCCTCTTTGACCGCCTGCTGTCGCGCCTGCCTGTCGCCTTGCCCTGTCGCCTCCTGTCCGCTCTGCCCTGACCGCCTGGCGTGTACCGCCTGCCGTCCGCCTGCCTGACCGCCTGCCTTGTCCGGCCTGCCTGACCGCCTGCATGTCGCGTGCTTTGTCCGCCTGCCTGTCCCCTTGCCTGTCCACCTGCATGTCCTACCTGCAATGTCCGCCTCCGTCCGCCGCCTGTCCACCTGCCTGTCCGCTCTGCTGACCGACTACCTGACCGCTGCTGTCCCCTGCCTGTCCCACCTGCCATGTCGCCCTGCCCTGTTCCGCCTGCCTGACCGCCTGCATGTCTGGCCTGCTTGTACCGCTGCCTGTCCCTTTGCCTGTTCCACTGCATGTCCACCTGCATGTTCGCCTGCATAGTCGCCTGCCTGTCCGCCTGTCTGGTCCGCCTGTCTGTCCGTCCTGGCTGTGCGTCTGCTGTGCGTGTGACTGTGCTGTGTGGCTGGTGCGTCTGTCCGTCTGACCTATCCGTCTGTAACACTAACGAGTACTAGCGTCTTAACTATGGCATATCTGCTCGAGTTGATGACATAGAGATTTTGAAACCATATTGTCTGTAAAATTTGGGGTACTTTACATGAACCGCTCCGGCACATTTTCAAAATTTGGCGCTCTAAAACGGCTGCATATTTTTTTTAAAACTTTCTGTAAGAATAGAGGTAAATACGAAGTGAATAGGTCCGGATTATCACGGTTAACCTCTTATTTTTCGCTAATAAGCAAAATATGAATTTTTTTTGCGTCTTCCTACAACTACATAATTGAAGATAGAGGTTCTTGTTCATATACAATTTGTTCGTTTCATAATTAGTTACTTCCATGAACTCATGTGAAACTTTTTAGATATTTTCTAGCATATATTTTGCATGCAATATACGCAATTAAAACAAACCACTGGAAATACAAGATTATCCCAAAACCACTCCAAATTTTTCTTTAAACTTTCGGTGTTAAATGGGCTCTATCAAGATTACTTAACGCCATATTGCTGCTATTTCTTTTGTTTTTTCAACAAATACAATTTTTTTTATTTCTCTGCACGGTCGTATTATATTTATTTTATATTAGCGGCAATTGAATTACATTTCTATATTTATGAATAAAGGTATCTAAATAATGCCATATAAAATGTCTCCAAAAATTAAGCAATTTTCTGTGTAAATGGACTCGAAATTCCGAAATTTTAGAAACCCTCAAACCCCATTTTCCCACAAAAAAGGCTTCAATATTTTTTTTCAACATTTTTCAAAAGGTAGTGCAAATTTGACTCTTTCATATGAACGTAAGTCGCATTTTGGGGATAATTTTAGTTTTTGTTTTACAAAAGTTTGCAAGTGTAATTTTTTTGAAAGATTCTCAAGTTGTTAGTACGTATTTCTCAAGTAGTTAGTTCGTATGCACCATTTGCACAAATATATAAACACTAATGTATTTGTGAGTTAAAGGACTTAAACTCACTTCTAATGAAAGCTTTTCTAAACTCGAAATTTTCTGTGAAAAGGAGCCTCATCGAATTTACAGAAAGCGTTTAAAAAGGCTTTTTTTTACTGCTGCTCCAAATTTTCACGAAAAATTGACAATTTTTGAAGAAGAATTTACTGTTCTTTAATTTCTTAGAATGATTTCCGTTCTTTAATTTGGTAATCCGAAAAAATAAGAAAACGTCCAAAATATTTAACTTCGTATGTCGAATGGCAGCTGGCAATAGAATGTGGCAAGTTTGAATAGCTAGCAGATACCAAGAAAATATAAAAGTAATACGAATAATTCTGTGCCATTCTGTAGCATCATTGGGTTTAAATTTCATTCTGTTATTTCGAATACGGGCGGCGAGCCACTGCTCTCGCCGGACAAATATAAGCCATTTCAGCGATGCGTGGGGCAACGGCAGTGCAAGTATGCGTGTAAGTATGTAGGCAAGGCGAAGATAGGTGACACGGAAGGAAAGATCGCGCGCTGTCCATGGTCCTTTTGATAGGGTATTGTACTTCATTCGTCTGCGGTTGATCGATATCAATCAGTACTCGCGGCAGCTAGAAATTGTACACAGAGCAGCGCCTACACTCGACCTATCTCTCTAGCTCATGTGAACAAGCCTTGAACCTAACCTTCCATTCAGAGGGCCCTGCTGTGACATCATGGATGCCCTGAGTACATCCGCCAGGGTATACTATCAATTTGACCAACACAAGCCTCTGAATCTAATTTTTCCTATTTTCCCTGCAGCCGATATATTAGGTTGTTTCCTTTCTTGAATTCCAATCATTTCTTCCTCGTAACTAATTACTAACTGCTGGGAGTTGGTAGGTGCGTTGTAATTGGGTCTGCACCTAAAGTTCTGTGGACGGGAGTTTCGACTCGCAACCCAAAAGACAAAACTGAAGGACTATAAAGAGAGTAAAAGAAAAAGAGATAGAGAAATGAAATAGAGAATTTAAGTCATAAAGAAAGCGACAAAAACCGGTCAAGAAAGAAGTATAAAATAAATAGTAAAAGGGAAGAGAGAACAAGAGCGAGCAATTTTGAGGGCGAATTAAAGAGGTGGAAAGTGATAGAGTCCAAAGGAAAAAATGAAAGAAATGAAAGTTAGAACAATGGAAGAAAAACGGAGACACTGTCAGTTAGAGTTGGAACTTTGGTTGAGAAAACCATTCCAGAGTATGAGCCGAGTGAGCGAAAGAAAAAAAGTGAGAAATGGTAAGAACAGAAAAAACGAGAGAGTAGAAATGAGACTA
>BOPP01000028.1:6534961-6547959 GCA_017312745.1 Gryllus bimaculatus
AGCGCGCACGCCTCCGAGCCCCCGCGCCCCGCCCTTCCCCCGCCACCCCTGCGCTCGGCGGCCGCGAGTAATGGGCGCGGTAATTAGTGGGGCACGTGACGGATGGTCACGGCCCCGCTACGGTCCCTCTTCCATCGGCTTCGGGAAGACTTCGGAATTGCTGCGGTAAAGCTTCGGGATATTGGCGGAACGGCTTCCGGACGGTTTCGGGGCGGCTTCGGGACGGCTATGAGACGGCCAGGGGATGGCGTCCGGCCTCCTTCGGGCCTACTTTGGGCCTGCTTCGGATTGCTTCAGAACGGCTTCCGGCCGGCTTCATTATGGCTTCGGAACGGCTTTGGGAGAGCTTCGGAACGGCTTTGGAGTGGCATTGAGATGGCTTTAGGCCGACTTGAGGCCGACTTCGGGACGGCTTCCAGAAGGCTTCGGGATGGCTTCGAGACGGCATCGAACCAGTGTCTTTCAGACTTCAGCCAAGCTTTGGTCTTACTTTGGACCATCATCGGCACTGCTTCGGCTCAGATTCAGGCGCAAATTCAGCCTATATCTACAGCTAAATAGAGCTTTACACCTTTAGCTAAATAGAGCATTGAGAGCTTTGAACTACGGTAGAGCTTTAAGCCAACTCCTAGTCAGCTTTAGTTGAGATTTGCCCCAGTTTCCGCCCGCTTTCTAGCTTGGACCGAGATTCAATTCACCTAATACCCAGCTTAGGACAGTTTCATCCTAGCTCCGACCACGATTCGGTCCAGCTCCTGCCAAGCTTCAATTCAAAGGCGGCAGCCTCCACCTCCAATCGCCGCTGACACCGCGGCAATGGCCGCGCCGCGATATTCCATTGCAATTGTTCTCTCGTCACCAGGACTGCACCTTAACACATGGCAACGCGCAACGCCTGTAGAAGAAGACACAAGTAAGAGATGAACTCGTTAGCCTTACACCTGAGGACTAGGAAACGTCTCGCTCCAAGGAATTTTGTTGTGTTCGATTACTTTTAAGATTGCTCCTGCTTCCGCACACTCTCATCCATCATTATTTCTTCTGCAACTTGAATACCTGCTTACATTTGTCACATTTACATTTACTGGCTTTGGTGACTCAGAGAATCAACAGAGGTCCTAGGATTCAACTCCCGACTCTGGCAGGATTTTCGGCACCAGCTTGTCAGCTAGGTCGAAGTGAATCGCTGTCTGGAGGAGAATTCTACTGGCCGTCTGCTCTGATCGGTAGTTTGCCGTGATGTGGTAGATCAACAAAAGGTGAACGCCGGAGCAGTTCTATCACAAACGCTTCACGGGACGCGAGCAATCTTTCCTTCCCCTTGGAGCTTAGAGTTTGTCCCGGCTGGAGCGATGCTCCGCTGGTGGGAGATAACTGGTTGTGTAAAAAAAGCCCTAGTCGACAGAAAGGTCAGCACTGGGTTCCGCCACACCGTAGAGGAAGATTACTTTCACCTCCCGCAATGAAATCATGCACTACACTTACAGACTTCTACCTTAGTTGTTGACGCACCCGGACACTAATCAATCTATCTGTCCATCACATTTGCAGTTGTTGCACATTATACTTAATTGGCATGTGCTAATTTGTCTTCACCGAGCGAAGTGGCTCAGGGCGAAGCGGGCTAACTTCGCATTCGGGAAGCGCGGGTTCAGTCCCCGCGCCGGCCATCCTGATTGGGGCTTTCGTGGGTTCCCTCAGTCATCGAATATCTGGGTAATTCTATTGAAAGGCCACGGCCGCGAAACAGGCGTCGCTACCCGAATTCGTTTCGTGAAGTGCAGAAGGTTAAGTGAATTCCAGACACCGTTGGTTACTGATTGGGTAACCGACTAGGAACCTCGAGATCTAAGGGCACCCATGCCCACCGACATTTAATGGCTAAATAAAAAATGTAGAAGAAAACTTTGTGTTCGTAAATTCACGGTAAATTTGACGTTGAAGGTTACTAAACCAACTTTAAAACATCGATGGATATTCTTCCATGTATTACTATAACATAAATGTTTTCATTTCGAATATCGATGTTTGGCAACATGGATGTTTAGTTATCGATGTTGTATCACTATTGTGTGCGAAACTGCATTGTAAACACAATTGTTACAACTTTATTGCAGCACAATTATGGACATTTATTAGCAGGAGATAAATTATTTTTTTCAGTTGTTTTACCTACACGCAATACGAACTAAAATTCCACGTCTGCACGCATCGTTCTGCACCTCCACCTCGTCTCGCACAAAGAACAGCCCCGCTTGGCAAGAGCATCGAGGGTAACACGTGTCAGTGCGCGTCCGCAAACAAGACCGGATCCGAAGGCCTTGTCGCCTTTATAAGGCTGTGTTCCATCCATCGTCGCGGGGGCGGGGGAGGGGGAGGGGAGGGGGCAGCGCGAGATGAAGACGCGCGCCGCGTTAAGTAAGATCGATCGCGTCGCTCCGCCGGGAGGGAGGGCGAGCGCGCGCGGAAAAGATAAGAAGGAGCAGCGCCCGATCTCGGTGGACGGCGGAGAGCGTACAGTGGGACAAAGAGGCAAATGTACAGCCGGAGCTTCTCAAGTCAGCAAGTCCTTGGGTATGTAGAATACGTTAGATGCGTGCTATAGTCATCGGATCATTGTGGGTTGCATAAGCGCAGAGTAGAAGTACCACACCGTTTCTTGATCTGTTTCTTCCGAGTGACACCACGTCAAAGGCTGAGGTGCCAACGTTTCGACCGACATATTGCAGTCCTCTTAAGGTTTGTACAGCGTCACGATTTGGGGCGCGCCGGTTTCTATAGAAGGTGGGTCAGGCTCTGATAGGCCGAGGTAACGGTTAATCGGGCGCGACCAATTGGAAGGGGAAAGGAACAGATGGAAGGGAGCTGATATCATTTAACACAAGTCCCTTGGTGATCCCCCTAAAAGGATATTCAAAGTAGTTGAATGCCAGATTTGGTTTCTTTGAATTGGGAAGGAATTAGGACAGTGGTAGCGTTTATGACCCTTCATAGGTGTTGGACTAGCCCGTGTGAAGATGTCAAGCTCGTTTTGTCGAAATAGACCTCACATGAGATTGTCCGGAAATCGAACCCGGACCTCCTTGGAGAAAGACAAGTGACTCTTTATCTGAGCCACGAATTGGCTGCGTACTCCGTGCAGCCCATTAAAGTCGAGTCGGACACAAAATTGTTGTTGTATAGAATAGGTAGCCTACAGGAATTTCAGTTGCTAACTATCTCAAAATAATTTTTTGATTGATTGGTTCTGATTGGTAAATATTAGCTTTCTACAGGCGCAAAAATGTTGTAGTCTAGTGTGTAAAAAATTGGGTCCTGGAGCAGCGAATATCTGCTGTCTTGAAAGGGCGCACGTAAATTCCGACACTTATTTCTTGATACATGAAGGTAGTTCTGTCGTGGATAGTGACACGGTATACTATAATATAGCCGTCCTAATATCCGATCTGAGAAATTGCCTTGAGAAAATATTTCCATCTTTCCGCAAAAATCGAAACAGTTTCGTTAGATTTTTTGTTTTTCTATATTTTCTCCGTACCTAACGTAACCATAGAAACCTCTCATATGGCCCGAAGCTGCTCAATTTTGCGTCAATTCATGCGTTTACTTGAAATTACTAATGTAGATTATAATTATTCTTTTACCGTACTTCGATGGGCTGTAATCATTTGAAAATTTCCACATGTCGAAAGTTAATATCTAAACACATTAAATAGTAATGTTACTACAAAATTAGTATTCCAGCGTTCAAGTTAGCAAAACAAATACAAAACGGGGCCACAGATACACTAAATATCTGTGTGCTGCCACGTGTCAATATCTGTGTGCAGCGCAAGGCCAAAACATAAACAGGAATTGTTTAAATTCCTTGCTAATCTGTGATAAATAGTTGTTTTGTTACAAACTGTTTGTGATCACCACATTTTGTGACACAAACAATTTAAGATTTGGAATGCAAAACTTACGTTAAATTCCCAATGTAATGAACAAGCCCGTGTGCTTTTCATCGCTGCAAATTGCAATGGTTGCAGAACCTGGTTCTTGCGTTGTATTCCTATTTCGTTCTTTAAACGTTGCGTGCACTTCAGCCACATTATCCGAAATGTTATATCCAAAGAATGGTGTTTTTCTACTTTCTAGAACTATGTAATTCATATTGACAATCGTATTTGTCATATGAAGACAGCCAATAAGAAGCATCACGTCCTTAGGACAAATCCGCATTTGACCGCCCATCAAACATTTTTCTTCTACTCCTACTGTCATTAGATGGCGGCAACCCTTTGCATAATGGTATTCATTACGAAAAAAAATTCATTATGGTACAGGCTCTTGAACAATCACAGAGAAGGTAATAAACCAAATATTGACAATTACTAATTGAGAATCATTCTAGTAAATGTTTCGTTCGATTGTGTACATTACAACTACATTTAATATTATATTATGTTTGTGAGTTTAAATTTCTTTTATTATTAGTAACATTTACGTGGAATATTATTAAAAATAAATTGGATTGTAATTTGACTTTCAGCCTATTTGGCTAGCGCATTCAACCAAAGCCACCTGCAGCAGTGTAGCTGTTGGCTAGGCGGCCTTCGCTGAGCCCTACATGACGACTGCCAGGAAGTGATTCAATGAAAAAGTTCAAAGTGAAATAATGCACTCGTGTGAGGTGCGCCAGGAAAGTCTCTGCCCGCCGAGACGAACCAGGGACTCCTAATTAAAATTTCATTAATCTTAATAGCATCCATATCACCTGGAAACAAGGGAAGGGAACAACACTTCCAGTATCTTTTATGCTTGTGCAGAGTCCACAGTTTACCTATTCATTTGTTTCAGGCGGTAGTTCGTGCTTCCAACATTCCTTCTGTCCCCAGCCCCCGCGGAGAGCCATTTTCGGCGCAGTGCCTTAGAGCCGCGCTGTTCGTCCCGCGATGCTGTCTCAGGGCAGCACTGCGCACCCGCGGCGGAGGCGCGGCCGGGGAAAGAGACGATCTGCCTGCGTCGCTGCAATAATCTCTCCCGACAGACGACGACGAGCGGCGCCGACGCCGCGCTGCGGGCGCCTCGGGCTTCCGCTTCCGGTGGGGCGAGGGAAAGAAAGCGGCGGAGGAGGCAGAAAAACCGGCAGAGACAGCGCCGGCGGTGCCGGCACGGCACACGTTATAAATAAACCAGAAACAAATGGCGGGGACGATTGTGCAGTGATAAGAAGGCAAGCAATTACAGGCCGGCTGGGTGGGCGTGGGAGGGGGATGGTGAGGTGCAGTGAGGTGGAGTGGGGAGCTTGGTGGGGACAAGCAGTGAGCAGTGCCGCCGAAAATAGAGGTTGGTGGCTGGCCAAGGGCAGTGCAAAGATGGTGCGAAGCTGGGCTAGGGCGGGGCGAGGCGGGGCGAGGGCGCGAGGGCGGGCGAGGGCGGGCGAGGCGGGCGAAGGCGTGGCGAGGGCGGGGGCGGGACAGAGAGAGACGCGGGGTTGGCGGGTAGTTGGGCGGGGAGCTGGGCGTCGCGGCAGCCGAGGCGCTTCCTCGGCGGAATCGCCTTTATATGACAGCGGTTGGCGACATAAAGGGCGCTATAAATTGGGAGCCTCGGAATGCCTGCCGAATTGTAGCGGTTCGCGAGCGGAGCACCGAAGAGAGAGTGGGCGGCACAGCGCTTCATCGCGCGGCGAAGGGCGGCGACGGCGCTCGCGGCGCCGCTCGCGGAGACTTTGGACTGGCACATGGCCGAACAAGCGCGCTTCATGGGGGCCTTCCCTCGATTTGTCATTACTTAAAGATTACTCATAAAATACTGTCTACTCATTGTTTCCTTTCATTAGGATAGATTTTTGTAAACATCACGGAAGATGGACAAAAATAATGAAACACAGTAACACGGTTACTGAGTCATAATTTCACATAATTTGTTATTTTATTACCTATATGTTATACTTACGAACGGGCTCAATCAGTATATAAAATAGTCCAGAAAGTGGCTTTTCTAATTGCAGTACCAATTAATTGGTATTTACTCCAATTCTAAAATAAGTGATTATTTAACTTGTCTACGATGTATTTGCAATATTGTCATTATTATTAGAGATTTCACAGCAGATCAAAACACGCAATACGGTTATCTTGTTATTTTTTTACAATTCGTAAATTCATCTCTACAACGCATACTTCACCCCTACCATCAGGCTCTGCAAGTGTTAAGAAAACACTGTGTGAAAATAAAGCACCTCATGTGCGAGAACAGGGGCAGAACACGGCCATTTCAATGAGCACCGCCCTTGGTGACGGAGAGAGAGGGGAAGCGAAAGTGGCCCGTGCGTCCACCAGCATTCGGGCTCAATATCGCCTGGCATCCGCCGCTGCAGGTGAATTTGCGCGCCGCCGCCGAAAAAAATGTCCTCGGGGCAGCTTTTACGGGGGCGCTTAGCGTAACAAAGTGCGTCTCTGGGCGGAGTCGCGGGCGGGCGCTTTACGAGCGGCGGCGGCGGCGGTGGCGGCGGAATCCCCCCGGACGCCCTCGCGGCGCGCGACGTGCGCGAATCGATGCGCGCGTCGAAGCAATCGCTCGCCATCCGCTGAGCTGCGCGGAGGCTCCGAGGGCGAAAGAGCGGCGCGGCGCGGGTTATCGTTGTAAACACCATCAGGCCCATAAACAGAAAATAACGGACGTGCTTGAGTTTGTGCACGCCATAGCGGGAGCACTATCCATGCCCAGATGCACTAAAATGCATAACTATAACTGAGCAAGAGCAAAAAATCGATAGTGCTTTAACATTTGAGGTCGTCCCTTATAGTCGAAGTTTTTAACCAACCGAGTCTGTTATTTGTTTTCTCCACGACTAATGTCATTTGTCATGTACCAGCTGCGTTCCAAACATCTATAACAGTTCTCTATTCGTGATCCTAGGCCCATTGCAAATGAGTGAGCAGAGCATCAGTGTCTGCGTTGGAGAACTTCCTCAATTCATCGCTTCGATTCGGTATTCGAGGAGGTACCATCTCCCAATGTATTATATATTTCAAATCTGGGCCGGTCTAGTTCCCATTGCTTACGATTTAAACTGTAAGCAAATTATGTCTTCATCTCAGAATCATATCGCAAGCTCACCTGACTCACAACGAATGCGGGGAAATAATTATTTGTTAAGCGGGATCCGTGACATCCGCGTGTTTCTCCCACATTGACACTCGCAGACTAGCTCCATTGCGATACTCGTAGAACACCAATGGACGACCGGCTTAAATGGCTCAGGGAATCGGCGCCTCTGACCGGAAGGCCCATGGGTCCCCCATGATGTCTTTCCTTCCTCTTCTTTGTTCTATCCTTCCCCTAACTAACGCATCCACTAACATGCACTACACTGCCACACCCAGTTGGGGAAGTCCCTCTAAACTGGCGTAGGTCGGCGACGGATCTCGCTAGCCAGCGGGGGACGATCACTGCCTCCTAGCACAATAAAACATGCACCACACTTACATCAATAATGACCTTAGTAGCTGACGGGGACAGAATCACTAATCGTCAATCAATACAATAGTTATTGTTCTCTATGTCGACAGATAATAAAAAAATAGGTTTTTGAGTGTTTATCCCAGGTAACACTTGTAAAATAATACCGGAGTTTCCAAGAAACAATTTCGTATGCCGACGGTTTAGATTGTTTCGTAAGCATCCGATAAACATCTACTGCCGAAGCCGAAACTATAATTCATGATGAGGAAAGGTTCGAATAAAAAAGGTTCAAAGCGGCGAAATAGTCACTTTTTATCTAAAGAAAGATAGATGAAAACAGACTCATGTGTCTGTCTTTGACATCTTTCCACTGGCATGCAACTACTAACATTGCGTGGTTCCACGTTTCGTAGTAGGCGAAGGGACAAAAGGTTATGTCACTCGTGACTTGTTATATTGCCTTGTAACCAGTTCCAAACTAGCGGAGAGTTGCAAGACGCGTCTCAGTATATTATTTGAGTGCAAATTCAGCGCAAGTTCTTCAGTAGACTTGAGGAAGATGGCCATGCGGCTTCAGGCCTCGTTGCAATCGCTTTGTAACAAGTTATCAACTCTTTAGCAGTTAGTTGCACGTTGTGTCCCGCTCAGTATATTGTGTCAGTGTGCTAAAGGTGAACGTGCAAGTTTACTTGCTGTCAGGGAACTCACATTTGTATCTTGATTCATATTAATTACTTGAAGCACCGAAAACATCCTACATGTGAACGGATACTGCGTTACGTATACGTCCCAGAACTACAAATTCCAAGTCTCTACAGTGCACTTCACAATCCTTCATGCAAGAAGAAAATTTGAACTTTATCCAAAGGACTAAACAGATAACTAATAATGTTTAATATTTTATAAATGATTCTTCATACCAACCACGACAAACCATGCAGTTAAGAAAATGCAATTCGCAAAACAAAAACAAAACAAAAAATGTATTTGTCATTGCATTAATTATCCCCTCATTAGTGTTCATTCATTTCTTCTATTTCTGTTCTCCGTAAATAAATAGCGTAAATAGCGTACTATAGCTCCGTACTATAAAAGCGAACAAGAAATTACACAAAACTAGTAGTGCTTAAATACCACATACTTTTCAGCCGTATTTTCACAACAAATGACGCTAAAAGTACTCAAATTCCCGAAAAATTGTACATAAACATACTTCAAAATCTATATTTAAGGAACCGATTCCATTAAGGAAAAAATTATATCTTCAAAACTGTAGTTGTAGGAAGACGAAACACAAGTTTGAATTTTTGCAATTTTCGAATAATCAGGGTTTTCATCAAAAATGAGAGATGCACAATTCTCTTAAACGTCTTTCACACTATCCAACAATAAAATTTAATCAATAAAATTGGAACAAATTTTTTTTTGGAAATTATGGAAATTTCTCAGAGTTTTCAAGTAAAGTAACCAAAAAATTAAAATATCGATTTCAAATTCAAGAGGTGATGACATCAGCCTGATTGATAGAGGAACATTAATTTCAGTGAAAATCGGCTGAACGGTTTAGCAGCTAGCGTTGTGGACGGACAAACGGGTGGGATTGCGGAGGGGCAGACAGTCGTTTTGCCGTCATTCGATTTTCGGTACCCACAAAAATGAACGCTGGCCACACGACGCGTTTGAGGATTTTTTTTTCTATCTTTAGGAACTGGATTTAACCTCTTTTTCGTTACTAGGGCCCCGTAATAAGAATGTTTTCTGCCAAAAATTCGCCGTTTGTTCAAGCCGCATTACATAACTGTCTCTCTACTGCGTACGCGGTAGCGAAAAAGTAAAAATACTTATAGAAATTAAAGAAATTCGTAATATTGATAAAAAGGTGAAATACACATATATGAACACTAATGAGCCTGCCAGGCGTAACGGCTCAATGAAAGAACCGAGGAGTAGCAAGTTGGGCCTCTCCGAATCGCCACCGGTCCGAGCGCCTCCTCGCGGGAAGGGGAGGGGGAGGGCCAACGAGACGAATAGGCCGGGCGTCTAATGACGTTAGGAATTCCGCCAGAACATCAAAGAGCGGATGTTGACTCGACTCGCCAGTGGGGCGAGGTTGGGCTGGGTGGGGTGGGAAAGGGAGGGGGAGCGGCACAGTAAGGGGGTCGGAGTGGAACGGGCGGAGTGGGAGGGCAGAGCGGGGCGGGGCGGTGGAGCAGGACGGAGCGGGCGAGTGGGGCGGGCGGGACGCGTGAACGGGGCGGGGTGGAGTAGGCAGGGTGGGATTGGTAGGACGGGGTGTGGCGGGGCGGGAGGTATAGGGTGGGGCGGAGTGGGGTTGGCCGGCCCGCGGCTGCTGCTGCTGCTGCTGCTGCTGCTGCTGCTGCTAAGCGACGTGGCGGAGGCGCAGAGAGAAGCGCCGCGCCCGCGAGGTGGGGGCGTTGGGAAAAAGTCCCGCCCGCCCCCGACGCGCCGCCACTCGCTCAAGTTTCCCTCAAAGATGGAAATTAACGAAGATGGGCCCAGGATTTATCCTCAAGGGCTGCAGAAAGGAGTGGCCCTTGCCCCGAGGTATAATGGTAATGACGTTTGCTCTTTTCAAATGCCTGCTTGGGAAGTGAAGGACTCCTGCCACCAAACAAGATTCTACGTATGCTCAAGTTTCGAATTCAGCATTATTTCCTCATTTCTAAACTGTAGGAGATTTAGTAAATCGTACATATTTTGTCGACAACAAATTGAGAAATTATGTTATAACATTAAATTATATCATTAAAATATTTTATATCCAATAATTTTTTTTAAACTAATCGATACATTTTAGTTTTGAAGTGAACTTGCTACATTTGAGTGACAATTGATGTACTCCAAACTACTTCAAATATTGTACCTTTTGGAAATTTGTATGCAACGTGCATGCCACCCGCCGTTTGTCACATAGCATAGGGAGTTCGTACGTTAAACTAAAAAGGATTCTGCGAGTGTATCTGAGATATTGGAAAGACACTTGTTGATCACGAATGTGTAGAATACAAACCTGGTGATATAAATTCTTATTTTGAAACGTAGTGTACTTAATTCCTGTTTTATGTCTATCATAATGATCCAATAACTCGTGGTTGGTTATTACAGTTCCCGCAAATCCTGTGTGCAAATTACAAAGAAAAAAAATTTATTCGTCACCATAATTTCCTTTGTTCATCGAACAGTTTGTAATCTTTTCATTATTTATACAACTTTGATACCTGATACTAATGATCCTTTCTTGGCTTAAAATTAGTAGCACTCAATTTGTAAAAATATTATTAATTGCGTTAATATGTAATTTAATAAAAGAGGGTAATTGTAAGATATTATGGATAGTTAAATTTCTATAAAATTGAAAAATTCATTTGCAAATTTTTTAAAGTTTAATGTCCAAATTCAAAAATCATCATTTTTTGACGTCTTCTAAGACCTTCAACTACCCAAAGAAAAGATGTTCTGTGAAAACGCAGCTATTCTGCAGCATTTCAGGATCCGAACGGCCTGAAACGCAGACGATTAAATTAGTTTCAGACTCCCGTATCATCACCATTTATCGACAACTGAAAGGAAACCAAGCAACATTTCCTTCGGACTGAAGTTGTCAGAACAAACTCCGGAAATTAACTCCCCGCTCGGCCGGCGCTGCAAGAGAGAACCAAGTGCCAGGGCCAGACGGTCTCTCCGCGGCGCGCCCTCCGCCCTCGCCCTCGCCCTCGCCGGCCCTTGGCTCCCGCAAGGGCCCTGAGGAGCAGCGCGTGCTTCTCGACGTCGCCCTGCGCCCTTCGCCGCTCTGCCACCGCAGCCCTCGCCCGCGACCCACGCTCAACAGCCAGCGCACACGCCCTCCACTCGCGGCCCCGACGAACGTTGGGGCGACATCTCAACAAGCTGGTCGAAACGCGAAAAAAAGGTTTTATTTGGGGAATTTTAAGTAAGCAATTAGGTAGACTGGTTCCCAGAGAGTCTAATTCCACGCTTTAAAAAGGTCCGAGGCGTCACCGTTCCTGTTGGTGCATATTCGAGTAATTATAAGCGCATATTTTGCAAATTTCGTTAAAATGAAGACTTATCTCTAAAACGTTTCTTTACACCTTTTCTCTACATCTTGTCATAGAATCTACTATTTGTTTGTGAGCGTTCACTGATTGGAATGAGCTTACCACAGTTTGCATTTTTTTCTATAGAAGATAAATACTTGTGAATATGTAGAATATATCTTGATACCTTATTTGTTAAACCAGGCAGGAAAAATGAAACAAGACTTACAATGTACTTCACTAAGGTGCGTATTTACTTAAATTATTTCTCCCGCGAAGTAAGCTAGGTTATATTACGTTCGCACAAATCTATATTTTCATACCAAGCACGATTCTCTTGAATTTTATCAAAAAAGGTTCATACATGAAATGGAATATTGTTAATTGTATTTTCATATTTTCGAGTAGTTATGTCATAAATGAATATTTTTCAAAAAGGATATCACAAGATTTTTAAAGCATAAAAATCCTGTCCGAAATTATTAGTACGACGAGCTCCTGTGTGACATTTGCTACAACTAGACCATTTTCAATCGGAAATTTGTGAACAAATAGCTACTGTAAAAATTACTCGTGTATTGAAGGGCTGACTGCATAAATGAGTTAATGAAAATTTGTCATTAATTTATTCGAAACTGCTGAAATGCTACTTGGAATCTTGTCACTCCAAAGAGCCGTCATGGCATTGCAACGTCTTCATCATCTCCAACGTCTTCACCACTTCACAAAGGCAGCTAATATCCTTTATTATAGTCACGACCTATCCGCTGAACTGTTGCACTGCTGAGCATGCAGCAACGTAAGATGAGATAAATGAATTGCGGAAAATGCTACGTCTGCCCATGAATCTGCTCTTTCCCTGATCGCAAATAATGCTGCATTTTCTAATTTACTCTCTCACTCTTTTCTTCCATCTCCCCCTCGCAGTCTCTTTCTCTCTGCTTCTCACTACGATTTTGTCAGTTTCATTCCCCTTCGTGACATCCATAATAACGACTTTCCTCTTCGACTGTGAACAGACACCCCACTAGTTTGTTAGAAACACCCATCATTTCGTAACATCACCATGGATTGCAACTGTGATTGAACTAAAATGAATTTTGATCCATGACCATTATTATATAACAAACGTTGCAAACCCAAGTCCCATGAATCATTTTTATAATGCTCCCATCTTTTACCATCAGATATAATGATCAGTTAATCTTATTATAAAGAGAATTTTTGGAGTGCGAGTTTGCAGCCCATGCCCAATTTCTTGTCGCTCATTGTCTGTCTCTTTCTATAATGACGCTTCTAAAGCCGTCCCCTTTCGGACGACATCTTCCATTACGGCATTCAATCGCCGTCTCGCCCCTTCACCCCAAATGTCTCCGTGGCCATCATCATCAGCAGTCGAAACTACCGCCAGCAAGTTGAGGGCTCCTCACAACCGCGCTGTCTCTTGCAGTCCCCCTCCATCCCGTCCCGCCCCGCCTCGCTTCT
>BOPP01000028.1:6548313-6560850 GCA_017312745.1 Gryllus bimaculatus
CCGACGCGGAGCGGCTCTTGGGGCAGATGGGGTATTTCGCGCCCCCCACCGTCCGCCCACCCGCACCGTCACCGACCGTCAGAGCATCCGCGCTGGGTCTCGTAGTAGTACGTAGTACTGCTCACCCCCGGCCCTCCCTGCTCGCCCCGCGCCGCCCCGTCGCCGAAAAAAAGACGTCGTTGGAGAGCGCAGCGAGGCGGAACTGCAGCCGGGAAGACACGCTGGAAGGAGAGGGCGGGGGGCAACAGACAGAGAAGGAGAGGTTGGCGGGGTTATGCTGACTTGAATGGAGGAGGAAGGAGAAAGAGTCGCGAATATGAAAAAAGGCTCTGACTTAGGGCGCGGTGAGGCGGGTTGGCACAATATGATGAATATATACGGAGTTCGAGGAATGCTTTTGGGGCAGAGAGAGGGAGTGTTGAGACGGTGGTTGGCAGCGGATGGAGGTGCGTCGGAGCGGTATGGATGACACGGGATGTAGTGGTAGCGTGGGAAAACATATTGCCGGAGACTTAAATCATTGGCTACTTGCAAATAATATAACTGAAATGACCATTCGTTAGCAAGTTGTTGGAAGCACACAAGTACATCATATACAGGTATAACAGTGCAACGGTGTGACAATCATACACCGAGATAAACTTTAGAAATAACGTAAAAGATCCGAATTAAAGTTATCCATGGCAAAGGGAAGAATATATCAGATAAAATGAATACAACACTTGATTTGGAATATCAAATGACACAAAATGACTCAGGAAACTGAAAGTTCTACATTGTGAGCCGATCTTCTTTCCATGCGATACAATATATCAAACTTGTATGAAAGAATAAACGACATGACAAAGGATAAGTGGCCAGAATAATGAACAAATATTGTCTTACATGATTATAAACATTTTACACAGAACATTGCTACAGAAAGTATTGCGGACAATAATTATTTAACCAACGTCATCTAGGGTTTCGCCTGACATTGATCGGAAAACAACTGATTAGAGCAGCTGCGACCAGAATTTCCATGCAGACAGCGATTGAATTCGATCCAGCAATATTTCTTGTGTGGAAAAACCGCCACAACCGGGTCACGTATCCTAAGAGATTCCGGTCAGAGTCGGTTCCGAGGCAACAGTTGTTTCCTTGAGGCACCTCAGTCTGTCCCCAATGTGACCCGAGACAAAAGTCTCACGCTAAGAGAACGGTGTCTGCGACTCCACACGAAGCGCTGCGGGGCTATTTGGACCAGACGAGCTGTTTGGGTACACTATTCTGAGGGGACAGTAAGCATTGTTTACTTTTAGATCGTGCTTCGGATAAATAAAAAATTACCGACTTACGGCTTTTTCCTTTTTTTTGTAAGTGACAATGTATGCATTTTATTTTTGTATTTAAATAAAAAAACAAAGTTAGAAACCTATCATAATAAATAACGAAAATTTGTTTCACATATTACAGTTATTTGCAAGTAGTTTATCACTTTCGTACAATAGAACACCAAACAATCATGTGCGAGTATTAAACAACATCAATTATGCCTGGTGTCCCATGTCTCAGTCTCTGGTTTTACACTGCAATAAATATTATGAACATCAGAGATGAGACGTTTGTGACGAAGCTATGAAGTGTGATGAAGAGCAACACAGCAGGAAACAGCGCTACCGCCCTCCAGCTGTATCCTCCGCAACAGGCACGCGAGTAGTATCATGAATAAAACGGAGGCCCCAGATGTGGAAAGCTGGGGGAGGGGAGAGCCGATTTGCGTCTCGTCCCCCCCCCCCGGATGGCAACGAGAGACCGTCGAAGGCCAAGTGCTTGAGCCCGGAACGGGGGCGGCTGCCGCCACCGTATTTCCCTACACTCGCCCACAGAACAAAAGCGCCGCCTCGCCCCTCATTTCTCTCTCCTCTTTTGTCGTCATCTCTGCTGCCGCCTCCTCTACCTCTGTCACTTCCGTCATCATCTCCCCCTCCTCATCCTTCGCTACTACTGCCCTCTTCTCTTTCTCTTTGGTCTTCAACGCCATCTCTGTCGTGTTCTCCATCTCGTCGTCCCCTTTTCTGCTGACTTCACCTCCCCAGCCTCCATCACCATATCATTCGCCGTTGCCTTCAGTTGTCACCTCCGTCGCTAACTCCTCCACCATCTTATCCCCATTTCCACCATCTCCACCGCTTCTTCTGCCTCTTCCTTCTCCCCTCCACCGAATCCACCGAAAGTCACTTTCCCCTCTTTCAACATTCCATCCTCCTCCATCTCCTTCGTCGTTTCCAACATCGCATCTTCCCCTCGGTCCCCTCCCCTCTTTCCGTAGCTCAGGCGCCGTCGTCACCTTCCCCTCTTTGCACCCCTCCTACGCTGTCGCTTGCGTCTCCTCCTCCGCATCTTCCTCCTTTCCTGCGACCTCCCTTCTGCCACCGGCTCAGGCGCCAGTGCTATGTCGTGTTATATCGTGTTGTTGTGTTGTATTGTGTCGATGATTGATTGGTTGTTATTGATTATGGGCACGTCAACTACTAAGGTCACTTGTAACGTAAGTGTAATACATGTTGTTTTTGTTCTTATTGGGTCTTTCCCGGCTGTATGGCGCTGGTCTTTCCCATCTTCAGTAGGAGCTGGTCTTTCCTCAGCGGTACGGCGCGATCCGGCGCCGACCTACCATCGGCTAACGGGGTTTTCCCCTAACCAGGTATCTCCCACCAACAGAGCACCACCCCGTCTAGGACGAGCTATAAGCTCCTGACCGGTCTCGCAGCGAGTGTGGTAGTTTAGTGCGTGTTAGTGTAAATGTGTATAAGTAGAGGCTGAGGATAGTTCAAAGAAGAGATAGAAATGATCGCGTGCGGAATTTAGCCCGTTTGTTAGTGTACTGTACAACAACTCCGGCATTCGCCTGATGTTGATCGGAGGAAACACGGAAAACTACCGATCAGAGCAGCCGGCCTCTAGAATGCTCCTCCATTAAGCGACTGAATTCGACCTACCTAAAAAACTAGTGTTGTAAATCCTGTCACCGTAGGGACTCGAACCTAGAACCTTCCGGTCAGAGGAAAATATTGTGTCGTGTTTTGCTTTGTGTTTTGTCGTCATAATGTCGTGTTGCGTTATGCGTTGTGTTTCGTCGTGTCGCGTTGGGTCATGTTGTGTTGTTTCGTCATCTGTTGTGTTTCGTGTCACATTGTGAAGTGATGTGTTGCCTCGTGGCGTAGTGGGGCGTGTGGTGGCGCGTCGCGTCCCGTCGCGAACAGCCGCCTTTGTGGATCGCCTTCGGAAGCCCCAAAATCGAGAAATCGGAAGAAGGCGCGAGGCGACGGCGCGAGGATTCGCCCTCCATCTGCGGCGCTTCCTGTCGCCCCCGCCCCCTCCTCCGCCCCTGCCCCGCCTCCTGCCAACACACGCGGGGACTTCACAAGCGACGGGTTATTGCCGCAGCGCGAAGCCAACCCGCGCCCCGAACAACGACTCGAGATATCCGCTGTGAGGGATGATTTCGTCTGGCAACCACCAACTGGACAAAATAACACCAATAATAATAATAATAATAATAATAATAATAATTTTAGAAATACCTTTGAAGGCGAGATAACTTAAAAAAGTGAAGGAAAAAACAACCGGAATGCAGAAAATAAAAGAACAAATGCGTCTACTGTTCACTTGCGGTCTGAAAAAATCGTGGAAAGCCTGAGAGCAAAGTTCGTTAGAGAGAAACTTGATTGTGGTTTGACGCCCACAACCTTAATGACGTTATCCCCTGAAGCTGAGAGTGGGGGGAGAAAAAGTTAGGAAGAAAGAAATAGAGTAATGAATTAATCTGAATGCGGAAAATCGTTGGAATTATAAAGTAGGAATTATAAAAGAGGAAGAGCAATTAGCAAATTCAGTGCATTTTGTTTTACAATTCGTAATAACAAATTATATTATTTTCGTAAATGTGAAAACTCAGTGGAAACGAAACAAATAGGCTTTGAAATGCAGAGGCAATAAAGGGGCCATGACGAGACAACGGAAGAGCGTTGAGACAAAATTGTGGAAATATGAGAACAGACCTTTCCCCCGGTCTTCCTTCTAGACCAAAATCTTGACGATCACATAAAAATAATAAAACACTTTGTAACTAGATGGGGATTGAGATTGAATTAAATTATAATAAGTTGGCGCGGGTTTCTCTAAATCCTAAATGCCAATGGAAACAAAGAGGAGGAGAAATGGAAAGAGATAAGGATGTTTAATATGCATGAGACAGATTTGTATTCAATATTCTATCTGTTTAATTACAAATGCTAATCTGTGTGCAAAGGGATTTGAACTACGTCTGCATCATATGCAATTTCCAGTTCACTGAATAAGTGTGGCACATGGACGTGTTAGGCCATCGGCCTCTACAATCAGCAAATCAAATGGCAGCCTCCATTGTTGAGCGACAGAGCTAAGATTTGAGAAAACTTATACATAAAGGAACAAACAACGAAAAACATGTCAAGTCTAGCGTCATTTACTTCTTTTCAGAAAATTATCCCAACGGCTGGGAATGAACAATTCACAATTGTTTCTCTCTCTAATACGCTAAGTAAAGTTGACGTCTTATACCATATGTAACACAAAAATGTTTAACATCGACACAAAATATCATCAATAATTTAAACGGCGAGATCAATAATTTGGATTTAAGAATAGATTTAACACAAAAAAATAAGAATTTTGTACTTGTTTCTCAGAAGAAATCATCAGACATCAAATCCGAAACCATGTGTTATGGTCGAGCATTTCTACAGAAAAGATGCGTCCAGCTGAACTGCAGTTGCGTCGTATTTTGAAACATCAGTAGTCGCGGCGAGCTGTGAGTGCACACACAGTCAAAAGTGGACAAGTGAAAAGTAGATAATTGAAGTAATCCTAGATAAAAAAGAAAAAAATAAGAAAAGGATCTTGAGTGTTAAAAATGTTAGAACGTAAAGTAAATAAAAAAATAACAGACAAATTTACTGACTGAAGTGTCAGGAACAGTGTTTCAAAGTACGAACATTTTTTGAAAAAGATTTAAAAAAAATAAAAGATACAAATTCGTCAACAGACGTAGTTATATATATTTCATTCACTCAACTCGAATATCCATTATATTACATTTATAAAAAGTCTGTCCAAAAGTATCGCCATTAGTCAGCACGAAAGAGAATCTGCAAATGGTGATCCAAACCCTGGTGTCCGTGCACTTATCAAATCAAAACGAAAGAAAGGTTTAAAACTACTATTTATAGAAATAAACTAAAATTAAGTGATTCACAAGGTCAACGGGTTTAAAATGAAAAAAAAAAATCATGCAGTCTAAGAATTTGAGCGCGTCTACTGCAGTAAATTTCCTTCTCTTTTTCGCGGCATTATTCATGTTAATACCCCACCACCATAGTACTAGTGGTCAGAAAGGCACAGAATTTCGAAATATTTGTTAAATTAAATCGACTATTTTAAGTTCTGTGTAATGCAATTGAACGAGTCAAAATTTGTCAGATTTTCACCCACCGAATCTACATGGCCGCACACAATTCGTTCGCTCGAAGTTGGCCTCCACACTGAAAATACAATTTTCACTTTTAAAATAATTCATATCTTACAATGTGCGGAACGCTCTACTGATGCAACTAGAATATTACTTACTAGGAGTTATGAAAGAAATTGTGTGAACTAACTGAGAATTTACTTTTCAGACAAAAGGAAAAGTTATTTTATTTTCACATATGTATTTGCAAATTTAAATGCATATAATTAAATGTATATTTACTGAGAAAATGTCTTTATTTAGAAATATATTTTGAGTTAATAATTGTTTCTCAATAAGAATAAAACTTACTTAGATTTTCTAAACTAATATCGGCAGAGACAAAACAAATCATTTTACAAAAGCCCTTTTCACACGCATAAGTATTTGAGAAATTTAATTTCTAATTATATATGAAGAATATGTAATTATATAAATTAATGTAAAAATCTACATCGTTATTGACTGAAGATTCAACATAATAATAGAATTAGGGCACGAATGTGTGGGCATTTATTCTATTAGAGAATTGTATAAATTAATACAATGGTAGAGACACGTAAAATATAATGGTGAACATAGTTCCTGCCAATGATGTTTCATACATTATTCATTCCACATATCGCTCTTCCAATTTCTCGGTGAGAGCTCCCTGCAAAGAGGTCGTCCCATCGGAAGCCGTCACGTTCCGGAGCCTGTCCACTCCGAATGGCCCAGCCAAGGAATCTTGTCCCGGAATTTCCTGTCCCACGACGACCCTTCCGCGTAGCTACCACACCCTAGAGTTACTTCTCCACTCCAGAGTTACTCCTCCACCCCACAGTTACTCCTCCACTCCACAGTTACTCCTCCACCCCAGAGTTACTCCTCCACCCCACAGTTACTCCTCCACCCCACAGTTACTCCTCCACCCCACAGTTACTCCTCCACCCCACAGTTATCCCACCCGAGAGCGATCCCACCCCAGAGTTATCTTCCCTGAGAGGTCCCACGAGAGGTTACTCCACGTCTTAACGTGCCGTAGCCTGAGAGCGATCCGGCGCCAGAGACACTACTACGTTGGAACGACTGCTCCGCGTGGGCGTCAGGGGGCTCCAGCTCCTCAGGCGCGCCGCGCCGCACAAGCGCCTCGGGTGACAGGCGTCAGATGCGCCCCCTGTGGACGGCCCCGGGGCGCGACTCCCTGCCCTTCGATCCCATCCGCCCCTTGCGAGGCGGCGCGCATTCGCACCCCTCGAACACTGCCACATCATGACAGGACACGTAAGGCAATTTACCTAGTCTTTTAATTTAGAGATTCCAAGCACGCAAGGAGACCTATTTGTCACCAAAGGACAATGGGAATTTCTGCACCAGCTAATCTGATTATTGACGATGTTTTTGTAAATTATCAATATTACAATTATTAACCAATGAATGAGTTCTTAAATTAATGTTATGAAAATTACTTCATTACTCTCAAATGTATATCTTGTTGTTTTTTGGAAAGTGTTTAGAGAAAAAGCGAACGGTAAAAACAAAATTAAAAAGGGAGACATTTCATACAAAATTAATAAGGGAGATTCACAAATACTTCGAGCAGCATTCTATTGTTTGGCATTCAAGGCCTTCCACCAACTGACGGGAAATCGTTCATCAACCATTGCCTGCGTGACCTGCCAGATCTGGTCCAGCTCGCTCACTGGCGAATTAGCGGCGATATTCTCTGCAGCCCTTCCTCCCCCCCCCCTTTCCCCCGCCCACCCACGCGGCGACGGCGGCTGCCGCGCACTTAGCGGCAACGACGTCGCCATCTGGCGGGGGCTGCCCGACTCATCAGCGCGGGCGGAGGCGGGGGCGGAGAGCCACCGACAGCGGGGAACGACGCTGCGCGAAAAAGGCCCCAAAAAGTTTTGCATTATTTACAATAAATTTCCATCCGTTATCGCGCGCCTTTTCTTCGAGGCCCGCCTGCTCAGCCTCGTTTGCTTAGCGCGGGGGTAGAGGGGGGGCTGAACAGGTAGCGAATCGCGAGTCCCTTGAAGACGCCGCCCCCGCCCCTCACCGGCCGACGTCGTGTTTACAACCGCTCCATCCCGCGTTCAGAGGCGAACGTGTGAAATGCGAGTGCTGTTATCCGCTCAAAACGATTCAACTTGAGGACTTCGCTGCCGGGGTGGGGCGGAGAATGCGCGAAAGGAACAATTTTACGTGAACGCCTCGCGACGCCGGAGGGTAAATCCGGCTGTGAGTCGACGTCCCGGGATGTGGTTCGCTGCTTTGCTGATAGAGATTCCGGGCTCGTCCAACATTAAGGTCATTATTTCTGCAAGTACAGTGCATGGTTTTGCTCTGGAGGTGGCGTTGGTCTTCCCCCGCTCTATGGCGAGATTCGGCTGCGAACTACCGTTGGCTAGCGAGGATTTCGCCAACCAGGTATCTCCCACCAGCGGAGAACCGCTCCAGCCGAGACAAGTTCTAAGCGCCTGAGCGGTCTCCCGGCATGAGTGGAGTGGAGTGCATGTCAGCGTAAGGTAAGCGTGTGTAAGGTGTGAGGAAATAAAAAGGAATTAGAAAAGATAGCTCGAGGTCTGTGGCCCGTTTATTAGGGTATTTCTCCGGCGTTCGTCTGTTGTTGATCGAAGAAACCACGGAAACCAACCGACCAACCCAGACAGCGACTGAATTCAATCCATTCGACACCGTACGATGTGACTCCCCCGTTTCGTCAATTCCCAACACAACCTGTCCAATCTTGAGATTTGCGAGGCTTATTACAGCTGTTATAAATCATTCCCTTCAACATTGAATTTCGCAGTAAATAACATAACAAATGTAATGCTCTGTGGTTACTTAAATATTTTTTTCCAAATAAATATTTTCTTAACAATCTAAACGTGAACTTGATAGTGGGAGTTGGAAGTTGAATCTAGATATACATTTACGGCGCTCAAGAATGCGAGTTCCACTCTGGTGTACGGATTGAGTGTTTCTTACATTGTAAGAAACGCAGGTTCCTTTCGTGGCTCATTTGATCAAAGGTTAGCTTCATGCCTCACACAATCACGGGTCCCGTCTCAACACAATCGCTTCCGTAATCACATCTATCATGAACCATGACCATTCATCTCTCGTGATCGCATTAACATGCTTCAAGTGGAAGATAAAGTTAACAGTAAATGTGATCACCAGCCTAGAAAAAAGCACACCTAGTCGTAATTCTCCTCTTACCTGCACTCAGGAAAAATTATAGCACTCCTTAGCCAACCATTTCATGGTATGCACTAGTTAAGTAAGCTAGTAGAGCTACATAATGCACAGACTTTCTCCTAGCAGTTTTCTAATTTCTTTGGTCTGGGTTAGGTTTTCGGTTTTGCTCCATCCTCTTCCCACGGCCCAGAGTCCAATTTTCTAAACGATACTATATATTTTCATAAATGAAAAATTCCATTGCACAATCACAAGTCAATAATTCATTCGGGTTCAAATTTATTTTTTTGGTTACACACTGGATAATTGGCTCCATTCCAATCGCCTAGGTTTAAAAAATTTCGATCAGGAAACTGAAGTGACAAAGAGGAGTAAATCATTTACCAGTGACAAGTTCAGCAAACATAATAGGTGATTGTGATTCTAAGCCACAATGTTTTCAATGTAAGCAGACACAAAAGGGGCCCGAAAATGTGGCCCTAACATATGCCAGTATGCTTATAACCACAGTTTCTTATAGTCATTTACTTGTATGCATTTCACTGTAAACAGTAAATTTCTTTGACAACAAATAGGAAACAACTCATTATCGTTGCTACACACGGGGAAGAAAAAAATTAAACGAATAAAATGTCATTAGAAACGGTCATGGGAACTTTTCATGGATTGTGTCCGGTTGTGATTGAGTTGCTGTTTGGAGGAACTTTGCAAGTATTGTGACTACGTGCTACGAGTTTTTGTCTCTAAATAGAAACAAATTCTGAAGCACAAAGTAACGTGTAGCTAGAAAACGTCCGTTTTGGGCACTCCCTTCTTTAAACATCGATTCCTGTGCTTCATAAATTCTTTCGCAATAATCCGACTGAGTTTGCGCGGTAAAAATGCATAATGTGATGCGCAATAAAACCCAGAAGGTGGTTCAATACAGTATCAATAAACCCACGAACGATATGATATCCAACAAAGATGACAACAATGGTCATTGTACTACTAACGTTTGACCTTTCTGTACAAAACGAATTGTGTGTCGGCAGAAGTATTTTGTATTCAGAAATGTCTACTTTAAGAAAGAAGTCGACAAAATCAAAGGGGTACGTCTCGGCCGAGACGTGGAAATTTTCGGACGACTTCATTTACCTCTGCTATCCATTGCAATGCTAACACCTTCACCAGAAACATCCACATTTCTGGGCCTGATACATAAACTACTTCCTTCTACTAATGGTGACTTCTATAAGTTATACTTTTACATTGAATCGTTTCGTGGCAGTTGGTATGCAGCTCCCTAGCCTTACCCCGGCCTTCCTACCCTGCCACAGGTGTCTTTGGTTAGAACTGCGCCTGCGAGGGAGGGTAAAAGCAGCGGCAATAATTCTGAGTCATCTTTTTCGCTTGTTCTCTCATTGCTGACGGTGTCAACTCCACCTCTGATATACTAGATATTTTAAACCAAATAATTTGCCGATTTTCAGGGTAACCACAAGGCAGCAACATAAACTCATAAAACAATTTGCGTTCTAATCTCAACGTCAATGAAAAGTTCTCTCCAATATCTATCGCTGCGCTAGTCAAATAGGATCAAAATGAAACTACGATCCAATTTATTTTCATTAATATTCCACGCAAAAATTACCGACGATAAAATAAAGTTAATCGGACAAGTATAACATAGTATTAAATGCACTTTTAATGTACCCAATCGAACCAAACATTTACTAGACATATTCTCAACGATTACTTAAGTGTCAATACTTAGTTCGTAAAAGTCTCTGTGATTGGTCAAGACCCGGTATCATGATGAAATCTGTATTGTAAAAGGAATCATTATACAATGGGAGCAGTCGGATTTCGTTTGATGATGCTGTTTCCCTTGGTGCCAGGCGGCGCCACCTACACCCGGGACCGCCCACGCGGAGGGCGGCGAGACCTCTGGGCGATTACTCTTCGCCCCTCCCCGCCCACCCCGTCCAGGAGGTCGCGCTCGAGCGGAATTTTCGCGTTCAGATTGGATCAGAGTTGGAAATTACCTGGGAGCTGGATGTTCATGGAGCCTAAGAGGATGACGAGACGCGCCGACGTGATTACTCAGCGCGCAAGCGCATTACCGCGCGCCAAGTCAAGCGGGCCATCCACCGCTCATTAGCTCCTCGGTCCCAAGTGCAAGTGCCCGTCGCCCCCCCCCCCGTCGCAGCGCCGCTCGACACCCACAAAGCGCCGGGCTCAACAGTTGTTTCTGAACAACGCCAATTTACATTCAATAATAACACAGAACAAAATTGTCAGACTCAAAGACTTGACTCATGTTTATGTATGTCGTCCCGCTGAATGCGAACCCGAAGCTAGAATTGCGTCATGAACTATCAATTGTTTTTTTTAATTGCAAAAAACTGCTTTGAAATTTACATTTTACCATTTCACGATGGTTTTTCACGATTTAAAAAAGCAACAGCTGCAAGGTGGTGGCGTAGTTCTGGCTTAGAATTCGGATTTAGCACGTCAACATACACAGAGAAAGATTTATCAAGTCTTTAAATCTGAGAACGTTTGTCTTCTGTACAGTGTAATGCTAAAAGACATTGAAATTTAGTATTGTCATGTGTTTTTCGCGATTTAAAAAAACGATAGTGTTGTGGCGCAATTCTGGCTTCGGATTCGGACTTAGCGCATCGACATACATAGAGAGTCGTCTCTAAAGTCTTTGGGTTTGAAAACTTTTTTTTATTTTGTGAGCCTAAAAATTTCCACCCTGAAAGTATATGCTCAATATGGTTTCAGAAAAATGCCATTGTGACTAGCACATTTATTTAATAGTACCTTGGTTTCAAATATTAACTCAAACAGTTATTGCTAAATTTCACTCCTTGAAACTGCGTATTACCTCATTCCAGAGACACATGCACTTTAATACATTACATCATTTTTAATAGTTTGCCAAGTTTTCCCTCGAAAGAAAATAAAATCAGCTGAAAAATACAATTATATGATAAGTAAGAAGTCAAGCAAATGCGAAAAACATAATCATATTTAAACAGAATTTAACTAGGATTTCTTTAATAAAACTATTAATTTCATATTCGTCTTCGGCTGAAGTGTCAAAACTTTCTTTATCGAAAGCAATTCTCTTCTAGATATAACTTAATCGATATAGTTTACTTTAAATAAACAAAAAATGAAACATCAGCTTCATTTCCAGGGCAGATGATACATATTGAATCCAAACATTGTTTTATTTTTTTTTTTTTTTTTTTTTTTTTTTTTTTTTTTTTTTTTTCAATTTTCAGAAGTTATATTGACGTGACGATTCATTTAAACCGATCTTCGAAAAATAATACAAGAGACTAGAGCCCATAATCAGAAGAACTCAATTATTTGCTTTTTCAGTATTCTATCATCTATTTTTTGTCATTTGGCCTCATCACCATCACCTGCAAATCTTCAAATGAAACAGATTCTCCCTTCCAATGAAACAGATGATTCAAGTCAAGTCTTATATTTACTTATCTTAACATTCATCAGGCCACAGGAAGCTGTGAATCATCGTGTGTTTACTTTGTTAGTGCATAATACTCTCACAACAACGGGGCAGCTCAGGTTTCAGCTGTAACTAACCACTTGAAAATGAATATTTCTCAAATACACTTGTAAGCACATTCAATTAAACGACCATTAACATGCACTCGATACCGCGAATTTCCACGAAAAAGTCGAGCAACCGCCGGCCTGTGTGTGCGAAAGGGCCGTAAAGCGCTTATCGTGATGGCCCGCTTATTCCGCATATCCGCAACCAGGGAGTCGGCGCGGCGCGGGCCGGGGCGGAG
>BOPP01000028.1:6561718-6581054 GCA_017312745.1 Gryllus bimaculatus
GCGCGGAGGCGGCGGGGGCGGCGGGCGCTGCGTGCGCCCGGGGTGGAGGGCGGCACTCGATCTCCCGCCCACGTCGCCCACCGCAAATCGCCCCGCGCCTTCAATTATGGCGCGAAGCCGCGCGGGCGCAGCAACACACGACCAGGCGCTAGGAGGGCGCTTGGACCCCTGCTGCTACCTCCCGCCTGCCCTTCCTGCCTACACTTCCCCACCTTCCCCGCCAAGCCTCCCTCCGACTCCTCCACTGTGCCCTACCCAGCCTCAATCCCTCACCAACCCTCGTCCACGTCCCACCTCCATCCTCTCCTGCCTCACTTTCCTCGTTTCAACCCACCTCGCCCCACTCCTGCGTCTCCCCCGCTTGCCCCCCCCCCGGCCTCCACCCTCTCCTCGCCGACCACCCCATCTCCCCTCTCCGTCAAGCCGTCACCGCCCTCCCACCCTCGCCAGAGTAAACACGATACCAACCTCTGCGCACTCATCAGTTCACTTATTCCCCAGTCCCATTGCTCCCGCTGCCCCGTCTCAGAATAAACCGCGTTGCACCACACGACGTCGGTCCGACCAGCCGCCTAAACCACGAACCCTCCGCTACCACCCGGAGTCCGCAGCTCACTCCACCTATAACAACCCTCTCCTCCCAACTACACAGCTTTTGTCAAATCCACGGGCGGCTTCCAATCTCTCCCCCCGCGTTGCCCCCCGCGCTTTCTGTCGATTAATCCCCAGGCTCCTCCGCCCCGTCTCTCGAGCCCCCAGCCTATCCTACCTGCAGCCGCGCGCCCCATCCTTGCGGCGACGGCGGCGCGCCTCGCTAGTATGCGCTAATACCACGGGGGCCGTGCGGACAGGCCCGCGCCGCCGATGAAATATAACGTTTGTTTTGAAAGTGCCGGAGCTCCCTCTGCTAGTTAAAAGACATAGGCGAACTTTAAATACGGCCGAAGGCGGCCTCCGGGGGCTTTACATAATAATCCACTCAAATTCTTTGTTCGATTGCTGTTAGCTGACTAACTTCGGGATCATTTTTTTTTGCCTCCCTTGGCCCGGTGGCATGTGCCTTGCCATCTAGACCCTGACCTGAGCTGAAAAAACTAATTTCCGCTGATACGCTGATAAGTAGAGAACTACTAAGAGTGTAGTGAGAGTACCACTCTGCGAGTACTCTCAGTTACAATTACTCTATTTAATTTTTGCAGATTTTCTTTTCTGTGAAGTTCTCATAACGACGAGTTCAATGTTCCCTCAAACTTGTTGAGACCTGATATCAATTGACGCTTCTTTCCAGTGAGTCATCACGGAAGAGTTTAACAATACGGTAGCCAGCATCTAGGAAAGATCGCGAGGGTATCAAAGAAGACCAATTTATAGTATGCCCATAAGTAAAACTTCTTCGGCGAAGATAGAGACCAATTGAACTTTAGATGCATTAGAGCTCGATGGCAAATAAATATCACAGCTTTTGATAATACTGTAAAAAGGATGATTTTTTAAAAAGATTAGATTGATTTGAAAGTGAATGCTCACATCAGAAAACTGGAAGCTAGTTCAATAATAAGATGTACAGAGTTCGGAAGTCATGTACGTCCTGCCAAAAATTGTGCAAATATCTGTGATTAGACGGCAATTAAAAATCATTTTACTGTTACTCCATGCTCGTACTCCTCTTCGTGCTGTAAGAGCAAGATTGTTGTGCGCGGGTTGCTACCAAGACATGGCAGGTCTCGGAAACTGACAAAGTTCACTCCATAAAATAACCACTGCGCAATATTTCATCTCGTCTGCTATTTAGAGAGTCTTGACGCTATACGTTCGTTTAATTAGGTCTTTCATAGCGCGGTGTATTACGCAATGAAGGCGTCGGAGAGACCTTTACTTGGCGTTTCGCCGGAATGAATTGCAGCGCCGCGGAGCGTGAGGAGGGGCGGGGCGGAGGCCGGCCCACCAGCGCTCTCTCCCGGCGAGTAAATTGAAAACGAAGCTCCGTGCGAACAACACTTTAAGACACGAGGATTATAAAAGCTTTCTCCTGCGAATCCTCGTGCATTACAGTTTCTCTTCATCCACGCGCACGAGACACGATGGGCCGGCGGCGCGCGGGCTCGCGCACGTACTTAGCTGCCGGGGAATCTGCTTAGCGTGAAACTAAATTTGAGAACCAATTTCTACCTCGGGTCTCGGAAGCAGAGCCGAAAAATTAACCTTTTAATCTGCCTCTAATTATCCTGCGGCAAAAGTGATCCGGGACGCGCAAGGAGAGGACACGCAAGAGAGAGAGGCGCGTAGGGAAAGAGGCTAGAGGAAGAGGAAGAAAGAGGAGGAGGAGGTAGAGAGCGCGCCCTGCCTTGCCGAAAAATGCGGAGGGGCTAAGCGTATACGGAGTTCATCTTTAATCTTCTGCCTTATTAACCATAGCTTTAGTGAAAGGTTGGGCCGCGCCGTGCGGTGTCGGCTGCCGGGGCCTGGGGGCTGGCGGCGCGGCGCGGCGCGGCGCGGCGCGGGTGTCTGCTGTCCTCCTGTCCTCACGCTCCCGTAAACCTTCGTCGTAAAATGTCAACCCCCCTTTCGCCGCCGACAAAATGTCTGCCTCGCCCCCGCCCGCCCAAAGGACACGGTCCATTGTCTCGCCTTGAAACGCGGCCCCGGGGTAAGGCGCGGCGCGGGGCAGGGCGAGGCGAGGAGGGTGGGGCGGAAGGGGCGAGGTGCTCGGCGTTGACGATGCTTCGTTCGCTGGCGCAACCTCTCGGGCAGCGCAGTGGAGGCGCAGGCCCCGTCTGCCAGGCAGCCAGCCAGCCAGCAGCTCAGAAGCGCTTCGCCATATGATCCCCTGAGTTCAGACGCCTTTGCTTCCTCTATTCTACATGTTCCATTTCGCCTTTGGAGCACATTTTACCTCTCCACAAAATGTTACACCCCCAGACCAAAAATGCTTTTTGAAATCTCTTTTTACTCTTAATCCTCACTTAATTGTTTTCCATACCAGTAATATAAATGACCCCTGTCCTGTTAGAAGAAGTCGTACATAAATGGGCGTTTTGCGGAACAAATGTCGTATTAGCATTTTAAGACACGAATGATTGCGTCAGCACTTTGTGACTTGTGTCACTGTGACACGTGTCACTTTCAGACAATCGTGGCAAGAGAATAGTGAGGAGGTAGTAGTAAACGGAACAGTCGATCACCGTTTTGTGGCACAGATGTCGAATACCCGAGACGTCACAAGAATGAAGTTTTGGAAAATTACGTTAATACCAAAAATAGAGTATGCAACTCGTATATAATGTGTCTTTATTGCATTCATACAAATTTGAAAACCAGGTAGCGTATTTATTTATCGGATATTGACAATTGATTCTTCTGTTATCTTCATCTCCCACATATTTTCTCAGCACCGGTTCTTGGAAGGAATCAATTTTTTGGAGTACTGTCGGCTTTTTTCGGTTTCAATATCATTTGTGCTCTTTCCACACTTAGAATAGTAACCGTCGATTTCTTTAAGATTAATTTTGGTTTAGATACAACTGAACATACGCTCGCTTGTCATATTTTATATAACACTCCTTCTTGTCGGATGAGCGAGATTTGGTTATCTACATTCTGTTACTATATATTAAATTTGTACCAGGTCCATTTACTGTATATAGTAGTTTTGTATTAACTCATGTAGAGAGTTATCTTCCAATTCCTTAATAGAAAGTTTCTAGAGTGACTAGTGATTCCTTATCTTGGCTTGAAATTGACTCCAGTAAAAGGATATTTAAGAGTGCACAATCGGTGACGTATATGCCAGTTATCAAACGTTAAAACTCTTTCTTAGAAAGATCCCTATATGATCACGTGCAAGATTCCTGCAAAATCAAATTTCTAGGTTAACTTTAAAGAACTTTAACATCACATTTCGATGAGGTTAATAATACAGCAGAGGATTCACAGTGAGGGATTTGCGTGATCTTCTGGTCAAATAGAAACGTCAACATCGGTAAGCACAATGCCTCTCGAGAAAGTTTTTCCAGGCAACTCTAGAACAAATTTACCGGCAGCACGGCAGTGAAGTAAATGAGAGTTTCTAGTCCGAATCGAAACTGCCTTGGAGCACTCGCACATTCCTAGTTGTTCCAAGGCCGTAATTTTAACATAAACATAGATACAAAAGAAAGTGTTCGCATTTCTTGGCTCAACGAGTGATCACTTCGCCCCGACGAATCGACACCCCGCAATCAGGTCGCCCCCTCGCCTCGTTGCTCGGCTCCACGTCGCCACACCACCCCGTCGCCTCGTCGCCCCGGTCTTGTCGCCTTGTCGTCTCTTCTTCCCATCACCCCGTTGTTCCGTCGCGCATTCCCCCGTCGGCCCGTCAACCCGACGCCCCGTCGTCCGGCTGTACTGATACCGCGACGCGACGCGACGAGACACACCGCCCCGCCGTAGCCGGAGCCAGCGTTTGAGGGCGCACAGCGGCAGAAGTTTTACGAGCAGCTCCCAGACACCCCGCATCGCGCCGCGCCACGCCACGCCCACCGATCTCACGTTGTCTTCCACGAGCAATTAACCCCAGCACAGAGAATATTTTTTATTACCTAATTAGCGACGGTAAATAAATTTTACTTTCAAGGAAGCCGCCAGGAGGCGCCCGAATTTACTCTGGTGAAATATAGACGCTCTGAGAAAAGTCTTACTCTTGGGGTTCGCGTTAGCCGCAGTATGCTGGCTGCTATTAATGAATTTTGAAAGACCTTCTTTTTCATCTTCGTCACGCCCCGCCGTCTTTACTTTGCTTAAACGCCAGATGTCTTTTACGGCTTTCGCCGACAGAGTGCGCTAAGAGCATTCGCTTTACCTCCAATCAGAGCATAAGCATCCTCAGCTCCTCCGCGCTGAGGAACCAATGAACATTACAAAAGTGATTTTATAATAGTAGTTTATACAATTAGTTTATAATGTGAAACTTTACTGTATGAGCACATGTTCTGAAAACGAGCGACGATAGGAGCGTGTTTGCAAACTTGTACGAATAATAAAGACATTATAAACGAGTTGCATACGCTTTTTTTTTATAATAGCTTTATAAATTTATAACAGAATCAAACTTAATTTTGCGAAACAACCATCTTGTGGCGTCTGGTGTATTTGACATTTGTGCAAAGAAACTGTTAACGGCTGTTCCGTTTACTTTTACGTCCCCACGTTACTCTCGCTATGATTGGCTGAACTTGTGATTTTATTGTGATTCACCCCACAAACTGCTGATACGTCATGAATTGTGCTGCAAAATGCCCGATTATGATCGGTTTCTTGCAACACAAAGATAGTTTACAATGCTGGTAAATTTTAAAAAAATTAAAAATCTTCTTAGGTCTTGAAAGTGAGTATCTAACTAATGTTATTTCTCAAGTTTTAGTTGAAATATTTCACACAAACATTCATTTAAAATCAAAAAAAATTAAAAAGGAACATTTTCTAATCTCTCTCTTTCTGCACATTAGCACGGATGCTAGAAGACCGTTACCAGAACATGGTTTTCTTCACATTAAAAGTTAAAACTTAAATAATCTTCAAAAGAAAAAAATGAATAAAATAATTTGAAAAAAAAGGCTCGAATGCTTTGGTGAGCAATCCTAACGAAGAAGTCTTCCGAAATTTACAGTTTCTCTTAGACAACAACCTATATTCACCAGTCAGGATTCTGCAGCTACCAGACCCATTTCGTTCCCAAACTACCGCCTGCTGCCTCATCTTCTGGCAGACTTCAAAGTCAATTTCCTCGCAACACATTGTTACGCAAACACGTTAACTTGAGAAAAAATGGCAACCGCGCTTGCCACCAACTTTTCCTTGCGAGCTGAAAGAAAAAAAATACTTGGCGGGAAGTTAGTCCCCGTTAACTTTAGTCATTGCAGTGATTAGAGTTAACAAGGTTTTTAACATTTATTTTTAGCCAGCGACTTGCGCGCAGGCGCTGCCGTGCGGGCACGATCCAATTTGCGCAAGCACTCATAAAAATTAAAAGCAAGTGGCAGCACTGCGTCTTTGACACAGCGGCTTCTTAAGCGAGGACGTGCAAACAAGTTTTTCCGCCTCCGCAAACAATGCAGGCGTGTGTATGGCGGAGGCTTAATGCTGACAAAAATTAAATATTCACAGGGAATATGACAAATTTATTTCGGAGAACGATAACCCCCCGGCAAGCTAATTTTAAGATATTTCCCTAACTCACAGTTTCGTATGTTTCTTTATGATTCCGAAGAAATAATTATTTTAATAGTTCACATCATTCTCTTTTACCTTCAGAACATAACTGCAAATTTTGCATATTTTAATTGAAAAGTTAAAAATGTATGCAAAGAACCAACAATTATTGCAAAATTGATTTTTCTTTCTTTTTATTTTGACCATGGTGATGAATTTACTTAGAACAAAAAATGTTTTGAATTTTTACCAAAAATATACAATCTTCTAATTAAAACATACAACAGTGTCAATTTCTTCACTTATAATAATCTTGCATTCCTCAAAGAAATTCTGATTTAATGTGAGGAATTTTAAAACAAATATTGTGTACACTGAAATCCACAGAGTATGACTTCCCACTTTCTTTCTTGTAAGAAACCAACTCTGGTGATTAGAAAGACGAAAGTGATTTGAAACGGACTCCTAAGTTTTTTCTCTGAAGAATAGAACAAGATGCATCAAATGAATCGGCGTATTGCAGAGCATTCGCTAATTTTTAGAGGTTTGAAGGGGCGGTCCTTTGGACCCAGAAGGCGAGAACTTTGTGGCGAATTGCTGATATTTTTTTCTTTCTTACTTGTTAGCATTTTTATGCATATTCGTTTTACACAATGTCACTTCTAACAAGACTCAGTAAAAACTTTTTACCACAGTCGAGCAATATTATTCAGTATTATTCAGTTGGAGAATGAACAATCGATGAATCGGTTGGACCTTTTATTTTCTTTGGTCTCTTCCATGGCGTAATCTGCAGACCCTTTTCTAACTTCTTGGATAGTTTTAGCTTCAATAGTTTTTGCCAAAACATTGTGCAAAATCTGTGCTCCAAGCGTTCTCTCGCGGGCAGGGAAAAACAAAAACGCGACAAACCCGTACGACTAGATCTCGCATAGTGGCTACTACTTTGAACCTTCTTTTATTTTTTTACCCCAGACTCATGCAGATTGCCCAGATGAAGATATTCCCTTCGATAGACGACGTGGGGCTGTGGACACGACAATTTCTTTCCTATAATTTTTGGGCAGGTCTGGCAGTATAGATATTCGAGTTCTCTTGTACAATAGAAAGATTTCAGACCTTTGCTCTAGTACGTTAAAAAGTGTCATTGTTTTTTTCCAATCAAATGTGTAATTTTAAATACATTACTTGAGATTTTGTTTATATTTGTCTTGTAATTTTTTGTTATACATATTTTCTTTGACCAATATCTAAACACTAATAAAGTCTTTCTAGCTTCGTTTTGATAATATGTTCTTTCGTATATTGTCTTTAGATATTGTCTGAACATAATACATAATGCATTACTTGAAGTGTACTTCTTTTCAAAGATGTAAATTACTAATTTCGAATTCTCGCGCTCAAACACTGAATGAGCGGCCCAGAATGCACTTCCCCGTCTAGATATTTTCGTAGCGAAAAGCCACGGCCACAGCGACAACAAGGTCAACCCCCGACCCTGATGGCGACGGTGGGAATGCCAAACACTGTGGGGCAACACACACAGGCGGCGAGGTCCGAAGGGCGGGGGCGGCGGGGGCGGGTGGCCCCGAGCGCTGGCGCGCGAACCATCGATCGTGCGATGGGGCAGGGGTGGGGCGGGGGCGAACAGTGCCGTTGGTGCGGCTGGGTGCCGGCCCGGCGCTGGCGACCGCCGGCGCTTTTTTGCCCTCGGCGAAAGACGTGGAGTGCGTGTGACAAATATTCCGATACATCGGCTCCCACGGCCTCGGGCCACGCGCCCCGCCGCCCCACCGCCGCCCCCGGCCCTTCGGACCTCGCCGCCTGTGTGTGTTGCCCACAGTGTTTGGCATTCCCACCGTCGCCATCAAGGGTCGGGCGGTTGACCTTGTTGTCAGCTGTGGCCGTGGCTTTTCGCTACGAAAATATCTAGAACGGGGAAGTGGCATTCTGGGCCGCTCATTTCAGTGTTTGGGCGCGAAGAATTCTAAAATTAGTAATTTACCATCTTTGAAAAGAAGTACACTTCAAGTAATGATTATGTATTATGTTCAGACAATATCCTTAAAACAATATACGAAAGAAACATATTATCAAAACAAGCTAGAAAGACCTTTATTAGTGTTAGATATTGGTCAAAGAAAATATGTATAATAAAAATTACAAAGCAAATTATAAAACAAAATCTCACGTAATGTAATTTAAAATTAACATTTGATTGGAAAAAAACAATGACACTTTTTTAACGTTCTAGAGCAAAGGTCTGAATTTTCTCCTATTGTCCAAGAGAACTCAATATCTATACTGCCAGACCTGCCCAAAAATTTAGGAAAGAAATTTGTCGTGTCCACAGCCCCAACGTCGTCTATCGAAGGGAAATATCTCATCTGGGCAATCTGCATGAACCGTCTGGGGTAAAAAAATAAAAGAGGTTCAAGTAGTAGCCACTATGCGAGATCTAGCGTACGGGTTTTGTCGCGTTTTGTTTTTCCCCCCCTGCCCGCGAGAGAACGCTTGGAGCACAGATTTGCACAATGTTTTGGCAAAAACTATTGAAGCTAAAACATCCAAAGAAGTTAGAAAAGGGTCTGCAGATCTAAACGCCATGGAAAAGAGACCAAAGAAAATAAAAGGTCCAAACCGATTCATCGATTGTTCATTCTTCCAACGAATAATACTGATAATATTGCTCGACTGTGGTAAAAAGTTTTTTACTGAGTCTTGTTAGAAAGTGACATTGGTGTAAAACGAATATGCAAACAATGCTAACAAGTAAGAAAAAAAAATACTCAGCGATTCGCCACAAAGTTTATCGCCTTCTGGGTCACAAAAGGACCGCCCCTTCAACCTCTTAAAAATTAGCGAATGCTCTGCAATACGGCCGATTCATTTGATGCATCTTGTTCTTAAATTCTTCAGAGCAAAAAAACTTAGGAGTCCGTTTCAAATCACTTTTCGTCTTTCTAATTCACCAGAGTTGGTTTCTTACAAGAAAAGTAAAGTGGAAGTCATACTCTGTGGATTTCAAGTGTACACAATATTTGTTTTAAAAATTCCTCACATTAATCAGAATTTCTTTTGAGGAAATGCAAGATTAATTATAAGTGAGAAATTGACACTGTTGTACATGTTTTAAATTAGAAGATTCGTATATTTTTTGGTAAAAAATTCAAACATTTTTTTTCTAAGTCAATTCATCACCATGGTCAAAAATAAAAGAGAAAGAAAAATCAATTTTGCCAATAATTGTTGGTTCTTGCATACATTTTAACCGTTTCAATTAAAATATGCAAAATTGCCAAGTTATGTTCTGAAGGAAAAGAGAATGAGTGAATATAAATAAATTATTTTTCGGAATCATAAAGAAACATACGAAACTGTGAGTTAAGGGAAATATCTTAAAATAGCTTGCCCGGGGTTATCGGTTCTCCGAAATAAATTTTGTCATAATTCCCCCTGTGAATATTTAATTTTGTCAGCATTAAGCCTCCCGCCATACACACGCCGCATTGTTTGCGGAGGCGGAAAATTGTTTGCACGTCCTCCGCTTAAAGAAGCCGCTGTTGTCAAAGACGCCGTCTGCAACTTGCTTTTAATTTTTATGAGTGCTTGGCGCATAATGGATCGTGCCCGCCGGCAGCGCCTGCGCGCAAGTCGCTGGCCTAAAAATAAATGTAAAAACCTTGTTAACTCTAATCAGCTGCAATGACTAAAGTTAACGGGGACTAACTTCCGCCAAGTATTTTTTTTTTTTTCCCTTTTCCCCAAAGCCCCTTTCCCGCAACCCAAGGGAAAAGTTGGTGGCAAGCGCGGTTGCCATTTTTTCTCAAAGTTAACGTGTTTGCGTAGACAATGTGTTGGGAGGAAATTGACTTTGAAGTCTGCCAGAAAGATGAGGCAGCAGGCGGTAGTTTGGGAACGAAATGGGTCTGGTAAGCTGCAGAATCCTGACTGTGAATATAGGTTTTGTCCTACGAGAAACTTGTTAAAATTTGGAGATCTTCTTCGTTAGGAATTGCTCAACCAAAGCATTCGAAGCCTTTTTTTCAAATTATTTTATTCATTTTTTCTTTTGAAGATTATTTAAGTTTTAACATTTTAATGGAAGAAAACCAGTTCCTGGTAACGGTCTCTAGCATCCGTGCTAAATGTGCAGACAGAGAGAGATTAGAAAAATGTTCCTTTTTAATTTTTTTTGATTTTAAATGAATGTTTGTGCTGGAAATGTTTCAGTATCGAAAAACTTTGAGAATACTTCGATTAGAGCATATAAGATACTCCACTTCCAAGAAACCTAGAGAGAATTTTGTAGACCGGTCTATTGATTAGTTAATAATTTTGTACGTCAGCAGCATTGTATATATACTAGTCTACTTTGATGTTTAGGAGACAGAAGAACAGACGCATAATAATCAGGGGTAGGTTCTCGCAATGATGATCGTGCTGAAGAGATATTAATCGCATGACACGCGATCACTTCAGTGTAACCTTTTCTTGGGGAGTCGAATCAACATATATGCAAATGCCAACAGTTCAACCTCACCAGAAACATCCACACAACGAGTTGTAGAGCTATGGGCGGGTGTGACAGTAAACGTAAAATAAACACGGAAACAGCCTCGTTATACCCTTATAGTCTTTTTAATTGCAGTGACTATATATCTGTCACTAAATAACAACATATCTGCCAAAAAGTATGGTTGTTATTACGGCATATTAAAGTTAAGGTGTTTTGGATTCAATAAATTAATAACAGTCTAGGTTATATATAAAAAAGCGTATGCAAACCCGATGTCTATTAATGTCTTCTACATTCGTTAAAGACAGTTTGTTCAAACACGCCTCCCTAGCACTCTGTCGCTTCCCCGTTGTCTCTATTCAGGAGACTCTTATTGGGTCATAGAACAGCTATAAGTTTCAGCACTGTCTATTAACTAATGTGACTGAAGGGAAGAGCTGAGCTAATAATTAATAAATAAATGCCACTTTTGTAACTGTAACATTAGATATTCTTGCAGTCCATCGTCTCGTCGCACGTGGAGTCTTTGCATGGACATGCTTATGCTCACTGAATTGGCCATAGGTAAAGCGAATGCTCTTAGCGCACTCTGGTAGGCCGAAGCCGTAGAGAGGTGAAGTACAACCTGGCGTTAATGCCAAAATCAATCTAGATAATAGACTGAGATAGTCGTGGGCGATAGACGCAATGTATGAAAAAATAAGAAGTGTGCTCGCACTATATCAATTAGTGTGAATAGCACACACCAGCAGTACTGCCATACGGCAGAGATAACTCAAACGCGCACCATCACACAACAAATTATATGGCAGCTCTCTCTTCTTTCACTCAAGTAGGGCGACTAACGAACAATTCAAAAAACAACCAATGTAATACTTCGGTCCAATAGTCGCTCACTCGCTGCGCTTGGAACACACTGTTAGAGAGTCCATATTATTTAACGTTACGGCTGAATTAGAAGTAATGAGAAAAACAAATATCTGCACTCTCTGTGCTGACTGGGTTAATAATTTCAAGTACACATCTGTCCAGGCACAAGAACAAACATGTAGCCAGATCGGTGGGCGTGGCGCTGGCGAGGGCGCGATGCGGGTTGTCTGGGAGCTGACTGCACTCACGTAAAACTATCATATGTTTGTGAGACGCCGGCACAACAAAAGGTATCACGGCTCCGGTACCGGCGGGGCGACGGATGTGTTACGTCGTTCGACGATACCGCCGGTCCGAGTCAGATGATAATCCAGTACAGCCGGACGACGGGGCGTCGGTTGACACATCGGAGAGGCAAGAGCAATTGAGCGGAAGTACAGTAACGCTCACGCGATTGAGAAGTACGATAACGCGTGGTAGTATTGGTAAGAAAAGAAGTACCTCAGCTCGAATATGTGCGCAGACCAAGACTCGAGCGCCGGGTTCGAACGCAGGACGGAGAAATCTGGTAATTCTAAAGAGGTGGTGGGGACGTACGTTCGGATCCTAAGTCAAACAAGGGGAGGCGAGCAGGGGGAGAGTTACCTCTGATTGTTGTGATATGTACGTCTCGCTCTGGGTGCCAGGCGGGCCGAACGAGCGATTCACACCCGGTCGCAGTCGCTGAGGCCACAACGAAGATCGCAAGGACACGACGAGACTCTTCTTTTGTGGCACCGATTTCTACTATTGCTTTCACTCGCGTCCACCTAAACCCCTGCCCCACAGCGCCTTGGAAAACTAGGCATGTGCGAGTGCCCACAAGGCAGTTACGATTCGGGACTACAGATCACTGCCGAGTGTTATCGCTCGTCACTTCGCCGTCTGACGTCGAATATGTAATTCGTCTCGTATTCAGAGTATTGATCCATGGGAGTATAGAGACTGAATATTTCTACTCCGAGAGTCGGATATTTTGTGCCTCAATCGATGTTGCGTTGGTAACTCTCGTAAGTCCAGGAAGATTCACGCAAATAGCGCAATTCAGCATGGTGAAGAGACGTCTGCCGTGGTATATACTTAACGCTCATCGAATTAGATGTTGAGCATGTTAACGAGTTCTTTACCACGAGTTAACAAGCCATTAAGACACATTTGATTTTTGCAGGAATCTTGCACGGTATCATATAGGGATCTTTTGAGAGAAGACGGACGCAATGTAAAAACGTTGTCTCATGACTAACTGAGGACATAGCTACTCATCCGTAATCTGTTGCTCCTACGCGTCCCTCTAAAGATCGCCTATATGCTGGGCGAGCTCGAGTTCGCTCCCCAGCCCAAGATAAGAATCACTAGTCACCTTCACCCAGAAACTTTCTATTAAGGAATGACACGCATAACATCTCTACACGAGTCTTTTAATAACACAACTACCTGATACAAAGCCCCGACCATGTTCACAAGAATCAGGACCTGGTACACACTTTAAAGAGTCTGATCAGTAGGAGGAACAGACATGTTACGGATAAACAATTCTCGGTCTCTATCCTGAACAACCGACACCAGAGAGTACACAGGAGATGTATATAAAATATGACAAGCGAGCGTTTGAATGACACAGCTATGTAACACTTAATTTCCAAGACTTACACATTAAACGGAGGTGAACTCCATGACGTGATGTTATAGCTCGTCCACTCTTCAGTTTGCGAGAGATGCAGCCACGAGATGATATCTGAAACCGAGAGGAAATAAACGATGCCGACAGTACTTGCGTCATGACTATCAAATTGTTCTCTATTATAAATTGAGTATACACTAATCACCATAGACTACTTGACAGGATTGCTTACAGTAGTATAATATGACTCAGCAGTGTATGTGTACAACAGACATGAGGATAGTAATTTCACATATCAGTGAGAAATCTCGTATATAAAAAATATAAGCATCAGCCCTGCTATAGGGTTGTGTTGGCCGCTAGTTCCGGAGAGCTAAAGAACTTCCGGATTTAGCAACTGTTAAATTTCGAGAGTATATCGATGCAAGATAGAGAAGACGAACACTATTATATATCAGTGTCTTCTCTACTTCTAAATCTTTGGGAAATCGAGAGTTGTCTTCTGGTAAGTAAGTTGTTCCACATAACCCCTTTACAATTCTTGAGACGATTGGATAGAATCTGAGTATTCTCGGTCGATATGTGCGATCTCTCATCGCGATTTAAAATCAAGATGCACCGAAAAATAAGGCGTTGGGAGCAAGGTATTGGTTGCCGTTCTTACAGCACTCTACTTAGGACTTTAGCGCATCGACAGACATAGAGAGTCGTCCTCTCTAAAGTCTTTGGGGTTTGGGTACCATACCACTATTCTCTTGTCCTTTATATCGTGAGTGGCATGGACAAGTTGAACAAAAATTGTTGTCATCACGCGTGAGCACCAACAAAGTCACAAAGAGTCTGCGAGACAGTAAGCACCAATCATGGCTTCAACAGTATGTCGTATTAAACTAGCAATATATACGCGACATTCCGAGTGTCTGAGGAAACGACCATATTATTTATATTAGTACTTGGTTTCAAATATTAACTCAACAGTTATTGCTAGAATATCGTAAACTCTCCTTGAACTTAACTAGCATAAGAAACGGGGTCATTTATCATTCACATTGACATGAGGATACGAAAAACTACGCACACTTTAAGTTGGATAGGATTAATAAGCATTACAAGTAAAAAGAGAATTTCAAAAAAAGCATTTTTGTGTCTTTGGAGAGTGGGTATGTGAATATTTGTCGTGCGAAATATATGTCCCGTAACAACGTAGACACGCTACACAAGCTAAGTATATAAAATGAGAACGATGCTAAAAATAGTAAGGCAAAGATCAAATAGTAGCTGGCATAGAAAGTATACAGGGAGGTACAAGCATAATAGGTGAAGAACACGAGAGCTATATAGTCATGAGGTCTGAGACACTATGAAGGTGAAGCGTAGGGCAGCCTGCGGTCATACTAGGAGTAAAACTATTAAATTTCATATTCGTCTCGGCTGAAAGTGTCAAAACTTTCTTTATCGAAGCAATTCTCTTCCTAGATATTAACTTAATCGAGTCACTATGCGCTACCCTCACTCACTTTAAGCATTAAAGCAAAAAGAATGACCGCACAAGCAAGTGGAGCTTTTCGCATTTCACCAGAACGCGCGAAGGATCGAAATACAGAGTTGCAAACGTCCGAGACCACACTGTTCGAGAGCATCCCTAAATAAGCCTTGGACACAATCTCGGACCTCAGCTGCGTCTTCGTTCTCTTTTTCTCTCTTGTTTCTTTCGTTTTGTCTCTCTCTGCTAGACTCTCTCTCGAGGGACCTGATCAGTGTATCCAAGGCGAGACAATGACCGTGTCCGTTGACGATTGGGCTCGGTCCTGCGTGAGAGAAGGCGCGACGAACGTATCGAAATAGTATAGAGAGAGGACCTGGCGAGGAGCCAATATAGAGCGAGCGAGAACGCGAATTGAAACTGTCTTTATTCTTAAGCGTAAGTGTCTATTATCGGGAGCGTAGAGGCAACTACTAGTATTTGTCAGATTCATGGAGACCCCGCCCCTCGAATCACCCAGCGCTCGCCACCCGTGCGACACAGCGTCACATGAGAACGAGAACTCACTCCCTCTCTCCAACAGGTGCACACCACGCGATAGATCCGACAACGCTCAACGTCTTGAGCTACGTGTCGGAGCGGTATCTTAACCACTTCACATCATAGCTAATGGTTAATAAGGCAGAAGATAAAGATGACACAGTCCCACGCATAGCTTGTGAATGCATCGTGCGCGCTTAAGCTCTCCGTTATCCTGCATATTAATTTCACCTGCCTCACAGGAGCACGGAGCGACGCGCGGCGCCAGTCTACAGGTCTCTCCATCGCTCCTGCCTCTCAATCTATTCTCACCTCTTGTCCTCACTAAGAGCACTGCACTATTCCCTCTCACTATATCCGCCTCTCAATACCACCTGCGTGTCTTCCGTAAGTCCTATCTATTGCCGCACGTCCCGGATTAACACTCTGACGCATATAGAACTAAATTGCCACTGACCAGTAAGACCTTAAAAGGTTAATTTTCGGCTCTGCTTCCGAGACCCGAGGTAGAAAATTGGGTTTCCTCAAATTTAGTTCTTCACGCTAAGCAGATTCCCCGGCAGCTAAGTACGCTGCGCGGCCGCGCGCCGCCGGCCGCATCGTGTCTGAGAGAGAGCAATGTACACTGCACACGAAAACGAGGCCAGACGCCACACCGGACGAGAACCAGCTGTTGTATGTTCGTCGCAAACGGTGCCCTGTAAAAGCGTTTATGTTTGTATGCGGCCCAGCGTTGAGAGCGCCTATCAGCCTGTCTTACAATTCTCACGCGGCAGTCGGCCGCGGGGGCACGAGAGCGTGTGGGCCGGGGCGGGGGGCGCGGAGGCGGCGGGGGCGGCGCCGGGGCTGCGCGCCCGCCTGCCGCCCTCCGGGAGCGCGTGGCAGCGCGGCGGCTCAGGGGCAATTCACTTTCCGCGGCCGCAACAACGAAGCCAAGTCGAGAACCGAGCATCCTGCTCCAAATCGCCGACGCCCTCTGCATCGTGGCCTTCGAGTTAATTAGGACGCGACGAAGGACACCGCCGCGCGGCCTACGGTGAAAAGCAAATCAATACGTTACCACACGAAACGGTGAGTCAGCTGAGCGGATACGAGGAGCAACATCTTCGTGTGGACCTAAATAGCAGACGAGATGAAAATATTGCGCAGTGGTAATTTTATGGAGTGAACTGTCAGTTCCGAACCCTGCTTGCTACCTGCCATGTCTTGGGTAAGCAACCCGCGCACAACAATTACCTCTGCTCTTTCCGAGCCAGCGTAGAGAACCGGACTATCGAGCTATCCGGAGTAAGCCCTACACTAGTAAAAATGACTTTTAAATCTCGCCCCGTCTACAACTCCAACAAATATTTGCAAACAATTTTTGGCAGGACGTACATGAACCTTCCCGAAACTCTGTACATCTTATTATATTGAAACTAGCTTTCCAGTTTTCTGATGTGAGCATTCGACATTTTCAAATCATCTAATCTTTTTAAAAAATCCACCTTTTTAAAAACAGTATTATCAAAAGCTGTGATATTTATTTGCCATCGAGCTTCTAATGCATCTAAAGTTCAATTGGTCTCATATCTTTCGCCGAAGAAGTTATACTTTAACTTATGGGCATACCTATAAATGGTCTTTCCCTCTTGATACCCTCCGCAATCTTTCCTAGATTGCCTGGCTAACCCGTATTGTTAAAACTCTCCGGATGGACTCACAACTGGAAAGAAGCGCCAATTGATTATTCGGCCAGGTCTCACAAAACAAGTTTGAAGGGAACATCTGAACCTCGTCGTTATGAGAACTTCCACCAGCATAAAGAAAATCTGCAAAAGAATTAAACCATAGAGTACATTGCGTTTAACTGAGAGTACGTCGCCGAGTGGTCTCTCTCCACTACACTCTTAAGTAGTTCTCTAACTTATCAGACGTATCACAGCGGCATCAATTCACTCTATTTCTTGAAGGTTACCATAACTAAACCTTTGAATCCGAATTTACCGAACTGTGCCACTCTCGCTGCCAATCGATAGCTAGGAGTGGTGATCTTTACGGAAGTTTTTTGCTTATGGGGCCGTCGCGCTCACCAACAGGCGCTCGAGCTCCAATTGCTACTCTAAATATACGAGAACTACCCAACGTCCACGTTTCGCCGTCAGATCGTCGGTCGTTCTGCCTCACTTTCCTCTGTTCACACGACCTTTTTTCCTATCCTTTCTTCTCTTCTTCTTTCTTCTCCGCCTCTCTTTTTTAAAGATCACGGTGTTTCCTGCGTTGCGACTCCTCCTTCCCTCGCGCTCGGCCCTCTCTCCGTATAGAGGGATCTGCGGGCACTTGGGCAGGCTGCTTGCCCGGGGGGGGCCCCCATCGGGGGGTGGGGAGAGACACTGTAAGGGTGGTTTCATTGGTAAATGGGGGGGGTGTTTTTTTTTTTGTGGTAGTATCTCCGGCCCCCGAGGGCCGAAGTGGGAAGAGGGAAATCAAGGATTCCCAGGCGAGGAGTTAAGGATCTCGGCATATTTATCCGGGAGAGTTAGGGGGACCTACCACGAATGCATCTCCCTCGCTCCACACCCGAAACAACAAGTAAAAACAAGCCGTCACCGCCCTGACCCGAAGGGATTGGCCGAATAAGGGTACGAGTCCTAGGCCGCAATACTCTTGTCTCTCTTCACTATTTCCGCTCGAAGCCAGCCCCCTCCGTCACCGTCGTAAGCCCCACCGCCGTCTCCACCACCCAACATCCCTACCGCCCAGCCGCACTTCGTGGGTCAACGTTCAGCACTCCACCTTTTGGTTTATACGTACGGTTTTGTCCGTTAGTCCATCCGGTAAGCCCACATAGCTTGTCACTCATGCCAACCACCTTGCTAGGTAATTGGGGAGGGGAGTTTGTGTTGGTTTCTTTGGCGGGGGCGATTCTCCCCACCTCAAGGACGTAGCCACGCCTATTTCTTAACCTTAACCTAGGCCCAAGCCCGCTCCGCCACCTATCCTGCCGTGCGCCGCGCCCAGTGGGTGGTGGGGTGGGGGGCCGACGCGCGCCGCCCTGCCGGTTCGGATATGCCATAACGGGCGGCGGGCTCGCGCGGCGCCGTGAATATAAACTTGGTTCGGGAGTCCGATGGGAATGGGAGCAGATAGGCTTAAATACGGCGAAGGCGGCCTCCGGGGCGCGTTAGCGACAACCGGGCAATTTGCGCGGGGCCCAGGGGCATGTGGCCTGCAGCCCTGCTGCCGGAAAGTTCGCGCACGTGAAGCGTCGTCGCCGTGCGCCGGCGGCGCGAAAGGTACTACGATCTGCGTTATCTTTCTTTGCGGCCGGTTCAATGTGATTATCCTATAGGGTGTGGGGTGTCGAGCGGTAGTTAACGAGAAACGGAGTATTATAGAGGAGGGAATGTATGAGAAAGGAGTCAGTCCATGCAGGACAGAGTAAGGAAGGTTCTTGGGCCGACTCGAAGATAGTTTGGGGGATTATACGGTGGGGAATACAGAATTTCTCTCTGGATTCGGTACTTTGCGGAACTGAGGAGTTGTGGAGTGTAATGTAAGTATGGCTGGTGGGAATGTTGACGGTGAAGTATTTCTCTCTTCCCGTGAGAGTTGAGCTTGCGTGGAGGGCGGGGTTGTTATAGTGGAACAGGGGGGTGAACGACCGACGGTGGAGTGGCAGAGAGGGGCAGCCCGGTAAAGAATAAATAGAAATAAAAGCCCGGCGGTGGCGAATGAACGCATCCCGGTTGTTTTTTCCTTCTGTTTATCAAGACGGTTAGTATCGGTAAATTTCTACGCAACATGTATCACGCGGGTCCATAATAATAAAACTAGATCTTTGGCAGTGTCAGGAAGAGGTTGGTTCTACATTTATGCAAAATTGACCCATCTGAATTCACAGAGTGTAAGTTTAAAACAAATCTTTCAAATTGCGTTTATGGTGTTTATCAAGGCAATCGTTATTTTACTCCAATATTTTATTTTTAAGAAATGTAGGATTTTTATAGTATGGTGAACTCCATGGCAGGTATTCGATTAGACAAGTGGAAGCCCACACGACTTCTCATTTCTCTGGCTTGTCACTCAAAGATAGCAG
>BOPP01000028.1:6586094-6596113 GCA_017312745.1 Gryllus bimaculatus
CGGGGGCGCGAGACGCAGCAGGGGCCGCCTGCAATTGATCCGCGTAGGGAGTCAATTGCTCTGCTAGGCGGTGGCCGCAGCGTATGGCCCAACGGGGGCATAGAGGCAGGGGAAGCAGGCAGGTTGCTGTGCGTGGGGGGCACGGCAACGTGAAACAAAGCGTGGACGTGGGCCCGGGCGTGGGCAGGCGTGGGCCGTGGAGGTCGGTGGGGTGCGGGGATGGGCGCCGAAGAGGAGTGGGAGGGCGAAGGTAATAGCGACGAGTATGGCGTAGGAGGGTGTGCGTGCGACGGGAGGACGTGGGGGGGAGTTGCGAGGGAGGGCGAGGAAGGCGAGGTGAGGGCGAGAGATGGCGATGGAGCGGCGAGGGAGGCGTGGGCAGGGCGCGGGGAGCGTGGGAGGCCGTGAGAGGCGTGCAGGGGCGTGAGTGGCGTGAAGCGGGCGTGGAGGCGTCGGCTAAGCGCGTGGGGGGCCCGAAGAGAGGGCGAAGGAAAGGAAGCGGCGAGGCAGGGCGAGGGAGGCGAGGAGGCCGTGAGAGGGCACGTGGGAGGGCGATGGTAGGAAAACGAGTGCCGCCGCGGCCCGCCGTTGACAGCGAGTGCTTCCGCCGTCACTGAGATGGGCTGCCGACACGCCTAAGCGGCGCAATCGCGTAGCTCGCACTGAGCAACAAGTGCTTCTCTTGCCACCGAATATGTCTGGTTTACGACAGACCTTGTATAAGCCAAAAAAATGTGTTTTTACTTCATATTAATGCTGATTCTTGATTTCTACCGCTTTATAATCTGAAATTTATTTTAGTAAAGCGACAGACAATTATCGAGATATTTAAATATTATAGGTGCATTTTATGGTCCGCATGCAAGAAACCAGAGGTGCACGAGGCTAAGTTAAAAAGAAAAAAACTTACGAAGAATATCATGAAATATAAACGGAAAGAAATAAACATTTAAAGAAATCTGTTCGCGTTGTTTGTTGAAAATCCAAAATTAATGGTAAAAAAAATTATTATAATACTGAAAAATGTTTTTCGATGCTTTCAGAATTGAAATATGAAAAGTACCCGAAGTGATTTTTCTTTTGCTTCCGATTATTATTCCTTTAAAGTAACGTTTTAGACAAAGCAAGTACAAATTTCATAACTACTTTATTTCGATAAAACGTTAACTTTCGTGACTTCTTACACCCAACCAATCTCATCAAAACGACAGGTTCAAAAAGAAAAAAGACCTATCGGAAAGTGATCCATTTCTATTAACATTTCGTAATATTTACTTGAAAACTGCTTTCATACATTATAAATATATTAATGATTTGTTGAAAACATGCGTTCTAAATAGGAAGCGTGGATGTGACATGCCGCCAAAAACGCGGCTCAATTACTGTCTGTCATTGATTGGTAGTAACGGACTGTTCTAGGACCTGAAAACCTCACTATAAGCACTGAGAGCTTTGATTTGTATTTCACACGCCAAGTTTCAAAAAGCACAATTTTTATACCATTCTTTAAATTTTGATGGCCAATCGTCTGACCATGTCATTCCAGGACTGATAAGAGAAAGAGAAGAAGAGAGATGCCAATAATACCTATTTTCTTTGCTTTCAAAAAATAATATTATATAAACGCGCGCGCGCGTGTTTTTCTGTCAAGACTATATCTCTTTCATTGCTAAATCTCCACATTATTTGTCTTATGAAGTCATATATCTCGAACCTATTCCTAAGCTATATCGACCTCGCCAGCGAGTGAGGGATTGTGCAAGTGTGTAGATAGGACCCTAGAGACGCAAATGAGACATCCTCCATGCCGATTAATAGATCGCGACGGTGAGGTCTATTTCCGCCCCAGAAACAACGAGTGGATACGCTGATTGTTACAGCGAGTGGTGAAGTTACTGCTCCTAACCATTTAAGCTTGTTTTTGTGAGCCGTACTCCGTGTGAGAGTACAAGGAACTAGTTCAAAACCTTCCTACGGGCCTGATTATTAATAAACCCGCAAATCCTAAATATTAGCTACTGAATATTCTCCAATACAATAAAATGTCGTTAATCCTGGAAGCTGAACAACCACTAATGTGCTGTGGAAGATACAGACAGATATGATATATATATATATATATATATATACAGTACAGTGAAGTAGTGCTACCGTTTTAATCTTTCCTCCTCTGATTGTGTAAGATGCAGAGATATCTCAGATAATAGACACGATACCTATGTAACATGTCCTCAGAGCGTAATACAGGACTAGAGTGTTTTTGTGCACAAAAATGTACCAACGAAAATGAAATCGTAATGCCATTGGTAACAACGACCTGTATACCACGATGGTATTGTGACCTCCCATCGAAGTAGTAGCCCCCAGACTCGGACAGTACTATATACCTCAACCTTTAAGCTGCCAGGAGACCAGAAGGAACCTTCTTGGCACAATATCTTCGAGGTAATAAGAGTAGTTAAGTACTTTTGTTAGTACGGTATGTAAGCGAATAGGATAAGGACGAGGAAGAGGAAGGAAATATCGCGGGCTATTCGTTGGTCGTTGTTTAGGCTCCCGCGAAATTCGCCTGGTATTGATCGGAAAGGAAACCACCGAAAAAATTTACAGCCCAGAGCATAAAATTCTCCGGCTATCTGGAGCACGCCGCGTTGTTGGCTGACGAGGCCGACGTTCAGCCTTGACATGTTTCGCAGGCTTTCTCAGGGCTGCCCTGAGGAAGTCAGGCTCAGGTCACTGCCCTGAGGAAGCCCTCCGTCCATGTCAGGCGGGAAACGTCGGCCTTCTTCAGACCAACAGCCGCGCGTCCTCCCGGAGAGCCAAGAATTTATGGATTCGAGCGGCGGAAAAGCTTACGGGTGCACTGCCCAGAGCAGCCGGCGCTAAGAATTTCAATTCAGACTGCGATCGAATTCGACCTAGCTTAAAAAGCTTGGTTGCCGGAAATGGTCCCGACTGGTCGACTCGAACCTAGGACGGTCGCAGATCAGAGGCACAGCAGTGACATTAAATTAATGCCCTGAGACTATTTCCTTACAAACGGAACACGTTTATATATATCTGAGGATTCGCGGTCGTTAGCATCGTCAGTCCGTCACCTCGGGTCCCTTCCCTTATCCCCCCACTAGTTTGATACTGACTAGCGCTGACAGCAAATACGTTTATTGAGATTGGCATTTGGCGGAGATTAGAGTCACCGCCCTAGGTGTTATCAGGGACCGCTCGCCGAGGGCGCGCCTGCTCAATAAGCACAGACCCGCGTCGCGGGGGAGGCTTTCAGGCAGCTTGGGAACATGCCTTAAGTGCAGCTCCCCGCCTAGCAGTTCCGTACGCAGAAAAAGCCTCCGCTCTCGGAAATACGCGGAGGCGAACCCGCGGACACAGCGCTCATCCCACGGATCCACAGAGTCTTTTGGGGAGTGCCCTGCACGCGCGAAGGCGCCGGTGGCGCTCACAGCAGCGCCGTTGCATTAATGAATTCCCGGACCCCCGGGCGGTGCACTCCCGGGCGGCGGGGGTTGGGTTCGAGCGGCGAGCGTTGGGAGGATGTGCGGCGTGCCGTTCGATGCATAGGATTGGAAAGGGATGGAAGATAGGAGGGGTAGGAGAGGAGTGGGTTAGAGGCCGGCAGGGTGGAGAGGGACGGAGGACGGGGGGAGGGTAAGGGTGAAGGGGAAGCGGTGGAGTGGTAGAGTGGGTGGAAAGTCAAGGGAGGCGTGGAGAGGGAGGAAGCGTGGAGAGGGAGGTGTAGAGGAGGTGTAGAGCGGAGAGTGTGAGTGTGGAGAGTGGAGAGAGACGGAGTTGGTGTTCATTGGGAAAAAAGTGCGCCGGAGTGAATGGGGCGACGTAGAGCATTTCAAGGTGGGGTGTAAGCTTCGATGCGAACTGGTTAGTTGTGGCAGGTTAGTGTAGTGTGGGCCGATGTGAGGTATGGGTGAAGAGCAAGTGGGTTGGAAGAACGAGGACCGGTATGGGAACACGGGTGAAGAAAGTGAGGGTTGGAGATGGCGTTGGGATGGAGAGAAGCGAGGCGGGAGTGGGCGCGGGTTGAAAGGGTCGAGAGGCGGTGCATAGGAGCGCACTGAGAAAGCGTTAGGCGGAGCAGAGGATGAGCCTAGACAAGTGTTGGGCAGGTTTGGTGGGTGGGGGCGACAATCATCAGGGTGAAGCAGAAACGGTTCTTGTGAGCGGGCGAGAGAGGAGGCAGGAGGCAGGGCGGGAGGTGGGACGCAGACAGGTCGGAACGCGGATGGGGAGGGAGGCTGAACGGGGACGGGCGCCGTGCAGCCAGCGGCCAAATTGAATAACCCGCGCGCGCCAATTCTTGACTTAAATATCGCCGGCGCGCTGCGCGCCGCTCCATCCGCAGTTCAAACGCCGCGGGCGGCGCTCGCAGCAGGGCAGGCGCACGTGCGCGGAATATAAACACTTATAAACACAAGGGCGGCGCCGAGCGAACCAATATATTAAAAGTGGAGAAAGGCACCCCGAAAGAGACGAAAGGGAAAAATACCAGCGACGGGGCTTAAAATTAAATGTAAAGAGACGACGACTGTTTTCTCTTCGCTGCGTTTTTGTCGGAAGGCGACTGCAAAACAGCTTCATGTAGTTTCAGTTCGTCAAAAGGAGAAAGAAAGAAAAAAGAAGAATAAAAGAGCGGAGCATGAAAGACGGAAGCCGACTTTAAATTTTGCCGACAGGGATTCGAAACTCCACTCGGCAATTTCTAGATTGTCTTTTGGAAACGCAATTATTGCCCTAAGAGTGCCCGGAAATAACGTCTCTCGCAGCCAGCAAAAAAGAAACAAATAATGATTTTATGTGGTTTTAGTTACTATTATGAAGTATTAAATATTCGTTTTCTTCACCCATATGTGGAATCCGGTTCTTTTGACGCCGCCAAAATGATACTCGTTATGATACGATTCATTATGAAACAGGTTCTTTGATCAAATCGCCTTGAGAAGTCACAAAGCCCGCATTGACACTTAATCCATTTGCAGAAATTCGTTCCCAGTTAAATGTTAATTTCAACAGCTGTACACTAAAATTTCATTTAATATTATAACTACGCCTTGTAATATTTAAATTATTTTATTTTATTTCGTTGTTGAACATTATTTAAATAAATTTGGATCGTAAATTTTCACTTTGATCTTATTGACTAGCGCAATAACCAATAGCCACCTGCAGTGGGAAGGGAGGGGCTGTGCCACTAGGTGGCCTTGGACTAAACCTGGCATTCTCAACTACCTCGAAACGACCCGATGTAAAGTTTTTAAGTGCCAGAAAAAGTCGTTTTGACATTCAATGAATGCGCGGTATTACTGCCACTCGTGTGAAAGTTTACGATACTCTCGCGTATTCTACTCGTATCGCAGTTATCAACATTTATGTTCACGTGCCATACCTCCATAACATCTTCGTTTCATAATGTGTCATTATAATAAAGTATAAAATACGAATTTTGCTGACTTAGTCACGAATCAGGTTTGTATTCGCGACTCATGATAACCCTTGGAAAATCCACCATTCAATAAACGTAAGGAATGAGCTATGTTGGCCTGAGCTATCCGCGGACACGCCGCGTGCGAAGTCATGGTGGCTGACGTTTCGGCCAGCCGTATTGTGGCCTCTTCAGAGCGTACTGCCTGCCAGAGGGCTAGCGCGCTGGCCTTAAATGGGAGGAGAAGGGAGAGCGGCGGCATTGGTCAGGTAGCCGACCCAAATAGGAAAGCGGGCAGGTGGCGCGGATGTTGGTGGAAAGTGAACGGGCTGTTGTGGGGGGGGCGAGGCAGGATGGATCACGCGGGAAAGGGTGGCAATAGAGAGAGGAGGGAAATTCTGAAAAGGATAAATGCGAAAAAAGGGGAGAAATTCTCCAAAGGGGGCCGCCGGCAGAGGCAAGGCAGCCATCAGCCACATCAGCCGTCGCGATGGAGGCCCCTCATGGGTCGACCGTGGGGGCGGTGTCCCCTGGGGGTGGGCGCCGGATGGCGGCTGTTGAAGGCCCATTTCCCAGGGTGTACTGAGCTCGAGCCATCATCACGTTTAGCGTTTGATGGCGTCTCCTTGATATTTCCAGGGGCCTCTTTAATGACGCGTGCGCCACCCAGCGGTCCTCGGAGGTATTGCTGCGGTGTCTTGTTAAACTCGATAAGGTGACCGCGTTTCGCAGCGTGTCTGTGCTCAGGGCGATTTATGGGTGTTCTTTCAGCCGGTTCGTTGCGCATGTGTTCACGCTATTGCGTCGTCTACAGAGCGACCCGGTTTTGCCGATGTACACTAAGCCCGCAAAACGCCAACGGGGATTTCATACACACCGGCGTTCTTGTCCTGGATCCAGGCGGTCTTTCACCTGACCAGGCTCCTTCCCGATCTGTGTCTCTCTGAGTGTCTCTTTTTCTTATTGAGACTGTCGATGTCGCTGATGAGGGCGGCCCGGTAAGTGAGCCGTTAGTGCAGAACTCCTCGTTCGTTGTCAGGGTTGATTGGTGCGAGTCCGCGTTTGTAAATAGCGCTTTTGGTGTGCGGTCGCTTCCGGCTACACGAGTGGCCCCGAGGGTCCCCGTCGGGGCGCCTGGAGATTCAAGACGTCGCAGGAAATAGCTGGCCGAAAACGTCAGCCACCATGACTTCGACCGCTGCTTGTCCCGGATAGCCAGCCAACATAAACTCCGGCCGCCGCGAAGCCAACGCAACCAAGGAATGGAGTAGTAAAAGGGCAGCCTTTGTAGATTCATCGTATTCTCAAAACTCGAGGGCGATGCGGTAAAATTATATCAAAAAACCGTGTTGTTATAACAGCTATTACCTATATCCTCAAATGTACCAGTAACTTTAGAGAGTTTCGTGAATTTTTTAAACCTTATTTGTATTTTTGACCGTAAATTTCACTCCACTTAAAAAATAAATTGCTACTCGGGTTTTATATGCATATAAATAATATATATTTAGGTTAACTATATCCAATGCAGAACAGTCGGTACATAAATGAAATGAGAACGATATCAACCGATCTGACAATTTTGCTTTAGAAATGGGTACAGGATTTTGTACAAAGCTCTACTTACAAACGCAATAAAATTACGTAAACACCTCCAGTTCCAAGAACGTCTCCATAAGTTTTCATACGAATACACTGAAAATTGAGAGAAAATATTCAGTAAAACATTCAAATTAATTTAGTGCAATCAAAACGTAACCAATAAGGAAGGGAATGTTTTAAATATAAGCGAGTTTAGGTAAATTGAGATCAGGGCTAATGGGGATTGTAAAAAGTGGGAGGGCGTGGTAGCGCGTGGGGGGGCGAGAGAGGGCGAGGAAGGGCGAGGGAGGGCGAGGGAGGGCGAGGGAGGGCGTGAGAGGGCGTGGGAGGGCGATGGAGGGATAAACGAGTGCCGCCGGGGCCGCCGTTGACAGCGAAGTGCTCCGGTCACTGAGATGGGCTGCGACACGCTAAGGGCGAATTCGCTAGCTCGCACTGAGCAACAAGTGCTTCTCTTGCCACCGAATATGTCTGGTTTACGACAGACCTTGTATAGCCAAAAAAATGTGTTTTACTTCATATTAATTCTGATCTTGATTTCTACCGCTTTATAATCTGAAATTTATTTTAGTAAAGCGACAGACAATATCGAGATATTTAAATATTATAGGTGCATTTTATGGTCCGATGCAGAAATCAGAGGTGCAGAGGCTAAGTTAAAAAGAAAAAACTTACGAAAGAATATCATGAAAATAAACGGAAGAAATAAACATAAGAAATCTGTTCGCGTGTTTGTTGAAAATCCAAATAATGGTAAAAAAATTATATACTGAAAAATGTTTTCGATGCTTTCAGAATTGAAATATGAAAGTACGAAGTGATTTTTCTTTTTGCTTCGATTATATTCTTTAAAGTACGTTTTTAGACAAAGCAAGTACGAAATTATAACCTACTTTATTTCGATAAAACGTAACTTTCGTGACTTCTACACCCAACCAATCTCATCAAACGACAGGTCAAAAGAAAAAGACCTATCGGAAAGTTGATCCATTTCTTTACATTTCGTAATATTTACTGAACTGCTTTCATACATTATAAATATATTAATGATCTGTTGAAAACATGCGTCTAAATTAGGAAGGTGGATGTGACATGCCGCAAAACGCGGCTCAATACTGTTTGTCATTGATGGTAGTAACGGACTGTTCTAGGACCTGAAAACCTCACTATAGCACTGAGAGCTTTGATTTGTATTTCACACGCCAAGTTTCAAAAAGCACAATTTTATTACCATCTTTAAATTTTTGATGGCCAAACTCGTCTGACCATGTCATCCAGGCTGGGGGATGCTAAACCTTGGAATACATTAAAACGCGTTTCGCAAACATATTTCTTTCATGCCCATATGTGTGTATGAGTGACTGAGCCACCACAAACCCTCGCACGAGTAGGATTGTGCTCTGTAGAGACGAAGGGCATCTCTCCATTTTCCACATAGTTTCTCCAACACATTATTCTCTTTTTCGGATTTTAATATGTTCCTATTATTTTGGTATTTTTGATAAACTATTCAACTTCAGGCATTATTATATTCTGAGATTGATTGATTCATTGTTAGTTATTCCGGGAGTGACAACCACTAAGTCCTTTAGTACCGTAAGTGTAGTGTATGTTTTTTTCGTCAGGAGGTGCTGGTTATCTTCCCCCGTTGGATGGCGAGATCCAGAGCCGACCTACCTGTCAGCTAGCGGGGTTTGCCATAACGAGGTACTACCTCCCACAAGTAGGGCCCCAGCCGGGACAAGCCCTAAGGTCCAGGCCAAAGGTCTTCCGACTTATGTGATAGAGTAGTGTAAGTACTTGTAGTACGTATGTAAGGAATTAGGATAAGACGAGGAAGAGGAAGGAAATATCGCGGGCTATTCGTGGTCCGTTTGTTAGGCTCCGGAATTCGCCTGGTATTGATCGGAGAAACCACGAAAAATTACAGCCCAGAGCATAAATTCTCGGCTATCTGGGAGACGCCGCGTTGTTGGCTGAGAGGCCGACGTTTCGCCTGACATGTCGCAGGCTTTCTCAGGGCTGCCCTGAGGAAGTCACGGCTCAGTCACTGCCCTGAGGAAGCCTCCGTCATGTCAGGCGAAACGTCGGCCTCTCAGCCAACAGCGCGGCGTCTCCCGGAGAGCCAAGAATTTATGGATTCGAGCGGCGGAAGCTTACGTGTGCACTGCCCAGAGCAGCCGGCCGCTAGAATTCTCATTCAGACTGCGATCGAATTCCACCTAGCTTAAAAAGCTGGTGCCGGAAATGTTCCGACTGTCGGGACTCGAACCTAGGACGTCCAGATCAGAGGCACAGCAGTGACATTAATTAATGCCCTGAGACTATTTCCTTACAAACGGAACACGTTATATATAATCTGAGGATTCGCGGTCGTTAGCATCGTCAGGTCCGTCACCTCGGTCCTTCCCTTCATCCTCCCACTAGTTGATACTGACTAGCGTGACAGCAATACGTTTACTGAGATTGGCATTTGGCGGAGATAGAGTCACGCCCTAGGTGTATCAGGGGACCGCTCGCGAGGCGCGCCTGCTCAATAAGACAGACCCGCGTCGGAGGGAGGCTTTCAAGGCAGCTTGGGGAACATTGCCTAAGTGCAGTCTCCCCGCTAGCAGTTCCGTACGCAGAAAAAGCCCTCCGCTCTCGGAAATACGCGGGCCCCCTCCGGGAGGCGAACCCGGGACACAGCGCTCATCCCACGGATCCACAGAGTCTTTTGGGGATGCCCTGCACGGCGAAGGCGCCGGTGGCGCTCACAGCAGCGGTTGCATTAATGAATTCCCGGAACCCCCGGGCGGTGACTCCCGGGGGCGGGGTTGGGTTCGAGCGGCGAGGTTGGGAGATGTGCGGCGTGCGTTCATGATAGGATGGAAAGGGATGGGAAGGATAGGAGGGTAGGAGAGGAGTGGGTTAGAGGGGCAGGGTGGAGAGGGACGGAGACGGGGTGGAGGGTAAGGGTGAAGGGGAAGGG
>BOPP01000028.1:6635616-6662945 GCA_017312745.1 Gryllus bimaculatus
GGGCGGGCCGGGGGCGGGGGCGGAGGCTGGCGCACAGGTAATCAGCGCCTTGAGAGTTCCAATGTGTGCGCCTGCGCCGGCGCGACCGCTGATGAGCGCGCACGCGGGAATAAAACCCCCGGGCCACGCCGCTTCTTCGCCGCTCAGAGAAGCGCCGCTGCGCAAGCCACGCACCGATGCAAAGCTCTGTTTGCACACTTGCGGCTCCACACAGAAACCGGGAAGGGTGGCTCAGGGCGCCAACTTGATGTCACTGTAGTGCCTCGGGAGGTCCTAGGGCTCCACTCCACCCAGTGCAATGCCAGGATTTTCAACACTAGATAGAATTCAATCGCTGTCTAGAGGAGAATTCTAGCGACCGGCTGCGTAATAGAGTAGTGAAGTGTTCAGAAGTAGAGATTTTCTTCTTGAGTTGTTTTCTTCGTGAGTTGACATTCTTAGATTTACGATAGCTGTCATACATTAGCTGTGGATAGTGTTCTAGAATATTCGCATACTCGAAGTATTAAAAGCGTGGACACATTGTGATGTATTAAAACTAAATTGTTAATTGTTCGAAATAATTTAATTTCTTAAGAAGAGTTGGCGGGAGGCCAGCTGGCCCATGCTTATCATTGCTGGCGTTTGCGACGTTATAGTACAGTGAACGAAAAAAGTCCCCAGACGATCTGTACCACAGTCGTCGACTGTGTTTCACCGGGAGAGGTGACTCAGTGCCTTTGACCAGGAGGTTCTAGGACTTAACTCCCGACAGTGGCAGGATTTTCGACACTCGTTTGTCAGCTAGGTCGAATTCAGTCAGTGTCTGGAGGAGAATTCTAGCGGCCGACTGCTCTGATCGACAGTTTTCCCTGGTTTCTCCGATCAACATCAAACGAACGCCGGAACAGTACCCTAACAAATGAGCCACGGACACCGTGCGATCTCGCCTTCTCCTCCCCTGTCCTATCCTCTCCCCTTACTTACAGTTACTGCACACCACACATGCCGGGAGACCGGTCGGGAGCTTGGTGCTTGCCCCGGCTAGGGCGGTGCCCTACTGGTGGGAGATACCTGGTCGGAGAAAACTGCACTAGCCGACGGTAGGTCGACGCTGAATCTCGCCTTCCAACAGGGTAAGATCACGGCCACTTCACACTTCAAGAAAAACATGCCGTACACTTACGGGACTAATGGCCTTAGCAGTTGATGCACCCGGAATTACTAAAAGTCGATCTATCCAGACAGAACTTCTTCGACCCAAGCAGCAAACCGTTTTAAATAACGTTCTGCCTTCAGTTAATGAAATGTTTTGACTTTTGGTAACAAACGGTAACGAACCCATTAACGGCCGAATTAATTTGATGCGCAAAGCGTTCGCCCATGCGTCCGTAATTCAATGTTGGAGCTCTCTGGTAGCATCTCCAAAATGGTGTTAAATTGTGCTCCCACTCCAATTCCTCACACCGCTGGTTATGTTAGCGTTTTTTCAGGAAGAGAGTAAAAACCGTCAGACCTAGTTCCAATACAAGGTGTCCGAGGAGAAAACTTCAAAACTTCGAAAACAAGCTCTTAAGACAATTTTAATCATATTTTGTCTAATAAACTCTTTGGATATTCCAAAGGAACAATTAACAAAGACATTAAAAAAAGTATTTTTACAATTCGACTGTTTTATTACTTCTGTGTATTTTTGCTTTGTACTAGGTTGTTTCAATGTTTCTCTTACTGTTAAAACTGTTTGGTTTTGATTTGATGCATTGTGTTCAACTTCATTCACCCAAGATTTCAGTTTCGTCATCATACCAAATTCCTTCTTTCCAGCTATTAATTTCTTAGTTGATTCTTTTGTGATGTTCCATTCACCATAATCTTATATAATTTAAAATTTTATCATACAAAAGGAAGAAAGCAATTGTATTGCTTGTGATATCTTTGTGCTGTAATTTACTCTCGCAGATTCTCAATCTTGACGGTTACGTCAAACATCAAAATATAATATGACTTTTAAACGTATACCAAAGAAATATCTCTGCAACTCTCAAATAATATTTTCGTAAAATCAAACATTCTAAGTCAAGTAGTTCAAACTCAATGAGTGAGGGCGCAACCACCAGTCTAGGTACACACATTAAATTAATTGGAAGTTGAACAACATTTTACAAGTTACGTTAAACGTAATTTATATTTGAGATCAAAGCGGAAAATACAGACATTCATTTTCTCTTTTTATTACACGCTTACATTGCGCCGTACGACAAATATGTTTCTCTAAACGAGCGCACTTTTCTCAGAAAGTGCGTCTGGCGCCTCTTTCGGCCTCAAATGGAAGACGTCACTGGGCCGTTGGTCTCTTCCCTCCGGCAACGAGCAGACAGAGAAAGCCAAAATGGCGCGCGAGACAGCGAGTGCGCGAGCAACCGAGCTTCCCACCGAAGACAAGTACAGCACAGGGGGAGTGGTAGCATTACACACGATTACGCTTCAATGTTTATATGGTTGTCGCTGACATTAGGTCATTGGAATTACTCCCGCCTTGTAAAATGAATATTTTTACCAGTGGTTAGCACATTTCCGAGGCAACCACCCTCACTGAAATGGGCGTTTACGAATTAATTGAATTAATTAATGAAATATTCATTTTATAAAGCAGGAGGTGTAACAATGACCTAATGTCTGTCGGCCACTATATAAAAATCGAAGCATACAACTGAAGATCGGAAACTTACATCAGTAAACGGACGAAGTGGACGATAAAACAGCGCGTCAGGAAGGGGGGATGCAAGTGAAAGTACTCCAGAAATGAGTGAAAGTCCGCTCGGCTGATGAAGATGGGAGAATTACAACTGAAAAGTGGAAACGTGCATAAGTAAACGGACGGAATACATGACAAAGTGGACGATAAAATAGCAGATGGGGCAAAAGGGTGGCAGGAAGCAAGTGTACGTATTCCAGAAATGAGTGCAAGTCGGCCAGGTGATGAAGAAAAATGGGCGACCGTCGCCGTGGCAGCTGAGCGGGAGGTCGCCGGCCGCATCGCAGAGGCAAGGAGGAAGAGCCGGTGGAAGGGGGCGGGGGGGGGGGCGGCCGGGCTGCCTGCCTTTGAATGCGTTCGCCCCGGCCGCCCGCGGGCAATTTTAATTAATACCTACCAGCTCCGCACAGCCCGCTGCGCCGCCGCCGGCGCCGCGCCATCGTCCCAAAGGCCCACCAGAAGTCCCGAGATCCAGCGGCCACGCTGCATTAATTCCCGGCGCCGGGGGTTCCGCGAGGAGCGGCAGGGCGCGGCCCCAGGGTGGGTGGAGGGGCGGGGCGGCGAAGTGGGAAGGGTGGTCGTCACAAGACGACGCGAGTGGCGTGGGTGAGGAGTAATGGCTTAAAGCGGTAGGGCGGTTAGGGTCCGGGAGGGAAAAGCAGAACTGGACTAGGACCAGGTGGGGACTAGGACGGGACACGGCCAGGACGGGATGGGGTCAAACAAGTCGGGATTTAGAATGAGTGGCGACAGGAATCGTCGACGGGGCAAGGGAGAGATGCGGGGGAGTTGGCGAAGGGAGAGGTGGAATGGGGATGGGAGGGGCGGGAGTGGCCAGGAACGGGATTGGGGCGGGAAATGGGATGAGACGGACGGGAGAGTCGGGAGGCAAGAGACAGAATTATACGGTCGCGGCAGTTTAGAAGCAGGGAGAGGGCGGGAGAGATAAGCAACGGAGCGATGACGCCGACCGGGCGACGGCACGGCAGAAGGCAAGGCCGAGAGACTGTAAGCAAGAGGGTCACGAGGGAAAATGGGAGAGACAGCTGCCGATTGGACGAGGAAGGCGATTTCGGGTCCGAATGGCAGGGGAAGAAGAGCAGCCGGAAGAGGAGCACTTGAATGAAGAGCCCAAGACGAATTGGGAGAGCAGCGAGGTGGATTTGTAGAAACGGATGGATGGGCGAAAGGGAAGCAGCAAAGGGTATGAGGATATGGTGGACGATAGTACGAACAAGAATAGGAAAAACGTGGGAAAAGTAAGGTATCGGGGGGTTCATCGCGTAGTGACGGTTTGGGAAGCGGAGGGGTAGGAAGCATAAATAGGGGAAAGAGACAATGAGAAAGAGTGTGGTGAGGAAAAACAGGGAGAGACGGTGAGATAAAGAGGAGAAATGAGAAGAAAACGCGACAATGCATGTGCGAAGTCAGACCGTAAGGTGAGTTATTCAAAGGGAGTTGGAAAGAAGTATTTTAAAGGCAGAGAGTAAGCAAGGGGGGCATGAGGAAGGGTGTTGACGGGCCCGGGTGGAGGGCGCGGGGGGGGCGAGACGCCTCGGGGTGAGCGTGACGTTCATTAGCCCCTTCCCCCGCGACATCTTCCCCGAGGTGCTAACGCCGTCCATTGAATAGCTACATTAATCACTCGTAGAAAATTGCAGAACTAATTACAAGACTCGTCGTGTTTGTTTGCGGAATTATTTGCGTGGCGCGGCCGCGGGAGGCGCCACCGGCGCGGCCCGGCGCGGCGCCCGAGGACTCGCGTTTAACGAGGGACTCAAAGGGGAAAAAATTGAGAGTCATTCGGCGGAAAGTCGGCTAATTAAGGCGGGATGGGGGAGCGTGCGCGCCTCAAGGCCTTGTGAGACTCCCCCGGCGCGCGACCTCCCGGGTACGGACAGGGGCTAAGGCTGCGCCCACTTCTTTTGAGGCCCTTGAAAGAGTTCGCCTTGCCCCCCCCCCTCTGCAACCCGATTTTTCGCCCCGCTAATCACGATAATGCTCGCATGCCCCGAATCGGTCTCCGGGGACGAGTTACCATTGCTTCCGGAGGAACCAATTCTGGAATTGAGAGTCGCACCGGGAGAGAAGGCTCAAGGATTAACTAATATCACTGCAGTGCCTCTGGCAGGGAGGACTTAGGTTTAAGTCCCGACGGTGACAGGATTTTCGACAATACCGTCTCAGATGGATGCATTCACTTGCTGTCTGAAGGAACATTTTATGGGCTGGCTGTTCTGGTCAGTAGTTTTCCTTGGTTTCTCTAATCAACACCAGGCGAATGTCGGAGCAGTGCCCTAACAAACGGGATACGGACCGCGCGCAACCTTTCCTTCCTCTTCATTGTCCTATTCTCATCCCTTACTTACACACACTAACATGCAACTACCCCACATGTCAGGAAACCGGTCGGGAGCTTAGGGCTTGTCCCGGCTGGGGCGGCGTTCCTCTTGTGGGAGATATCTGGTTGAGAGAAACCTCGCTAGTCGACGATAGGTCTGCGCCGGATCTCGCCATCCAGCGGTCGAAGATCATCGCCACCACCCAAGGGGAGAAACATGCACTACACTAACGGGTCCAATGACCTCAGTTGTTGACGTGCCCAGAATCACTAACAATCATCCAACCAATGAAGCGAATCGGTCTCCGGGGCTGAGTTACCATTTCTTCGGGCGCGAACCAATTCCGGGTGTGAGTGCCGGCCGGGGCTCATAGGGCGTGGTTGGCCCCAGGGGCCGGGCAAGGGGCGGGGCGGCGGGCCGAACAAGGCGCCTGCCAGTGATAACACGTGTTGCTGGGCAGCACTACAGGCGGCTGCTGAATAAAACATCTCCGTGGCTTGGTGGCGCTGCGCTGCACGCGGAGGCCCCGTCCAAATGACACACGCGCAGCGCAAGTTGCGTCTCTGCGGACGACCGTCCGATTTATTTTTATACAAAATAACTAAATTGATACAATTACCTGACACGAACACGAAAAAGTTAGAACATTCAATTTTTTTCTTTATTATTCCTGTTCAACAGACATTTTCCACAGAGTGTTCAAATACACTTTTTATCGCATTTTGAGACGCCTCCGCAGTTGTCAGGCTTTCAGTAACCTTCATCCAAGAGATGTTAATAACCCGACAGTAAGAACGTTGTGTCTGACATCTTTGAATCCGTCTATGGAGTAAACGAAATTCTTTCTTAACTTATCCACCAGTCCACCGGCCAATTTAAGCTTCTCGAATAGATGATGGCCATTAGTTTGAGTTTATCCGAAAACCTTCGTGTGCTATTCCCGCTTAAAGTTGTTGATGGGTCCATCCGGCTCGTTCTCGTTTGCGTGACATTTTCATAACGAGACCGGCTAATTCAAGAGTAATTTTAACGCATTAAATCCGAATGGTATAGAAGTAATAAACAAGGTTTTAGAAAAAAATGATAGTTTATCAAGTGATGATGAACTCGCTGATACATTATTTGAAGTAAAATGATCGCATAGTACGCATTCTAAACAAGAAATTGAAGAATGTAAACCTGAAAGACAGGACATTTGTACTGAATCATTTATAATATATTTATTTATTTATTTATTTGCAGTCTACTTTTTCATAACTAATGTTCATATTTTAGAGTTCAGAAATGCAAATTGTATTAAATTTTGGTAGGCCACAAAACACTTTCTCGGAAAGGTTAAGAAAAACAACAAAGTCCGAAAAAATTATTGTAAAAATGCTTTAGTAAAACATATTATATAAAACATTACTTAAAAATGCTTCCATTATGTTTGTTTAAGTGACGCAGACATATTTTGTTAATATTGCAATTACTAACTTAATGCTATATTTTCTTTTCTTCTTTGATCTTCGTTCACTTTTTGTTTTTTAACAATGGTCAGGGAATTTTAAGAAATTGGGAAATATTTTGTGCTTGAAATTGGATATATGATTTATTTGCAAAAATTTATTTCATAATAAAATATATGTGTACTTAATTAGTATATTAAATAGGTTCTAATAAGAAGTGGGTCTATAGACTCCCACTGACGTCAGGATTTCTCACGTTCCCACCGCCGCGATAATGAAATAAATATTCAATATTATTTATAGGTTTTATTTTGGAATTTATCGACTGTTCATAGTGAGTGAAGCATATTCTTTGGATATCTTGAGTGAGTACGACAATATTGGTTTTGTTTTACCTAAGTCAAGTGGAAAAGTCTTTCCCTAGGGAATGACCAAAAAAATCAACAAAAATTTATTAAAACACAAAGTTCTGAAATAACAATTACGGAAATGAATTATTGATTTTGAAGTAATTCAAACTGGAAATATATTATTAATGATGTTGTATTATTGACTTTTTGATGTTCGTATTAAGATTAGAGTTACTATGAATATTTGAAACACTCATACGATAATGATGATAAATAATGTGACTGTTTTCAGATCAGTGGCATACAACGTTTATGGGTAAAAAACCGAGAAATTGCTGATGCAACTACTAGTACAAGCAGAGATGGTACAAACCCAAGCACCAGCATAGAATCTCGTCCCGGTACATCCCAATACAAGAACTAGTGCACACCCGAGCTCAAGTACAATGCCATTCCAGGTGCAATTGACAGTGAATCGTCTGGACATTTGACTGTATTTAGATAATTGCCATTTTGATGATGAAATTTGTTTGAAATTGCTAAATGAGCCTTAGTCCTCTAGGCAAATGTATGATATAGAGAATAATACAATGATCATCTCTAATGGAGTTTTGAGATTGGAATGGCTCAAAATGTACTCGTAGTTGGCATACTCAGCCAGTGCAAAAGGACATTTCTGCGGACTTTGCATCGTGTTTCCTTCTCTAGTTCGGCGTGGTTTTCAAGGGCTGGATACTATAAAGTTACTGTTATAGTTACTGAAACTCCATCGTTTCTTTTTGCCAGAAATATATATTTATTGATGCTACAAAACCTTACGCAACGTGCTAGTGGCATCTCAATACAATCTATTCTTCAATACGTTAGGAGAGAAGTATGGAAAGACAGCAACTCAGCGCCTATCAAATTTTTGGATTCAAAATACCACAAACGATTGACGATAAAAGTAGTAAACTTGTCTACAGTTTTATTCATCGCTTAACACAAAATTCCATTTCGAGGGGAAAACGTTCAAGATTCAGCCTTCAAAGGTATGCTCTATTTCCGAGTTGATTCTAGAGATTAAATTTTGAACATTTGAAATTAGGGGTGAAAATACTTTGTATATATCGCGGCAAATAGAAAATGAAATAATCTAAACTTGAAATGTGTCCCAAATGTATTTGTGCAAGGTGACGATGAGAAATCGGATACGTTTTTGGTTAGTGTTGGTCAAGAGTTCAATATTGTTTTTCTCTAACAATATTCGTATTTCGGAAAATGCAATGACCCTTACTAATTCTGCGTAAGAATTAATTGTTAATTACTTGCCTTTTTTTAAATAGAAAATGGCACTGTTACACAACATGTGGTAGTCATAAATCAGAGACAGTTGAATTATTTATTTGTATATTAGTGAATCACTCTTTATTTTAATCCAATATTTGAAATTTATTAACAGACTTGATTTCAAAATTTATTCTCATTTTATATGAACGTTTTATAGCTATTGTCTGATTAGATTACTTTGTAAGTAATTGATCTAAGAGAACACCAAGATATTTTACTGTAATTTTGATATCGCCATAAAGTAAATATTTTAGCTCGTGATTTTTTCTACATATGTGGATCAAATTTTGAAATCCATACAAACTTATTTGTATATTATCAACAGTTATATTTATCTTACAATGGGACGTAAATAGAGCTATTTCGTAAATAAAGAGTGCTGATATGGTATGGTTGAAGGTTGAGATATCATATATAAGGTTTCAATCAGTCTTTTCCATCAGACTTATCGATGTAAAAAACTGATTTAAGTCTTCTTGAAGCCCTAACCTCTATTAGAATAATTTTAAATATATTTCCTTCGATATTAAATATATGCCCAATCGTATCTAAAGTAAAAAAAGGTGATTTAAGGCAGTTTCAAAGTCAATTTTCCCTAACCTCAATATCAGAACATATTACTAAAAATAAAGAACATCATGAAACAAAAAGATTAATATATAAGTTTCAATTTATGTACTATACATTATGACTAATTATTAATAAGGGAGTTTGATTTCGTTCCGTAATTTTGGACGTGTTTTTCCTAGTTTTCACATAAAAAAGTAGCGGCATCAGAAAGTGTGACGACTCTTGTACTGTCATGTTGGAAACTCGTGGATGAACTTACTTCGGAAGTTCGAAAATACAAGGAGGAAATCGTCGATATGTGCCAACAAATATCCCCAGCAATTATTACCCTACCTTGTGTTTGTTCTCGCTCCATTTGAGCCCAAAGTTTCTTGTGGTTGATCGATACCCAAAGTCGCAGTGCGGCGCGCGAAAAAAGAACAAACAATCGAAACAATTGATTGCCATTACGCGCGCCTTTGCCGCATCGGGGCCGGTCGGCCTTGCGGAATGGCGCGGCGATGCACGTTGGGGCAAGATCTCGGAAAGATGGCCAAAATATAACAACGTTATCCAAAATTTATCAAACTTTGTAAACGATGGCTATTGGACACGCTGATTACGATTCCAATGTCGAAATTGAAAAAAAAAATCAAATGGCGGATCCAAAATGATGGATTAAAAATTGTAAAAAAACGTCTAAAAATGTTTGAATTTTCATAAAAAATTGTTTTTACGATTTTATGGGTTTCCTGTTTCCGATTCGAATGTAAACATTGCAAAAAATGAAAGGGCGGATGCAATAAGGCGGATTAAAAAATTGAAAATTATCTAGAAGTGTTTCTACACAAAATGCAGGATAGTAGCTGATAGCCATTTTTCCAGATTTCAATAGCGAAATAGTACAGAAGTAAGTTTAAACAAATTTCGTTATAGAACTCTGAGAAAATTACAATTGCTTTCCATTTTTAAAAAAATCAAAAATTAATTGTATAATTTTGTTAAAACATGAATTATTAATTAAGTAATTTTAACACGTTTTTAAATTTTTGTAATTCTTGTAAACTCTGTACTCACCCTCACGATTTTCGTCCATTTTGTATGATGAAAATTGCTTAAAATTGAAACCAGCTGTCGCTCAACGGCCACGTTTTACAAAACGATACAGAATGTTACTGTGACACGTCGGACCTTTTCTAAACGTGGAATTAGACGTTCTACGACCCAGTCTACCCAACTGCTTACTTAAACGTTCCTAAATAAACCCTCTTTTTCCCGACTTTTTGAGACCTTGCCCCAACGTGCGGCGCAGAGAAAGAGGCGTAGATTTTTCCCTGTGCGCGCAAAAAGTGTGAACGGGCGCGCCCAGAAGCCGCCATGAAATATTTATTATCGCACCACCGCGCGGTGCCGGCCCGGCCGCCCGCCTCTTTTTGCTGAGCTCGCGTACAGGCTTCTTGCGCTCGCTCTTACGATACTAACTGTGGGTCTCGCGCGGTTGGACAGCGGAGGCACGTGGGCGGCAATGGAATGGTGGTCGTGGGGTGGCGACGGCGGCGTAGGAGTGAAGGTGGCAGTGGTGACGATGGTGAAGAGGGCAGGGGGAAAGAGGGATGAGAGCGGCGGCTGGTTCATTGTTGATAATTCTGGACGCATCAACGACTGAGGTCTTTAGTGGTGTATGTCGAGTGCACTTATTCCTAGGAAAGTGGTGGTGATCATCCCCTGCTGGATGGCGAGATCCGGCACCGAGCTACCGTCGGCTAGCGGGGTTTCCTCCAATCACTTATCTCCGACCAGCAGGGCACCGCCCCAGCCGGAACAACCTCTAAGCTCCCTACCGGTATGCCGGCATGTGTGATAGTGTACTGCATGTGTACACTATCACACATTGTGTACGTGTGTGTAAGGGGTGAGGATAAGACAAGGACGAGGAAAGAACAACCGCGCATTATCCGTGGCCCGTTTGTTAGTGCACTGCTCCGGTATTCGTGTGGTGTTGATTGGAGAAACCTCAGAAAACTCGATTAGAGCAGCTGGTCACAAGAATTCTCCTCCAAACAGTGACTGAATTCCACCTAGCTGAGAATCTAGTGTCGAAATTGTGGCCTCTGTCAGAACACAAGGGGGGCGGTGGCGATGACGGTGGCGATGGCGACGATATTAGTGGTGATTGTGGCGGTGATGAGGCCGGGGAGGAAGCAGAGGCAGAACTGAGAAGGTCCGGAGTCATTGCCGTGTGTGAAGATGGTGATGGCGACGACGCGGGCTAAAGCGAGGTATGAGGTGGCGCGGGAGATATGACAAAGCGGGGAAATGGCGAGGTCGAGTCAGAGAAGGGGTGAAAATAGGTGGTTGGGAAAGCTGGCTGGGCCTGTGCATAAGGAGAGGGGAAAGTGCCAGTCGAGGCGGGGAAGGGAAAGGTATATTTATATATGTTAATGGATGTTTACTACTTGTGGACTTGACTGATCTCCATGAAAGGTGGCAAATCTATGTGTTTTTTTCATGGATAAGGTTTGAACCTGTTCATTCAGGAACTTCACTAGATGACGCTGCAGCACAATATGGCGCTTCAGTTGTGCAACTTCCCAACCACCTGAGCTTCATTATCGCTGGGCGTTGCCGTGTGACGCGGGGCGATTGCTAAGGACAGAACAAGCGGGCAACACAGGATGGACAGAGAGGGAGGAAGAGAGAATGAGAGAGAAACAGTGGTAGTCAGAGAATGAGATAGATGAAGAGAGACAGACGGAGAGTCACAGAGACAAAGAAGAGAGAGAGAGAGCGACAGACAGACAGACAGCGCAGGACTACGTTCGCTAAATCTGCTAGTTGCTTGAAAAGGCACGTGCGATAATGCAGGCCCTTCAGAACACAGTGTCGGTGCCAGAGCGTGTGTGCCTGACGGAGGGAGAGAGTGCAGGAATGCTGCAATTCAAACCCCTACGCGTGCGCATGCGCTGGTTCAGGACACGCCCACCTCGTCAAAACGAGTACTTGCGGCGAGCGCATCGCGAGAGGCGCGCCTTGCTCCGCTGTAAGAATGTTCCCACGGCATTTTACATTTTCGTATGCAGCATTTCGAGAAACAGCGCAAGTTTTGTATTCGTATCACTTAACTCTAAAAATATCACATAATTACGCTTGCGTCAGAAGAATTTAAACGAATTCTATAAAAGCGTCAAAACGAAGCCCTTCCAAATATATTTCACATATTCCAGATTTACTACAACGTCGGATATTTTTTTATACTCTAGAATAACTAAACTATGAACATTACCTCTTTCTTTCTGGAGACTTTCCCTAAATACATGTTCATGAAACGCGTCATTTCTTCTTTAAAGGTACAATTCAAAAATAAAGAAAAATCAAGGGAACGGGGCGAGGCGGAGTGGTCTGGAGTGCGGAGCAGGCGGGGCGGGCAGAGAGAGGAGCGGGTGCGGTGGGCCGGGCTGAGGGGGGGGTAGAGGGAGGGGCCGCGAGACTCGCCCGGCCCCTCCTCGCGTGTTGCTTGGAAATTTGAAAGCAAATCTTTTGTGAGCAGTGCACCGGTCCGTGTCCACATTTCTCGTTTCATTATTCATGGACATACTGCGTTTTCCTTTGTGTATCGGCTCCGTATGCGGGCTCGCGCGCGCGCACGAGCGGTCCAAAGGAGCTTTGTAAGTAGATGAATGCGCGATTTTATCCGCCGTCGCCGCGACCCGTCCTCGAGAGCCTGCTCCGCCCTCCGCCTCCCCCAAATGAACCGGAGGTTCCCACGCGCTTTCATCAATTTTTCCTCTCGTTTCCGAAGAAAAAGCTGTATTAAGCGCGTTTGCCTCGGGCTCAACGTGTCCCTCAACTCTACTGCCGTGCCAGGCCGAGACTTAAACGACTGGGACGTGTGGATTTCACTTTTCTCACTAAAGTAAGTGGACGTTGGATTCGAGAATATTTTGTGCCAAGATGAATTAACCTAGCGCCATTGTTCATTTTCCCCTCGATAAAGGGGCAATTACACTTTTTTATAATTCGAGCAAATTGAAAACATTCGTTGTAACGCTTGACTGTGTGTTTCGAACTCAAAGCAATGTTCACAGATTATCACTGTTTTGTCAACCAGACTCACAGTATAACAGTAAAAATACAAAGTGAAAGAATGGAGCTGTTAAGCATCTTTGGAAGGGTTTCCTATGCGTGTAAAATATTTTAAAACTTAAAAGCATGAAAGTTGCAACGGCCAGATATTTGTGAGAAACAAAAAGTCGTTGGTTTGAATTCTGCAATCTGCGTGGATGTACCTGCTGTTAGACTATCGTGAAACGAAGACGAGTTGGGATGAATTCCATAATAACTTTTATATCGTTCTACATTTACAACACTGCTTAGTGACATAAGGCCAAAACCAGGAGAAACACACAAAATTAAGTCATAAATATTATGTTATTTTTATGTATTTTCAAATTCCGTCACCAAATAGTAATCTCTATTTGAATGCAATGACCTCAACTCTGTATATACGTCACAAAGCACTTGCCCTCCGTTGACTATACTTATGTGCATCGAATCATGTCGGATCCTGCCCACGAGGTGTCGCGACATATCCATGTGTTGTAGCACTTCGTGTCGTGGTCACGAGTCGTTTCATGTGTCACGTCACGCGTCGCATCACGTCATGTGTCGTATCATGCCATGTGTCTTGCTCGGTCTTCGTAGTAAATATTCGCATCAAACGAAAAATAGTAATCATTGTATATACGTGTATAATATGCCTATTGCATATAATTTTAACAAATCGTTTCCCTCATTGTGTGTCATATGCAAACACTGAAAGGCGTGCCACTGGGCCACGTGTGCGGGCTCACACGCCCGCGCGGCCAACGCAACGACGAACAAGCGCCCAGCCGATGCCAGGCCCGGCGAATGCCGGCCCCGCCCGCCCCGCCCCGCCCCCTCCGCCCCGCCCGCCTCCTCCGCCCGCCCCGCCCCCTCCGCCCCGCCCCGCCGCCCCCCCCCCGCCCCGCCCCAACTCCGCCCCGCCCCGCCCCTCCGCCCCGCCCCGCCCCCCCCCTCCGCCCGCCCCCTCCGCCGGCCCCGCGGGCGGAGCGCCCAATGAGAGTCCGCCATTAGGCGGCGTGTCGCGCAACGGGCAAAGCGAGCGGGACACGGCAACGCACGCACCAACGGATGGCGGCAGTACAGTGGTAGCAGCAAGTCTGAGCATATTGCTACGTCTCCTTTTTTATCGTCTTGTCAAAATGTTGACAACCATGTATCACGCAACTAATTACTAACGATTTTACATAAGTGATGTCAGTTTGTACTATAAAGCGCTTTCCTATATTTTATTGCATAGAAGGCAATAAACAGAATAAATTGCAAAAATCATCCTGTCAATTAATATTGTGTGTATGTGCTGGCGCGCGTGTTCTTGTGAGAGAGATATAATAAGTGTAATATCAAAAATGTACAGAGGAAGAGAAAATTTTATTTTCATAGTGTAAAGGGCGTAGGGCAGGAAATGTCGAACCTTCGAAAATAAACCCCTAAGACAAATTGAAGCATTTGTGTCTAATAAACTCCTTTGATATTCCGATTGGCTGAGCTGCAATAAGCGATCAAAAGTTAGGTTTAAAAATACTTTCTATGCAAAAATTTGCAAACATGTGACTTAATTTACAAAGGAAATTAATATATTTGTTTAGAAACAAAACTTCAAACACAGTCGAATTGTGTAAATTCATTATGAAAATTCGAATATCGGAGTGGGTCCTTTGCTGTAGCCACAGAATGTCAGCTAACACAATTACATTCTTAATACGGTCCAAATACATAAAATAAAATAAATATTAGTATTACTATTGTGCATTAACTATTGTGTATGGGGCAGACCAATAGCTCCCTACACGATAACCTCTGCACAAAACGGCCAACAAGCAACAAGGAACTGCAAAGCTGGACGCGAGGCTGCCATGTTTATGGAGGCTCTCTGTGGTGTATGGCGAGATACGACCTGTGTCGCGCGGGACGGCGGGCCGCGCGTGGTTTGCTAATTGCAACGCGGACAGGGGGAGAGGAGAGCGCTTGTGACGCGGGGGAGGGGGATGTCACCGGAAGGTGCGACCAGACAACCGTCCCCCCCCCCACCCCACCCACAGCGCATTCCTGTTCGCACGACCTCCCCTCCCCCCCACCAAGTCCTCCTCGGTGCTCCGCGCCCTGGCCGCGACCGCGCGGACACAAATGACCTCATGTTAATGCCGGCAATAAATTGTCATTATCTGGCATCTCAACACAAGGCGCGCCTACAACAACATTTGTTATGCCGCCGCGAGTGAAAACACTATTGTCCGCCGCCGCCTTCGGCGGCCCGCCGGGCGACGACCGCTCTCACGATGCCTGGCGGGTGGCGGGGCGAGCGGGACGAGGGCGGGGACGGCGACGGGGCGGGAACAACGGGGCTTGCCGAGGCTGGTGGAGACCAGAGATAGCGGCGTGGGAGTGGCGTCCATGATGGCGGCGACGATGCGACGAAGGGTGTCTAGGGAGACGGCGTGGGCCGCAACGTGGCGGGGCGGCATGAGGGGTGGAGGGCGACGGAGGCAGACGAGCTTGGCTGAGGAAGAGGAACGAAAGGGAGGTACGCCTAGTCGAAATGCCGAGTTTTGGGGACGGGAAAGTGTTGGGAGCAATGGGGTGGAAGGGGACTCGGGCAGTGACAGCATCGGGATGGCAAGGGTGTCGGTGTCGGAATGGGCGACATGGGTGGTAAGGGTGAAGGGCGTGACGTGGAGGCGAGAACAAGGGGTGGTGGGATAGCGGGGCCTCGGAGAGGGGGCGCGGGGGCGGGCAGGGGGCGGCGGGGCGGCGGGGCGGCGGGCGGGGCGGCGGGGGCGGCGGGGCGCAGGGGGCGGCGGGGCGGCGGGGGCGGCGGGCGGCGGGGGCGGCGGGGCGGCGGGGGCGGGGGGCGGCGGGGCGGCGGGGGCGGCGGGGCGGCGGGGGCGCAGTGTTTGCGGGAGCGCCGCAGCGGGAGGGGCGGGCTGTGTAGTTTCCGCGTGGCGGAGGCCGCTGTGCGGGAGGCGGCTGTTGCGGATGGCGCGCGTCGCGCGTCATGTAGCGGCCGTCCGGGGAAAAAAAGGAGCGTCGGACGGTTGTGTTGCCGCCGTTACCCGGATATGGAGTGGTGCAGCTGCGGTGTCGGTTTGGCGACTCCGCTGGGTTCGAGTGTGGGCGGAGGTGGGGTGTCGGATCCCGCTGCCGGGTTGGTGAAACGGACTTCCGACTGCAAACAGCGGACGCGTGGAAAAGAGAGGGAACTAACACAAACGCTCTGGAATGGCGAAGAAACATCCCGATACACACAGCAATTTGACGTTGCGATGAGGTGACTCTAGCGACGGGAGTTGCATTCGCGCAGATGAATTCGCTCCGTGCAAGAAGTGTTTCCCACGCGTCAACCGTGCGTTTTCTTCTCAGTAATAATTCACGAAAAAAAGTCTTTAATTGCTAATAACTGAAATGTATGAAAAAGTAGGGAGACAGATGTTTCTACAAAAGCAGAATATTGTACTTTTCCAAAGTTACAATCCAAAAGCCACTATCCAATCGTAAAATAACAATACGCGGTCTTCCACTCGCCAGTAAAGAAAGTACCAAGTTTGCAACCGTTTGCCGCATCCAGAATATGTACCAGATCGTAGCTCAATCAAAATATATCCAACGGAATAAACGATGCCCTTGGGGTGGTCAGCGAAAGAGTCACAATCATAGTCTCCAAGCGCACTCAATCTCAAGTCCTCAACTGTTCTGACTTTCCGGGCGCCATGGCAGTGTATCGTTGGCCGCGGCTGGCCCAGACCCGCCTGGCGGCTGCTTGTCTGGAGGCTCGGGTTAGTGCCTCGCCGCTCCGCGTACTTCAATACAGAGAGCGCGCCATCTCGTGCGTACTCGCGCTCGCATACTTCAAAGTCTGCAGTGTATACAAGAACAATTGCTGCCACATTTGTGACTGTCCTGTGTATTATAAAAGTGTTTGTAACACTTGAAAACATCTTGTACCTTCATTCAAAATACACAATATTTCAAAAGAAATTTGCATACAACTTTCATATTCCACATCCGTTTTGTAGAAGAATCCTAACGCACATTGATAATCTTTAAATGAATACATAATCCTTCAATCAATACCCATCCCTATTTTTTGCTTTAGACCAAACTTGTAAAATATTCTTTTAAATCACTTTAGCATTGTAGAAAATAAGAGCAACTTTCGTAAATGAGGTTTTTTATAGCAAGTCGTGCGAATATGTCAACATTAATACGCATGTTGTTCTTCCCCAGAGTGTGGTCGGATAAGTGCCACGTTTAAACCAATGTAAACGAGACAAAATCACATCCTTTATGTGCTAATATCGAAAATTTAGTATAACCCAAGAAATAATCGGAATAAATATGTATGTTTCTTACAGCTTACTAGCCTTGAATGGCTTACACTATATCTTCCTAGAGAATACGAGTTAAAATTTATAGGTATTGATGAAACACGTGTAATTGGAGAAATTAATGTACCTAATGTTAATGGTTAATGATAAGCTCGTTGCAACATCACAAACAACATGACACATGCGTGTTGAATGTATGAATCGGAAATATCTATTAAAGTAATGGAAAGAGAACTGACAACAATGGATCAATGAATCGACATTTTTAGATTTGAATGACAGTTACGTGTGAAAGAAGGCAAAAGAGGTTGTACTAATACAAAAAGCACTAAAAACTAAAAGAATTTTAGTTTGTTGTTTTGTACTAAATAATTAACCGGAATTATGTGGTTCTTTGACCGCAAAGTAGTTTTAGTACAAAGAGAATGCAATTACATAAATACTTGACGCATAGAAGGCTTGTATATGTTAACACATTCAGCAAAGTTCACACAAACAAAAGATTGTTCGAAAAATAATAATCTCAGGACGTTAACAGTTACTGACATGCTCCAGGTTGTGTAATGATATTTAAGACAAGAGTCACAGGATAAACTGTGGGCGTGGCACGTACTGACGTACAGCATGTTAGCGATATAATGAAGAATGAGCAATGATACAAACGGAACAATAGTATATTATAAAATACCAGATATTGGTGAATTCCAGTAATGTAGAACTCTTCAAATCAAAGGTATAGGTGATTAGAAGACACTAATAGAAAATGAAATATATTTTCAGACTTCACTAAGCTTTCCTCTCGTGAACAAAAAAGTTGTTTCAACACTCTCGCAACCATAAAACACAAAGTTCCACATTTCCATAAACCTGTAGATAAACTTACAGTCACGTCGAAACAATGAACCCAACTTGACACTTTATAAAAGGATAATAAAAGGCTTTCCCACGGCGTAATCTGCTCTCTTTTTGGCTTTGAGTTACGACAAAAAAGTACCGCGAGCCATCACTGCCCCACAAACGCGCGCCACCACACAAATCCGCGTGGAGTGCTTGCGAGCACTAACAAACGCCGCCGCCATGCTCTTCCGCAAAGTCAAACAACTTGCTAATTATAGCTCGTTGCAGCGGCGAGGACGCGCGCGAAAGAGGCAAGTTGCAAATGGAGAGAGCGCGGCTGCAGGAGGCGGGCGGAGCAGGGCGGGGCGGAGTGGGGCGTAACGGGGTGGGAACGCGGGCGGGCGAGCGGAGCGGAGAGGAACGGCGGTGGAGCGACGCAGAGGAAAGAGGATGGGGCGGGGCGGGGCGGGGTGGGCGGAGGTCTGGGGCGGGGTTGTAGTTGGGCGGAAACGAGGCGCGGGGCGGTGCGGACGGGTGGGGCGGGGCGGAGCGGAAGAGAGCGGGTGGGGCGGGCGGGGCGGTGGCGGTGGTGGGGTTGGCTGCGGGGCGAGGCGGGAGCGGAGCGGGGCAGGCTGGGCGGGAGCGGAGCGGGGCGGGGCGGGCGGGGCGGGCGGGGCGGGGCGGGGCGGGCGGGGCGGGTTGGGGCGAGGTGCGGCGAGGCGGGGCAAGCGCGCAGAAGCCAGCCGTTCGCCGCACGGGCGTTGCCCGTCCGAAGTGCTGCCGACCGTTAACAGTGCGTTAACCGCCGCGCCTGCTCGCGCTCACGCATCCGGCGACATTAAAACGTTCATGCCGCCACAAACCGCACGTTAAGCGCGCGCGCCAGCGGAGTGCAGGCGCGGGCGGCAGGGGAAGAATGGCGCGGGGATGCGGAGGGATAGGCGCGCGTGCGCGGTGGGGAGGTATGGGGTGTAGGGCTAGGTGGGGACGCATGGGCGGGATTATGAATGATGGGCGGACAATGGGTTAGAGACGGGGCGGAAAACATGGAAAAAGTGTTTGGCACAGTGAAGGTGGAATACAGAGAGCGAAGGCAGTGTGGAGTTGACATGAAGCTGGCGCAAAGGGTCAAGTTATGGAAGCGGGGCAGTATTTGGGGGGCAGTAAGGGGACGCGAGGATAGTAAAGGAGCGGCGCAGTAAGGCGGCGGGTAGGTAAAGGGGGCAGTAAGGGGCACGTGCAGAAAGGGGCGAGACAGTAAGGGCGGAAGTTAGGGGCAGGTTGGGCAGTAAATGGGTGCGGTGAGTTGAAGAGCGGGGCAGTTGGATGCGGTAAATTGGGGGCTGGGGCAGAGCAGATCAGGTCAGGTGATGTGGCGTGGCGCGTCCACAAGGGACGGAGAGGAGGTGCGGGGCGAGCTGGTTGGAGGGTTGGGTGGGCGGAGGGTGAGTGGGGCGGTGCCTGTGCAGGTGAGCGTCAGCGGCACCGCGCCCGGAATCCAGGCCGCCACGAGCCTCCGTGCGCTGCGCCGATTTATTGGCCCTGGACACGGACGGAAGGGGCGGGGCTGTTTACGCGAACCACCTCCCCCCTCACAGCGGGGCCGGGGCGATATGCAGCGGGACGTCGCGGACCTTTCATTCACTGCGTGCGAGGAATTCTAGGTTCTTCTCGCAGGGCTCCAACCTACCGAGCAGTTGCACTTTGCGACAGGACAGTCTCTCCGCTGTTGCGCATTGGAGCTTGCAACAAATGGATGGTAATTCAGAGAACGAGGCCCAAAATACACAGATTGAGGTTAAAAAATTCAAAAACCGCATTAAATAAAGATGCCATTTTGTCTTCTTAGCCTGAAGTGTGTGTGTGTGAAGCAGGGGAGGAAGTAAATAAAGTCATGAGTTTGCTACTTTAGCAATATGTTCATTCATTTAAGCAAGCCATCGTAGGATTTTTTCGTCATTTTGTTATTTCTAAATATTCTAAAATATTTAAGGTAGATCTTTTATTTTGAATATGTAAAATTTGAAAATGTTTGTTCGAGTCAATAGACTGGTTAAATTCAATTATTCAATCAAGAGTAGTTATATTATTTTCTTAGGGTACATTAAAAAGTGAATTTTACATTCACGTACGAGGTAAAAATGATCTAGTTTTACGAATTTTAGCGCATTTTATCCTTCTACTCCACAAAGCAAGTAAAAAAATAAATATATCCCCCGTCCTTGCCTTCCTGTCGATGGTTGCTTGGTCGTTAGTGATTCCGGGCTAACGTCAACTACTGAGGTTATTACTCCCGTAAATATAGGGCATGTTTTTTTTTCTCGGGAGCTGCCAATGGTCTTCCCCTGCTGATCCACCGCTGACCTTCCGTCGGCTAGCAGAGTTTTCCCCCAACCAGGTATCTCCCACCAGCGGGGCACGGCCCCAGTCGGGACAAGCTGGAAGCTCCCAACCGGTCTGTTGGCAGTGGTAGTGTAATGCATATTAGTGGAATTGTGTGTAAAAGGTGAGGATAGTACAAGGAACAGGAAGCAAAGATCGAGTGTGGTCTGGGGCCCATTTGTTCGAGTACTGCTGCGGCATTTGCTTGGTGATAGTCGAAGAAACAACGGAAACTACTGATCGGCAGAGCTGGCGGCTAAACGTCTCCAGACAGCGGCTGAATTCGACCTACTGTCGGTAATCCTGTCACTGACTCGAACCTAGGACCTCCCGATCAGAGAGACTGCAGCGACATCAGTTTATGCCACGAGTGAAGTTGATCAAGTTTTACGAATTTTGCCGTGTTGTACCCACCACTCCACAAAGCAGGTAAAAAAATAAATCAGCTTGAGGGCTGAGAGAGCAGTGCTGTCGCCACCTTGCGGACGAGGAGCAGGCGGGCCGCAGGTGCGTCGGCGGTCGCATTTGGGATTTAAATCCGCGCGCGGATCTCCATACATCTCACGCCGCGCGAAATGGACACCTCGGAGACAAGCGACTGGCGCGCGGCGCTTGCCGGCGCCTGAGAAGTGCATTACCGGATTTGAACGCGCGCGAAACCCCACCGCGCAAATGTATTCCGAGGTTTTCCTTGCGTTTTTCTTCGCGGCTGCTCGACGGAGCCGGAGGAAGCATGTGTTAGCATTTTCCCAAATTTTAAATTCAAGTGGGTCTTTCTCACATAATCTCCATAATGCTTTGCTTTCCCAAGCCTATTTTACGAGCAACCAGACGTTTCCTTCTCCTGTTTTTGCAACTTTTTCTTGCAACACAAGGTCGATATTGAAACAACTTATCCAGCTAATGAAAAACATATGGAACTTACCACAAAGCCCTAGATTAAGAAAAATGTTGGCAATTTTTACAATAAAACAGTAAATATAATATGAAAGAAAATCGCATGATGATAATGAATATGAATTAAAATTATAATTTTATTTCATTTCCTTTTATAGTTATTAATATTTTTCCGCTGAAGTAAAACAAGCGATGATTCAGAGAGAAGTGAAATATTTCATTGCATTTCCGGAAATAAAATTATGGGACCATCAAAAAAATGTCTTGCCGTGAAAGGCGATCTGTCTTTTTGTTCCAAAGATATTGCAAACAGGACTATCAAAAGACTGAAGGTTTATCATCACTGGGCGTTTTAATAAAGTTTAAAAAATATTTTGGTAATGAAATTTAGTTTAAAACCTAATCGTACTACATGTTCGAGAGTGTCGGACAAAATATTTTTTGAAGAATGTACATATCCAACATACACACTTCTTATTTATTATGAAATATGTGTGTACTAAATGGTTAATTTTTGAAGTATATACTCAAATTACTTTTGTTTGTATTACCGGACAATACCCGTTCCAACACTATATCAAGTAATTCATTCATCTCTAAATTTATTGCGACACTTACCATCATATTTGCTGAAGGGTTGGCTGGTTTACATTAATTCAGCCTCAGACTAATTTATTCTATGAATTTGTTTGAATATTTGCTTTACATAAACTAATGACGTTAAACCACTACAGTGGAAACACATTCCTGTTCCAAAATACGATTTATTAAGAAAATGCCGAGTGAGTTATTTGTAGTTCATAAATAAATTCCATCATGGTTCTGAATTATAACAATTATTATTGTCAATGGCTAATAATTCCTTTGACATTCCCAGGGTCCATTCTTCCATGGACATCAGTGGAATTTTCTTCGAAAAATTCAAGTTTCAACGCAATAAAATGAGGTAAACGTACCAGACGTGGCTCAGAACAGTTTCCAAATTTTCTCAAAGTTCTTGGGCTAATATGTACTGGCGTACTAATTTCCTTCTACTTCTCTCGTACTAAGTTCTAAGAACTAAATTCGCTATTGAAATTCTGTAAGTGATTACCATCTCTCTTTCAGAATAGATTCATTGCCAAAAAATCGATAATATTTTATTGATTTCTTTCCAAATCCTTATTTTGCTCTTAAAGTGGTCACATGAAAATTGGAAAAATATTCTAGCGGGCAGCTACTCGACTCAGTAATTGCCCACCGATATTATACATCCTGAACATATTCTTAACAAAAAAAGGCACAAAAAATGCTTATTACAATGGTACAAAGTAAATATCATTAATATATTTTTATTCCTTTCTTTAAATGACAAATAAGGGAAAAGAACTTTGTTCTAATCACCACTAGAAGGCCGACCCTCCAATTAGGCAAGTGGGAAGCAGCAATTTTTTATTTTTCAAATTTTGGGCGATGAAGTGACCAGTACCGACAGTGTCCAGGTGCATTCATGCCGTTCCTCTTCATCTGAAAGAAGAAATTGCTCTTCTTCAGAACCTAAGCGCCACTGATGATTTTTGGAAGCAATTTGCTTTCCCTGGAAGCCAGCTTCTGAACAGTTCCCCCACAGAATCTGAACTGCGCTCGCAGGAGGCACTGACAGAAATTGGTGCGCTGCTACTCGGTATATGGCTACCATTGGTACCCAACTTCTATCTCTCTACAAGTTTGCTGTTTTCGTCCGGTGGAAGCAATGTGGATTTTCTGGATGATATCACAGGAACAAAAACGAATTGTTAACCCCAAAACTTGGCACATGGTTCTCTACGTATTTCAACGAGCTAAATTCGAATCTGAAGCCAGATTTGCGTCACCACACTCTATATTTAATAAAGTAGCAAAGAACTTCGTAACATTGTATTCTTTTTGTTTTTTGTGGTTGTTGTGAAACCCAAAGACAAGACACGTGCTTCCCTACGTACCTGGACGCACTGAAACCAAATTCGAAGCCAGAATTGAATCCACCCCGTGTTTTTAAAAAATACAAACAATATTTTTGAAGCCCATAGAACTAACCTACTAGACAGTTTTTAACCTACAAATGATTCACATTATATGTTGACCTTTCATTTCTTAGAAAGTTTCTTAGAAAATTGTCAAGCTTGGCGCTTTCTATTCAACCAAACGCGTGTAATGTCAAATATCTAAGTAGGTCGGTGTCAGGGGTTGCGCCCTGTCCGCTCTCCAGTCTCGACCTTCGCACCTCGGCGTCGCCGCCCTGGTGCGCGACCTTTCACCGGGCCACAGGAATTAAATATTCGCCCCACGTTAGCAATGTAGCGCCCTTCGCACGGCACGACCCCGCCCCACGCTCGCCCGGCCACGTCCACACACGGTGGCCCAATGGTGTGGCACAGGTAGGGCCGGGCCGGGGAGTGCAGCAGCGCCACACTGGACTTGAAAAGGGCCCAAATGCGTACGGCATTGCGAAAAGTGCTCATTTATTCGTTTTTAACTCTAAGGTAAACTTAACTAAAATCACTATTTTAAATATTATTTTAATAATGTTTTAAGATGACATTTTAAAAATTTAGACAATAAAAGATTAGGTGATTGTCAAACAATACATAGAACTATCAATAATATAAAGAAGCACGGTACATGATCTGACAATCAATACACCAGCAATTAAAGTACTATACAAATTTACCGCAATACCAAAGGCACGATATACTGAAATCGTAATGTTTTAAACACCCTTACAGTTACACTAAAGAAAAAATCACAACACGAAAACTACCGATCAGAACAGCCGGCCTCTAGTATTCTCCAGATAGCAACAGAATTCGACCTAACTGAAAAGCTACTGTCGAAAATCTTACCAATATCGGGATTTGAACCGGTCTGAGGGACAATAGTGACACCAGTTGATGCCCTGAACCACCTCTCCGGGGTCGTAGCTGCAGATTTCGGGAAAATTGAATTAGAGTTACAGGCATAGCCCATATTAGTTAAAACGATAGTAGCGCGCGCGCACACACACACAAAACGTGTGCCACCCCTGCTTTCCATTCAGTGGGGGAATTCGTGCAGGGCCCAATGCGCCGCGTTGGCGATTCGGCGCGCGGCGGCGTAATTCTCCACCTGAACGTCCCGCCTGCAATATCCCCGGCTTCCTGCCGCGAGACGGCTGGAGAGTAACGGCGCGGCTCTTCCTGCCGCGAGCGACTCCACCCCCGCACCGCGCCCCCAATCAATTCCTCCGCAAAGTTCGCTTCTCTTCTCCCCTCTTTCTTTCTCTCCTCCCTCCGCACAGCATCGCACCGCGCGGACTCGCCCTTTCTCCTTTGCTTCCCCACGCAACCACCTCTGCCTCGCCGACTCGACTCGCCTCGCCTTCCGGTTAAGTTTCTCAACATCTTGCACACAGTTTCCAAAGGACAACTTAAATCGACAAAAACCTCTAAATCGATCACTAACCAACTCCGGGGCCTGGAATGCCTCCGATGTGCCCGGAGCAGCAGCAGCGCCCCTGGCGGCAGCGCGAGCTCTATTACGCGACGGAAAACATTCGCCCGGGCGCGCGACTGAATACTTCCGGTCTTCTTCGATGATAACTTCCGGACGTGCAGTGCGTGATCTAAGCTGAGAGGTGGATGTGCCCCGCTGGAACGATGCAACCAACCTAAACGATGATTGTTAGTGATTCCGGACCCTTTAACTACCGAGATCGTGAACATCTTAAGTGCAGTGCATGTTTTTGCTTGGGGGTGGCGATGATCGTGCCTCGTTGGATGCTGAGAGCCAACGCCGACCTACATTCAGTTAGCAGGGTTTTCCTCAACCAGCTATCTCCCACCAGTAGTTCACAGCCCCAACCGGGACAAGCACTAAGCTCCCGACGGGTTTCCCGGCGTGTGTGGTAGTGTAGTGCGTGTGAGTGTAAGTGTGCGTAAGGAGTGAAGATAGGACTAGGAAAAGGTACGAAAGATCGCACGCGGTCCGTTGTCCATTTATTAGGGTACTGCTCCGGCATTCGTCTGGTGTTGATCGGAGATGCCACAAAATACTACCGATGAGAGGAGCCGTCGGCTAGAATTCTCCTCCAGCCTCCGCCTGAATTGGATCTAGCTGACAAGCCACTGTCGAATATCCTGTCAACATCGAACCTATGACATCCCGGTTAGAGAGACTGCAGTGTCATCAGTTGATGCTCTGATCCATCTCTCCAGGTCCTAAAGGTTGGCTTGCGTGTTTTTTCCTCTATGTATCTCCCTCAGCGGGGCACAGTCCTACTCGGAGTAGACCCTTTGCTGCAGGCAGATCTCCTCATACGTAAGGGAGGGTAGAGCAAGTAAGTATAAATGTGTGTGTGAACGTGGAAATCTGTCGAAGATGAGGGTGGATAATCGGACTCTGTGATGAAATTTGGCATTTGCCTGATATTCATCACAGAAACCATGGAAAACTACCGATCAGAGCTGGCGGCCAATTTAAGACACCGGGTAAATCCCACCGAGTGTCGAAAATCCGCCCCGACAGCACCTGAACCCTACGACCTTGCCGGCTGAGAAGCGGCCAAGTCGGACGCGCCAGCAGCGCTAGAGGCGACCTATTCCGTAGTGGTCGCACGGCTCCCCTGCAGATTCGGGGGTACCGGGGTTCAAATCCACGTAATTCGTTGAGAAGGAGGAGTTTGCTACAACTTTTCTTCAGTTCTCCCGTTTCTCTCATCTTCTTCCACGATTGCTCCATAAAATCACCTCATAATCACTAACCCATAAAAATATTCATCTCCAGAAAAGCATAAAGACTGAAGGCTGAAGATAATAGTTATAGCTCTAAACGTCATTAGGCCAATATAGAGCCAATATCGAACGCTACTGAAGTTTATGAACCGAGACGAGAGCAGAGGTTGTTAACAAAGTTTATTATTTATGACATCATATCGTTCAATATTTTTTGTAATGTTACGTCATATAAAAAGCATGTGAACAATAAATTCCATTTCCTGAAACTAGAGCGTTCGTACACAACCATGAGCTATAACTAGCTTGTTTCAACTGCATAACGGAAGGCGCGCTGTTGAATCCTCAGCGGACGGCGGACGTCAGATTGACTTTCCGCTCATTGGTTTGGTTGTTACAAGTTGATATAAAATAAGAGATTTTCGATAATATCAGTGCTTAGGGAGAAACGACTTTTATGGTGAAGGAGGCTTGTCATTCGCAACAAAAAGAAACTGTCCCTCTCTTTAAGTTACCGAAGCATGCATTTCTGGAGGTATTGAACGGTCAAATGATACAACGCGATTAGCATAACGTGTCTGTTAAGCACTAAAAGCGAATCTCACCGATAAGAGATATATGCCGACATCGCTTTGATGGACTGAGGAAAAATCCAGTCTGATTGACCGTCGGCAGATGATTGGTTGGTTGTTAGTGATTCGGGCGAGTCAAGTAATGAGATCATTAGTTCCGTAAGTGTAGCACATATTTTTTGGGGGGAGTTGGCGGTGCTCTTCTCCGTCTGTACCGCGATATCCGGTGCCGACCTACTGTCGTCCAGCAGGGTCCCCCCAACCAGGTATCTCCTACCTGCGGCCATCTTCCCAGCTGGGAGAAGCTCTAAGGTCCCGACCGGTCTTCCGACGTGTGTGGTAGTCTAGGTCATATTTGTGTGCGTGTGTAAGGGGTATGATAGAACAAGGGATGGGAAAGAAATATCGCGCGCGTTCCGTGGCCCATTTAATAGGGAACTGCTCCGGCATTCGCCATCGGCAGCTGATAGTTATGGATGGAGCAGCAGAGATATCAGCGAACATTTTAGAGTATTTCCAATGAATAGATTTTTTCTGCTCGGTTCACTTTCAGTTCACAGGCGCGAGTCTGCGAAGAGCCTGTCGTCGCGTCGGCTGCTGGGGAGCCTCTCGAAGAAGGAAGGGAACGCCCTTTTCCTTCGCGTTGGCTCCCGCGCGCCCAGGAAATTGACGAACTGAGGCGCAGATAATTCTTTTTGATGGCTCACTCGAAAGCCACTCGGAAGAAAGAGAAAAG
>BOPP01000028.1:6662970-6690232 GCA_017312745.1 Gryllus bimaculatus
GGGCGCCGCGGGCGTGCTTTTCCGGGCCGCGCCGATTCGTCCAGAAATGACCCCAATATCGCGAGTTGCTGGACGGCGGCGAAGAGCGCACGCGGGCGGGCCGACGAGGCGAGCAGACAGACGGACGGAGGGACGGACGGGCAGCGGACGGGCAGGCGAGGGCAGGGACGGGCAGGCGGACGGGCAGGGGACGGGCAGGGCGGACGGCAGGCGACGGGCAGTCGGAACGGCGGCGGTCCGGGAAGGCGGACGGGAGTCGGGACGGCAGCGGACGGGCAGGCGGACGGGGCAGTGCCGGACGGGCAGGCGGACTTGGGCATGCGCGACGGGCAGGCGGACGGGCAGGCGCGACGGGCAGGCGGACGGGCAGTCGGACGGGCGGCGGACGGGAAGGCGCGACGGGCAGGCGGACGGGCATGCGGACGGGCAGGCGGACGGGCCAGGCGGACGGCAGGGGACGGGCAGTGCGGACGGCAGGGCGAACAAGCAGGCGGACGGGCAGGCGGACGGCAGGCGGACGTGCAGGCGGACGGGGCAGGCGGACGGGCAGGCGGGACGGCAGGCGGACGGGCAGTCGGACGAGGCGGACGGGAAGGCGGACGGAAGGCGGGGACGGCAGCGCGGGCAGGCGGACGGGCAGGCGACGGGGCAGGCGGTCGGGCAGGCGACGGGCAGGCAGGACTGGCGGCGACAAGCAGGCGGACGGGGCAGTGCGGGACGGCAGGCGACGGGCAGGCCGGACGGCAGGCGGACGGGCAGGCGGACGGGCATGCGGACAAGCAGGCGGACGGCAGTGCGGACAAGCAGGCGGACGGGCAGGCGGACGGGGCAGGGCGGAACGGGCAGGGCGGACGGGCAGGCGACGGCAGGCGTACGGCAGGCGGACGGGAAGGCGGACGGGAGGGCGGACGGCAGGCGGACGGGCAGGCGGACGGGCAGCGGACGGGCAGGCGGACGGGCAGGCGACGGGCAGGCGGACGGGCAGGCGGACAAGCAGGCGGACGCAGCGACGGGCAGGCGGACGGGCAGGCGGACGGGCAGGCGGACGGGCAGGCGGACAAGCAGGCGGACGCAGGCGGATTCAAGCAGGCCGGAACGGGCAGGCGGACGGGCAGGCGGACGGGCAGGCGGACGGGCAGGCGACGGGCAGAGGGACGGGCAGGCGACGGGAAGGCGGCGGGAAGGCGGAACGGGCAGGCGGACGGCAGCGGACGGGCAGGCGGCGGTCAGGCGGACGGGCAGGCGGGACGCGGGCAGGCGGACGGGCAGGCGACGGGCGTCGGACGGGGCAGGCGGACGGAAGGCGGACGGAGAAGGCGGACGGCAGGCGGACGGGCAGGCGGACGGGCAGGCGACGGGCAGGCGACGGGCAGGCGGACGGGCAGGCGGACGGGCAGGCGACAAGCAGGCGGACCGGCAGGCGGACGCGGGCAGCGGTACGGGGCAGCGGACGGGCAGGCGGACGGGCAGTCGGGACCGGGCAGGCGGACAAGCAGGCGGACGGCAGGCGGACAAGCAGGCGGACGGGGCAGGCGGACAGGGCAGGCGGACGGGCAGGCGGACGTGCAGGCGGGAGGCATATGAGCGGTGCAGGGCTGCGGAAGGCGTTCATTGAATCGTTCACGAGAAGGCGGTAGATGGGATGGCCGGATCATGGGCAGGCGGGGAAAGGGTCGTAGATCGTGGGATCTTGGTGGGTGGGGGGAATCGTAGGGCGGATGGCAGATTGATGATGGGGTTTTGGTGGGGCGGCGGGGGTTTCATGGGGTGGTGGTTGGTAGATAGTCGCGGCAGGCAATGTAGTCTCACCGAAAAGCGTCGAGAGCTGCAGAGAATCGCTCTTGAAAGAGGCCTCTTGCAATTTTCCTCCTTCGGCGGGATATCGCCGAAATTTATCTTTGCGCCTCCAGAATCTCGGATGGAAATCTTCGCAAGCCGACACATGGCGCCGAGCGGCAGCACTGCTCTTTTTACGAATGGTTGGGTAAAGGATCCTTCACCACACTTCCCTTGCTTTTTACCGGCGTTACGAAATTACCACTTTCCCCACAGAAGTCACCCGCCTCCTATAGCCCGTTTCGTAAGACAAAACTTCCAAGTAAGCATTGCGTTTCGTTTTTCCATGTAACGTCCGTCTTTTCACCGAAAGAAACAACTTTTCCAATCGTGGAAATCGGGCGTTAACAGTTTTATTATTATGATCCCATGAAGTTCTCCGAGAATCCCGCAATTAATTTCTAGTTAACAAGGTTTTCAATAGCGCAAGGAGTATTCTCAGAAGCTTAGAGAGCGGAGAATTAGCTGTTCGCTCCCATTTGAATGGGCAGACGATTTTTATTACTCGGGGGAGGATACAATATTCCTCAAAGTCCCTTTATTCGCTTTTGGGCTTATGCTCAATAAGATCAGAAAATGATCGGCATGGCGAGTTTTTTCTTTAGATGGCTATTCCATTCACGAAATTTTAGCACTAGCGGGCAGAATATCTCTCTGTGTTATTGCCCTTGCCAAAGCGGCTCCCCGGCGACACTCGGATTTTCGATTCGCCGGCACGTGTTGGAATTCAGCGGTTGGCAGCGAGCAGCTGATTCTCGGAATTATTTTGTTCCCGCGCACACTTTGCTGTAAATATCGTGGGTATTTACATGTGAAGAGTTGTACGAAGCATTCTGTTGTGATTGTATATGACAATTTGGACGGTGTTGATGTGAAGAAGAAAATATTTATCTTTTTCCCCTCTCACTCTCTATTTTCCCTCTCTGTCACACTTTTTTCACTTCCTTGCTCGTTTCTCTCTCTCTCTCTCTCGTTTTATATACATGCATGTGCATGTATGTTTGTATGTGTATGTGTGTGTGTACCCCGTATGAGAGCATCATCTGACTACGTCATGGGGACCCAGCTGGACTGTCCTATGCTTGAGAGGTCTATAATAAGCAAGTAGTTTCTTAATATGTCTTTTATTTGGCATTGTCCACCCGCGAGAAGCATTCACATCGTCTAAATCAACTGGGCCAGAGCGGTCAACTTTGTCCCCTCCGGGAATCGAAGGTGGGGTCGCGGCATGGGAAACTGCCACTGGGCGATGGGAGCGCCGCTGCCCGGCGCTCGCTTGGATTGTCGATGCCCCCACTACACGTGTTGGAATTCAATGCATGGCGTGGCGCCACTGCGCTCGGGATTATTCTGTGGATAAAAACATTAATTTAAACAGACCTCTCCCGCGAGCATTTTGCATTAAATTTCGTTGGGTATTTACCTGTGGAGAGTTACACGAAACGTTCAGTTGTGATTGTATCTGACATTTTGACGGTATCGATATTTTGTTACATGACAAAGAGAGAGTATTCTCTGTCTCTGTCTCTGTCTCTCTCTCTCTCTCTCTCTTTCTCTCTCTCTCTCGTTTTATATGCATACATGTGTGAGAGTATGTGGGTTTGTATAATCTGAAAGTACAGCATCATCAGACATTATAGGTCCAAGCCTGACGGCCCTGGTTTTTGGGAAGCCTGTGTTAAGCAGGTTATAACTTCTTACACCATTTATTTGGCATTCTCTACTAGCGAAAAGCATTCACATTGTCAATCAGTAACATCAACTGGAACATAGAAGTGGAAAGCTGCAGTGAACTTTGCCCCCTCCGCGAATCAAATATGGGGGTGTGGCCTTGACCGCAGTGGCATCTTGCTGGTGAGAGTTATTGCAATAGAAATTATGTTGATAGCACAAGCAGCAGCTTCAAAATGTTAACTACTTGCTCACCACAATGATAATACTTCACTTGTTTTCCAGTGTTCTGGTTGCTAGCAACATAATTGTAGTTTTTAGTAGAAGGCCCTGATACGGCTCAGTGCGTGGAGACTTTCCTGGGGCTCTTTTAATTGTAAACCTATACACAATTAATGTACAAACTTGTATCTAATAGTGTGTCATTTCACGATGTGAAAGGTTCCCATGAAAAGTCCTCATGCATAAGTCCTTCCTATTCGCAGCGAATTTCAAACACAGAGGAGGGCGCAGGAGTGGTGTCGAGTGTCATGAATAAAAAGGGCGGCAAGCGCGGGGGGGGGGCATTGATCGCGCGTGCGCCCGTGCGCGCCGCCGCCCCCACCGCGCCTACTAATTAGAGCGCCTCGCACGCGCCTAGCACGCCACCGCGCTCCGCGCCGCGCGCCCCGGGCCCCGCTGCCTCTCGGGGCGGGAGGTCGAGGGGCCGAGAGCCGACACTTCCTAGATACAGGACACTGCCCTGTATTTGGTGGATTGAATTATAATTGTTAGTGATTCCGGGCACCTCAACCACTGAGGCCATTAGTCCCGTAAGTGAAGTACATGGCTTTTCCTCGGGATGTGGCGGTGATCTTCCCGCGCTGGATGGCGAGATCTGTCTTGGACCTGCCGTCCGCTAGCTAGTTTTCCCCAGCAAAGTATCTCCCACCAGCGGGGCACTGCCCCATTCGATACTCGCTCTAAGTTCTTGACCGGGCTCCCGGCATATGTGGCAGAATTATGCATGTGAGTATAAGTGTGTTTAAGTAAGGGGTGAGGATAGTCCAAGGAAGAGGAAGAAAAGATCAGGTGCAGTCCGTGGCCCGTTTGTTAGGGACTTCTCCGGCATTTTCTGGTATCTGGTGGAGAATTCGAGAGGTCGGCTGCTCTGATCGGTTGTTTTCCGATCAATATCAAGCAAATGCCGGGCAATATCCTAACAAACGAGCCACAGACCATCAGCAATCTTCCCTCCCTCATTCTGTGTCTGTCCCCGCACACACGCATTTACACTTACATGTACTACACTTCTAGGCATGAAGGTAGACCAATTAGAACCTCTCCCCGCTGCTGAAGGAGGTACCTGGAAAATGAGTGTGCCGGAAGCGGATGTGAAGCTCCATTGCTTCGTTCCGGTTACAGCATGCACTACACTCACGGGACAAAATGAGTGAAGTATTTGACGGTCACCGAAACATTATTAACTCATCCTCTGAAACCCTGTGACGTTACTACGACCGTTGCAGCTAAAAGCGAATGATTGGTTTTCAAATTCAAAATCATTTAAAGAAGTATAAAACTAATCACTTGCGTGTTACACGATCAACGGATTCATATGGCTCATCTTTAGTTCTTTACAACAGCAACATAAAAATCTAACTCGAATATTATTGAAGATTCAGCTTGGGACATTCAGAAATTACCAATAGTGGGTTCAGACGTTTATGAAAATAACAATAATATTCATTGTATTTCTACTTTCAATTGTCAAGAATACTTCCTCTAAATTCATTTCCTTCCTCTAGATTCACTAACGTACTCTGGCTCGCGCTTTTCTTTTGGGGAAAACACTTTCCTACCGCATCACGCAATATTATTCCATTTATTCCTACGAATGATAAATCTTTGTTCAAAATACTAGATCTCCTTATTCGCCCCAGCTGTGCATTCTATATTTCTATGCAGCGCTGAGCGGAAGAGCGTGACGCTTGCGGGGAAGCGAGCGTAGTACGGCGGGTGGCTTGCGTAGCGGAGGGCGTGGGCTGGTGTGCGCTAGTACCGCTGTCCCACTTCCGGCGACCTTGCGTGCGGACATCGGCCACGCCCCCGCCTGCCACGCCCCCGCTCCACGTCGCTTCCGCCTCGCGTCCTGCGTCAGTCCCCTCCGCGCCGCCCTCCGCGCCGCCCTCCGCGCCGCCCTCCGCGCCGCCCTCCGCGCCGCCCTCCGCGCCGCCCATGCTCTTTCCCTCACCATCCCTGCTGTATTTGTACCCCGTCACCATGATTCGACAATTCAGCTTTTTCTGCCCTGACGTCCTGTTGACAGTATTTTGTCGCTCTGCCCTGACCGCTAAAATATCTAGCACCTTCTTGGATGTACAAACTACTTCGCAAGAGCACGATATTCCATAAAAGTTATTTCATTCACCCAGCGCAATGTATTCAAATATTGGACTCTCTTTTAAAAGCAAAACTACTGAAAACGATAACTCTCTATCCTTGCTCCAATCTTCAATTTTAATTCGCGCCAGATTCCGCCCGGCGGAATCGTTAAATTTAAAAATAATTATTAAAATCGGTCCCTAGGGTAACTCCTAAAAATGCAATTTTAAATCAGTTTTTGCAGGTTGTGCTGCTGAATTTATCTTGTACAGCTCACGAGTTCATAAAATTTACGTAATGTTTGGAAATACATGAGGGCACATCACTCAGCAACCAAGAGGAATTTAACTTTTCTGATTATATACAAATGAAAGGAATGTTTACGGGAATTCAGGTATACATGAATATTGTTTTTAACAGAAAGATAAGTTATCGCGGGCACCATTCAAACTGCTTTGCATTGAAGTGAGAAGTACACTTCCACACTGAATGGGAAAGGTACTGGGCCAACGATGTAAACAGTTCACTAATATATCAATACCAACCAAGTGACTCATGGCTTCGACATGCCTCGTCAAATATGGATGACGAGATAATCGCATGGCCATCGAACACGGAATATGCGCGGCTTCCATCATCTAAAGAGGAGGTGCCCCTCACGTGACAGAAAGCTGCAAGCGCACAGATAACTCGACGGATCAGTCGGACTTCCTGCGCTTAACGCCAACTGCAATCCAAAGGATTACAAAACTGATACCCCTCATTCATGTCTTTGAAGAATATCTTTTATATATTGTTTTATTTCTAAACTACATGTGCGCTTTGGAAATACTAAATAGTTATCTATATTTTAAGCCATTTTCATTTGCTAAAACGTAAAAAAAATAATTTTTGCATACCAGCAAACGACCTTTTCTCTTGCAAGAAATCTTTCATAATCGGGCATGTTACGGCACAATTGATGAAGTATTAGTATTTATGGTGCGGATGATGGAGTCATCACACGTCAGCCAATCGCAGCAAGATGAAGGTAAAGTTTGCAAAATTAAGTTTCATTCTCTTATAAATGTATAAAGCTGTTATAAAAAAGAGTATGGAACTCATTTATAATGTGTCTTGATTGTCGTACAAACTTGAAAACTCGTTCCAAACGTCGCTCGTTTTAAAAACATGTACTCTTGTAATAAAGTTTAACATTATAAACTAATTACATAAACTACTATTACCAGATTCATTCATTTTTGAGGCAGACATTAACGAAACGACAATTTGTTTATTAAAATTAATGGACCTGACCTTCCATGAATTGAAGCACAGTAGAACCCCAGTAACCCAAACTAATTGGGAGTGTGATCTTTTTGCATCATCACATCGCAAGCAGATGAAGTTCCTTACGGTAGAAAATAACCGATCCTAAGTGAACCGATCCCTCCTCTAAGCGTAAATTACTGCTACATAAACATGTGATATACACCACAGTTAGCAGTGCGATAAATGTTTCAGTTAGCAAATTGTGTTTCAATAATTAGTTGCTCAGCTCTACAGTAACTATAAAGTTCTTTCTTTACACTATAAATAAGCATTTTGTTTATTTTTCCTCCATCCTGAATTTCGCTCACACTATCCGAAATTTTGAATTTTCGGGGTTCATATTTTCGAGGTTCTACTGTAGAACTAAAAAAAATATTTTAGTTTCAACCTTCGTAACAAATACTGTTACTAGGGCCCGAGAATTGTCGAGCAGAATTATCTTCCGCTGCTCAGGGCCAGGTGCCTCAGAGCCGACGTCTTGGACAGAGGTAGAGGTGTGTTCGGTCCGAGGGGAGCGAAGGGGGGGGCAGCGGAAGTGAAGTTGCGGGCGTTGCCGCTCATTTGCTTTATTGGCCACTGCTCCTTCCGCCCCTCCCTTCCGCCTCCGCCTCCACCGCCGCCACAGCCGTCGTCGCACACTGGGGCAAAATATCAAAAAAGCTGGCCAAAAGTAAAAAAAAAGGTTTTATTTATGGAATTTTAAGTTAGCAGTTTTGTAGACTGGTTCCTAGAGTGTCTAATTCCACGGTTAGAAAAGGTCCGAGGTGTCACAGTGACGTTCTGCATGACTGGAAACGTGGCTGTTGAGCGAGCAGCTATTTTTGGTTTCCACTATTTTCATAATTCCAAATGAATGAAAATCATGATGGTAAGTACAATGCTTACACGTATTTCAATTACTTATCAACATGTTAATATTACTTAATAATTAATGTCCGAATAAAACTATGTTTAACAGAGTCCCCACAACGAAATGTGTAAAAACTTCATTATCTATTATTTAGCCTTTGAAATAACAAAGAAAGCTGATATTAGCTGTTATTCATTTTGTGCAGAAACATTTTCAGACGTTTTTCAATTTTTAATTCGCCATATTGGTATTTGCAATTTTCACATTGGAATCGTAATCAGCGTGCCTCTAAACCATTATATACATAGTTGCATTAACTTTGGATAACGTTTTCACATTTTGGCCATTTTTTGAGACCTTGCCCCCAATGTGCGTCGTCCCGCCCTCGTAATTTCATCCGCGCGCGTGGACGGCGGCGGTGGCGGCGGCGGGGGCGGTGGGGGCGGCGATCGCCCGCGGGCGGTCCAACGCCCCCGGCGCCGCCCCCGCGCGACAAGCGGCGGCGTCTGAGGTGATGGATCGCCAGCACGTGACCGCCGCCGCCGCCGCCGCCTGGCGGTCGGGGGAGCAATCTGCCACCGGCTGCATTCACTACAGACGCCAACGCTGCTCTCTTGGCACGTCTCCTCCCCACACCGCACATCACACGTTTGCACGACTCCGGGCGCGACTCCTGCAATAGCGATGGCTATCGACCCCAAAGCACGAAGTGAATCGACTATAATAAACAACAATTATAATTGTGGATAATTGTGGGAATGAAGAACATCCAGGAATATGTTTGGAGGAGGAGTAGCTACAAGTGCAGTGTCTCGCAGATTTGCCATTTTCTCATTAAGATATTGTAATGTTGAATTTAAAACCTATTTTTACGAGATGGTGTATATATATATATTCCTTTTTAACGTATTTGTTAATATGTCTCTTCGACTTTCAGAAGGTGGATGGAAGCCGAAACATTTACAATTTTTCGAAACTATAAGTATTTTTCGTGTAATTTTGCGTGATACATAAGCAGTTTTTAACTAAATTACTCTCCGTATTCATTTTCTGCACCATTTCTCATTGTATGTTCGATATAAACAGTGGCACTGATTCCATTTGCGCCTGTGTATTTTTGAAAATCCCAAAATGTTAATGTTGAAAAATAACAGTATATTTTTACGTATGTATAGAGATGTTTGTCATAATTGAAGTCTGTTCTAAAACATTAGATCATTAAAAATGTCTTTCACAGTCTTTTAAAACGAATAGTTTGCGTGTGCTTTCTGCTTAAATTTAATGCTGTTAAAAAATATTATTCACAAACTGCACCACATGTCTTTGTTTTACTCTCACATAGAACACGGGACACTTAAAAGGATGAAGAGGTTTTCTTTGAACTCTCTGAATTTTCAATAGAAGCAAACTTAGAAGTAAAGCGAGAAAGTGTGTGCTTTTGTAATTTCAGTTGTTTTTTTTAGTTATTTGGTAACATTTTGACATTTAAATTATCTTACAAGAATATACTCGTATATTTTCCGTGCAACATTTTTCAATACAAGTAACTTAACGTTGTAATAAATCAGCATCCTCACATGAGGTAAGCGAAACCCGCAAGACTTGAACGTAAGAAGTTTGAAAGTAAAAAAACAATACGTCCCCGAAAGCCACGCAAGCCACGGAGCTCTTCTAACGACTGATATTAAAGCGACCCCTAAAATTTCGCGCGGCTGCATAAAATGATGGCAGCCGTAAGTCTCTGCCCAAACTTGGCCATCGGACGCGGAAACTTGCCCCAGCGGAGCGTCGTGTTTGCACTCGGGGGAGCGGGCGGGCGGCGTAGGCGGCTGGGCGGATGGAGAACGGCATGTGTGTGTGTGTGTGTGTGTGTGTGCTGGTGGGGTGGTGGTCGGGCGTGTGTGGCGGGGTGTTAAGTGGGTGATGGGTTGGGTGATGGGTGGGCGGCGGGCGTATGATTGCATGTTGGGTGGGGGCTGAAGGCGGCGGGCGGCAGTTGGGCGGTTGGCGGGTGTGCGGGCGATCCAAGTTTTAAGTTAAACAAGTGGAGGAATCGATTGTGCGTGTGCGTGGCTTGACGCTGCGCGGTCGATGTCTCGCCACGGCCTGAGCCACCGCGCGACGCGACGCGACATGCTCTGCCAGAAGCTCGTCCACCGCCCAACGCGCCAGCCATCAGCAGCCTTCTCACACATCATTTTCTTTCTATCTTTGCAACAAATACTTGTATCAAATTAACGTATCCCAACACAGAAGCAAAAAGCCACCTTAAAGGGCCGTTTTCCTGAGGAACAATTGAAACAAATGGGTTGACAGACGAAGATTGTGTTGAGTACACTTATTCCAAAAAATAGTACATTTGTTCTTGTTAGTTTAGCTGATTAAATTGTATTACAAAAACGTATTGTACGACGCACGCCCGATAACAAAAAATATCAGTTTCGGTTGGCATTGGCTGTTTATTGGCGTAATATTACTAACTATTACACCTATAATATTGAATTCACTGAGAGACAGTCTACAGCTAAATTTGTCAGTTGGGCCGTATGTAAATTTGGTACCAAATAAGTCGTTCATATTTTCTGGCGAAACTTGCTGTGTAATACTGCATGTAAATTGGGGACCAAACCAATCCAGGTAAGAAAAAGGGCTTATTGAACATATAAACGCGTTAAGGGGGCCGTCACCGCCGCGGTGCAATCCAGCTTGTCCTTGAGCCTTACTGAAAATTTTCCAGACTCGCTGTCGAAATGAAAAGCAAAGAAATCACTAGGAGAATGCCCAAATTCCGTGTTCTGCGTTACAGAATATTAGCAGAGAAAAGGGAAGAATATGAAAATGGCATGACGAGGCGAATTCATTCTATTAACAAATGGAAAAATTCAGTCAACGAATGGGAAGTCAGAAAAATTAGAAAGGAAGCTGTGTTTTAAAAATATTGATCTGAAAATGTTCTTCGAAAATGAAGTATCACCTACCATTTTCACCTGGATGGAGATGAGGTAGTAGGTCAGTAATATAGGTATTCCCTTCTTTGCATCGGTCCCTAATTTACATATGTTTTAGGGTAATTTCAAACAATTACTCTAACGCCCCCTTCACACGGCGCCACTGAGCAGCGCTTCTGAGTGACGCGTCTCCTGGCAAAGTAATGGTTTAAATAGAGGCCTTCACACGAGCGGCGCAGTCGCGCTGCTATTGCGCTCGGTGGCGAACGCCCTCCGCCAGCAGCGCAGCGTCCGCGCCACCGCCAGCCGAGCACAGATCCAAACGGCAGCGTTCACACGCGACGCGCCACTGCGTCGGCTTCTGCCCTCTGCCAGCCTTGCGACCGCCTGCGCCCTCAGCGATGGTACTCAACACCTTCCGCTCTGGCGGTCAGTGGCGACCGGAAGTGGCTGTGTCTGAAACGGTCTGCAGCTTCTCCGCTGCGCCACCGAGTTGCTCCGTGTGGAGGCACCCTAATACTGGAATTGATGTTACAGGATCCTGACGTATTAAATTACTGCTAGATTCTCTTACGTATTTTGACACCAAGCCGACACAAAACCCATGTGAAACGCGGTAACACAACAAAACTTATTTATTCACATCTTGGTAATATTATACGAGTTACCTCCTCAGAAAGATCAACAGAATTGCACAACCAAGGAGTTGATTTTTGCGAAGCATTAATGCAAGTTAAAAAATGAAATGGACACACTTTCTGTTTCAGATGTAAATGAAGGGTTCATGAGAATTCATTGCCGATGTTTTCAATAGAAAGAAGATGAATTACTGGACGTACATGTAAAGAAATGCAATACCGGAAACAAATTCAAGTCAACAAAGAACAAGTGATTAAGTTGCAAGATAGTGAAAATATAATTAAGAAAGTCAAAAAATGGTGAAGCAACTATCGAGTGGAACGAAAGAGCAAAAATTGAACAAAAAAGAGAACAGAAATACATAATGTATGAAGATATGAGAACTTATTTTGCTCTCCGAACATGTCAGTGATTAAAAAAATCTAAATGTATTGAACTAAAGATGGTAACAGAATAAGAGATGATAGTTCAAGTGACATGAGTGTGGTAGCAAGAACAGATGCAAGACAATTTGCCAAGAAATCTGACTGTGTCAGGCAAGGAGTGTTGGTATTTCATTTGACGGAATGTGTTTCATCATGATTCAGTTTTGCACAGTTCACCTTAACAGATTTTAATTGTAAACTTGAATCGTAATTTGTAGACAGATGTATGAGCCACTTCTCACTAACGCGCCACACGAATGCTTGAGAAAAATACCTGGATAGTCGCGCCATGAGAATTTCAAAACAACAACATTCAAAATTGTCCAGTGGAATTGAAAAAGGCCAATATTTTTTAACAATTAATACTCAATATAAAGGTACTGAATGTTAATCACATAATGTGCAAATCCAATATCCATAAATTGGATATTTCGATAAGGATCATTATTAGTACCAGTATCGCCTTCCAGATAAATGGCAACTTTTATGTTGTGTAGTACGTGTTACGTGTTGTTCGCCGGATCCTTCTACACTTCGGGTGCACAGCGGCAGCTTCAACGCTTTCTGTTCCATTGACATCGACAACTATTGTTCCGTGTGGTGTGGTTGAGCTGCAGTTCGTAATCACTTCAAACTCGTCTTTCTGCAACACTGCCCCACAAACAAAACGTTCGTTTTCATCCTGTCCAAATCCACTGCAATGACAGATATTCCGCTCATGAGGGGTGAATCTGTGTCACGGTGAGGAAAGACACTACCACATTTTTGGTACGTACATAAATTACCTATACTTTTGTTTTCGATATTAGTAAATTTTCATTTAAATTGTTTTTAAATGAAGTGGTGTCAATACTGAAACTATGTACACTGTCAGGGTTGAAAAATGTTCACTAGTAGCATTAAATACCACTGTTATAATTACATTAACACTTTCGTCTTTACTTCATACTTTTAGGGATTCTAATGCATTTTCTCTGTAGCTTACTTACTAAGAAACGAAACACAATTCTGGACTCTGAATTTGATTTATTTAACTGACTTCAATTCGTCATTCCGTACTTAAAATTAGAGTTAACATAAAATATCTCTGCATATTGTATAGTATGCGAATGTTTCTTGAAGAACATATCATCTATACATTTAAAATACTTAAGGTTTTCGTTTAAAAGAAAGTTTACGTTTTCTACTCAACGTGAGTTTAAGATTTTTTTCTTTATACGTATGAGAGTTTTTTACCTTATATATGTTATCACTGGCTCTTACTAATCAGTTTTATAAAAGAAACTCAAATTTTAACGCATTATAATCAATATTAGGTGTAATTTGTCCATTACGTTCATTTCTTGTTGCGAGTTGTAATCAGTGAAGCAAAGATAGCAACATTTTTTTCAGTTCTATGATTCAGTCATTTAAATTCACAACTTAGTGTATGTAAAAAGCAATGTCAAGCAATCGTCTGACACATGTTTCTCTCTACAACAAATATTGCATTTTATTAGTCATGAATACTATGTATAGAATGCCATGAAGCATTTTTTTTTGTTGCAATTTTTCATTTTCCTTACAGTCCATAACACGTACTATTCTGTTGTAACTCTTCTACATGGAACTCGGAGTTGTGCCATGGAAAGCAAGCACGCTCACCACCGACCAACAGAGAGCACAAGTAATATTTGGCCTATCAAAATATGAAGAGCGATGACACCATACCGATGAAGTGCCTGTAGCGGATTTCAAATCCAGCCTGGGACGTCGTCCGCTTGTGCGCGAGACGCGAAAGGGCGGGAGGCGTCAGGGCGAGCGCCGTGCCGGGTTGGGCGGGGCGGAGCCGGGCGCGTGGCGTGGCATGGCATGGCGGGGAGTGCGGGCCGGGCCGAGCGCCGGAGAAGGCGCGACGAGCGCCAGGGCTGGCTCAATGTTTTATGTAGCGCCGGCCCCCCGGGGGGGTGCTGCTGCATGCATGACCGGCGCGTGTGCGGCGCCCGCACGGAATTGAGGCGCTCGCAACCCCACCCACCCCCACCCCCACTCCCACTTCACTGCCGGACGGCTCCTCCGCTGCCTCCTGAAGCGCAGCCGGACCCAGCGGCACGGACGAGAACCTCCTAGGCCGCCCATTGGTTGACTTTGAATTTGAATATTGATTGATTTCCCAAGTGCATCAACTGCTCAGGTTAAGAGTCCCATAAGTGTAGTGGCTATTTTATCGCAGGAAGTGGCGGTGGACTTCCGTGCTGGATGACGAAATCCGGTGCCGACAAACACGTCGGCTAGCGAGGTTTTCTTCAGATTTATTCAGTCATAACAACAGTAAAAACTGTAAGTGACGTATGGGATTTCCAGACGTAATGTTGAATTTAGTTGACCTGCCCTCCAATACCGTCCATTGATTGATTTTTTACTTTTTCCGGGCGCAACAATGGCTAATGTGATTAGTCCCGAAAGTGTAGCGCATGTTTTATTGCGTAAGGTGGCGGTCTTCCCCGCTGGATGCCGAGATCCGGCGCCGACATTCGGTTAGCGAGGTTCTCCCCAAGGCAATGTTCAATTTGATTCACGCTCCCGTAATAGTGGTTTTAGTAAAAAGGGTGCGAAACAGGCGAAACAGGCACGAGGCGAGTTTGTCATCCGAGCGCAGCGAGGACAGCAAAGAGGCGAATCAAATAAAAATAATATAAATTGAATATCAAATAACTAGGAATACCATACTTGGATAAAAGTAATTGTATTCCAGTCAGTGCCTTACCCCTGTTGTTTGTAAGTAAAAAAGACGTCCTCAAGACGAAAGACAATTGCGAATTGTTGCAGAGGTTTGCACGCTTCACGATATTTTGCATATGCGTTCCGATGTTTCGCACACTGTGGAAAAAGGAGCTGTTTCACACATGGCAAACAAGCACGAGAAACAGGGTTTCGCACACGGCGAGGTAAAAACAAAATATACTCGACCAAGTGCCATAAGAAAGTCTTGTCAGTATCAAAATAAAAGTTTCTTTTTTCTTCTGTCCTCTCCTATAGTCAGAACTCTCAATATATTTTATTTTCATTCTCTCTCGCTCTGTGAGAATGGAGTATGCGGCGGTATGCGTGGCGGGGAAGGAGGGGTAAGAAACTGGGGGCGGGGCGGAGTGTGGTGGGGTGTGGCGGGGTGTGCGAGGTGCTGCGACAGGTGCAGGATAGATGGCTCCGGCGATAACCTCGAGTGCTTCCAGGAATCTGATGCTTTCTCCGATGGCGGTAACACGAAACACGAAAGAGTTATCGTCTCCATTTCGGGGCCGCGATCAGCGGTGAGGTGTCGCGGCGCCTGCATTTTTCATAACGGGAAATTTGAAACTTGTGCGCGAAAGATTTATCGCGAATATATACAAAGGGAAATAAGAGAGAATAGTCTGTTCTTCTGCAAACCCTACATGCGAGCCAATATTCCCAAAGCAATTTTATGTAGAAAATCGTATTATATAAAATATATTTTCACAGTTAAAGGTTACTTTTTTGATTGAACTATTAATATAGTTCCAATTGAGACTATCAAAAACGCATAATTAAAGATCGACTGTTAAAATAACGGAAAGGGAAATACGTATTATTCATTTCAAGAAATAAATATCAATACACATACTTATTTAAGTTGCTGTTTACTTTCTGGAAAGTGTGTATAAAATTCACAATGCAATATTTTACATTAAAATTTAATTTAATCATTTAATGAGAAAGAAATGAAAAGAAGAGATTCATTATTTACTAGGGATTGTAATACAGAGTAAAAATAATATATAAGGTTCATCTTATAACACTTCTTGGTCGTGTTCGTCTTTCAATGAAGCTCTTTGACGTTCTCGAGAGCAAGTGCTCAGCAGTAACTATCGACAAGCAAGCAGCTACTCAACTAGATTGCGTATCCATCACATTAGTTCCTCTACACCCGATAATCTCGTCACACAAGGGCACGCTCACCCCCAACACAGCACAACACAATACCCCCCACCACACCCGAACGTCCCCTGCCCCGCGCCCAAGCTCACAGATGCCCGTGTCGATCGCCCGCCTACATCTCATCACCGAAATGGAATGGGCGGAACAGACAGAACTTTTAGCGGCCGCCAACATCGAAGCTTTTTGCGACAATCAGCGTCATTTCGAAAATATAGGCAAATTAAAGTTTCAAACTAGTTAATTTCGTCATCTTTGGAATATTTTGGAAATCAAAGCTTTGGTAACTGTTGTTTTCTGATGTCTATTTAAGTTTCATCTTCCAGCAGACTAGTAATCAAAGGGTTTTGCTCCCGTAATGTCACGTAAATGATGGAAAATAGAGACAAATGAAAAAAAAAGAAATCAGGCTAGTTTCGACTATGTTGGAATATGTTGGAACACGAAGATTTGGTAACTGTTGAATGTGCAATTTAGATTCATGTCGGTGCTGACTGGTAATAAATTAGTGACTAATGCAAAAAGGGGGAAATTTTCAGAATGCAGGGTGAACTGTAACAGCTGTTTGTGCTAGGCCATACTCGATATTTTGGAACATACCTGCAAGGGTTTACAGATTAAATGTCTACTTGTCATTTGTCCTGTTCTTTTGAAAACCGTTTTTATAACTAATCACAAAATCAAGATAAATAATGCTGAATATCTCTAAACTATTTTCATCACATACAAGAACTGATTCAGAGAGGATAATAAAAATGCAGAATTACTTTCGCAATCCTGTACACTTGCGTCATTTATTTTTATATCCGTCATTTATTTTTATATATACATGGGAACTAAGTAAGTATAGATTTAAAGATTAATATGTTTCGATGTAATAGAATATTTATTGCTTTACAAACTGACTTCCTCAGTGTGTTTGTGCATATATGTGAAAATCTTTTTTATCAGGTGATTTTTCCCCCTCTGTATGGTGAGACCCGAGACCGACCCACCGTCAGCGACCAAGGTTTTTCCCATCCGGGTATTTCCCACCAGCGGGGCACCGCCCCTTCCGGGACAAACTAAGTTCCCGAGCGGTCTTCTGACATGTGTGGTAGTGTAGTGCACGTTAGTGTAAGTGCGAGAATAGGACAAGGAAAAGGAAGGAAGGACCGGGCGCGGTCAGTGACAATTTTGTTAGGGCACAGCTCCGGCAGTCTCCTGGTGTTGATCGGAGAAACCACGGAAAACTACCGATCACGGCCATCGGCCGCTAGAATTCTCCTCAAGACAGTGACTGAATTCGACCTAGCTGACAAGGTAATGTCGAAAATCATGCCACCGTCCCACACCCTAGGATCTTCCGGTCAGAAGCACTGCAGTTGCATCAGTGGTGCCCTGAACCACCTCTTTCGGTCTTACGCTCGCCCGTCGCCCATCACTATCGTCTGCGCCCTCGTTTCTCTCCGCTCTCTCGCAGACCATTCCTTCTCGGCCCCCGCCCGCGCTATCGCCCATCTCCCCGCCAGTCGCATTGTGGTTGCATCGCCAGCGCTCTCCGCGGCCCGGGCGGGGGCGGGGGCGGGGGCGAGGGCAAGGGCGAGGGGCGGGTACGCGCCGTCAAAAGCCGCTCCGTAGCCAGCCGCTGCGCTCGCGCGCGCCCATCAAGATGCTATCGCCCACGAAGCCCCGCAGCCTCCGAGGCTCGCGGCTGCCCGTGTGCACTCGCGCGCTCTGCACCCAGCAACACCTCTCCGTCGCCTTCGCGCCTCTGGGACTTCTTTTCAGGGTTCATTTTATACTGAACGTTTACGAAGAAGTTTTACACACTTTTTGCGTCCTAGGTGAACGAAAATTGACACTTTCTGCTAGCGAACATGTAGAATTATTTTCCTTTCTCACTACAGGGCATCGAGAAAGTTATGTAATGCTTTCGAGAAAAAACGGCATTTTCGACCAAAAATCTCTTATTTCAGGGCCCTGGTAACGAAAAAGTAGATAAATTCAGTTGCTAAATTTATAAAATAAAATTTTCTCTAACGTGGTGTAGCCAGAACCCATATATACACGCTTTGCTCCCCTTCGACGACACCTCTCCATCGCGTTCGCTCCTTTGGGAGTTCTTTTCAGAGTTCATTTACAGACAATGTTTTCAAAGAACTGTTACTCACTTTTGGAGCATAGATATTCATAAACGATCACTTTTAACATGTAAGGGGACTTGAAAAAAATATTAGTGGCGCGAAAATAGCACGTCGTTTCTCGCCATATTTTAATGTAAAATTCAGCAAAAGTACTCATATTTTCGAAAAATATACACAACCGTTTTCAAAATCTATTTTTAAGAAAGAGATTTCATTAAGGGAAAAACCTCTATATTCTGTATTTTAGTTGTACGGAACTACAAAAAATATTTGAATTTTTGCAATTTTTTATACATATAAGTTTTTTGTTAGATATTATCGACAAATCTGTTTCTTAACGGTAACGCAATAAAACAGTTAAAAATAAATGTTTTAGGAACCATATTTTAACACTCTTCTTCCAATTTTATTTGGCAGGAAGTATTGCAAACTGTATCCAAAAGTCATTATTAACAAAGAAGTAGTGAAAACCATCGTGCCTACTGCCATTCATAGAAATCTTAAATTGTTCTTCTGAAAAATTAAGTAAATGACGTTTCCTTCATCCGCGAAAAGCAGGAAGGTAGTTGAATTAGTTAGACCACATTGTAACGCACGAAGAACCGCGCATGCGCTTAGAATGTGAAGAATACTGCGAGAGAGAGACAAAACTGACACAATGTCCCAAGAAATTAATCTAGGAGACAGCTGTAAATAACAAACGTGGCATAGTTTTTAACGCGGATGTTTTTCTACGAAGTGAATATATTAGGACCTCAGAGTTCGATGTTCCCAGGTTTACTCTTTTACAGCAGAATCCTGATATTTGTGCATAAAATCATTCAATGATGACTTAATTACATAATACATATTGAAAGATTGCAATTTTGAACTATTTCGCATTTAATATGAGTAAAATGATAATGAATATGAATAATAATGGTAGTAATGGGGGAATAATGTAAGAGAATAATTAAGTAAATGAGTAAAGTGCGAATGACCATGAACATTGTTATTGAAAAGAATGAAAGGAGATGTGAATAGAGAAGCGATAATAGCCAGAGCCAGAAGAACGGATGTTGTGCTGAATCTCTCAGGCGAAGTGCAGCGGAGAGGCGAGAAGAGCGGTCAGCGCTGCTAAACTATTCCTAGTGTCCTTTCACAGGATGTCATAGTCATGCAATCGGGAGCTTAAACGTCGCCATAGTGACGCCAGTGGAGTGACTTTCAAGATCCCCATTGGATGACACTGTAACAGCTCATTCACGCCAAAGGACTCTGTATTTAAATCGAAGTGCAGAAGCTGTGGTCGAGGCGGCAGCGCTTTTTCTGGGCAGGGGCGGGGCTGCCTGCTCATCGTTAACCTAGAAATACTACTAGTAATAATCAAATATATGCATTACTTTTGCCTTACCTGTTTCTATGGTTACTTTTTGTCCCAATTTGAAATAGTTTCATAAAATATGCAATTACCAGATAAAATATGCTAAGTAAATCAGTACTCACTGGGTGACAGTTGTTTTAAAATATTTAAATTGGTTGTCAAGTATAAAATGTGCATATAACTTTGGATTCTACCACTTCATCATACACGCACTATATGTCCCGATGAGGTTTCTTGATGTAAAATTGTACATGTTTTTTTAAATGTTTTATGAATAGTAAATTATATTTCTTTTCTAACAATGAAAATAATATTTTTACACGCACACACTTGAAAACATAATACGCAGTTCTTTCGATAACTGGTTATTTTAAATTGTCGCAACCACAACTTTGATAAAAAAAATAGTGAAAGTCAATAGCATAAAGCGATTATTTTAGTAGCAACCGCTGTCCCTACTTAGGGCAGGAAAATCTCACCACCGGAATAGCCGTCATTAGGCGCCGCAGCCGAGTGGTACACTGAGGAAGTGCATTGATTCGAGGGCGAACGGGGCGGCGCGTATGCGCGCGTGTGCGTGTGCGAGAGCATGTGCGTGTGCGTGCGTGTGCGAGCAAGAGAAAGGGTCCGCGCGAGGAGCCGTGTAGCGATCGATGCCGGGCGCTCTGCGTTGCGTTCATGTCTCGCCGGAGATTGATGGATTGATAAACACGTCGGAGTAACACCTGACAATGCGAGGTGCTTTGTAGCGCTATTTCTCGTGAATCGATTGGGCTCTGCATTCCACATACTGAAAGCCATGGCTTATTGATAGGTCTGTGCCGTTGCGGCAAAACCAACAGTTTATGCATTTGGCGGAGTATAGCTTTGCAGGCGCTGAACGAAATCTCCTTCCCCTTTTATTCAGTTCTGTAAAATACAGAGTTTTCGCTTTGCATGTGTAGTTGTTAGCCTGAGCATTTTTCATCGAACGTGAATGAAAGCGGTAGCTGCTGAATGGCGTCGCGCTGAAATAATGCATGTGTTCCTCTAATTAAAGCACGTTCACCGCCGCCGCTGACATAAACAACTGAGGAGGTGCCGTAGCGTCACGTGGCCCGCCCAGCGCCGCGAGCGAGCGCTTGGGCGAACGGCGGGGAGCGAAGCTCGGAGGGCGAGAAAACTGGGCGGTGAGCGGTGGGCGATGAACGCTGGGTAACGAGACCGGATGGGGAGCAGCTAACAGTCCGCAGCAGGTGACTGGTTGTAGGTTTTGGGCAATTTACAAAGGAACATGAACAGTGGTCGAAGGGTTATTGAGAGTGGGGGTGGTCGATTGGTGGTGAGCAATTAATATTGGACGGTGGATGTAGGTGATGAATGATTGGTGATTGGCACGATGGTTGGGAGGCGATGGGACTGGGCAATGAACAGTGGGTGGCCGGCGAGGCACGGGCCGTGGGTGGAGGGTCGGAGGACGTGGTTGGAGGGTGGTGGGTGATGTGCGCTGGGAGAAGGGCGATGGGTAGAGGGCGATGTAAATGGTGATCGGTGAGCGATGTGAATGGTGAGCGGAGGGCGGTGGTGCCGTCGGGAGGCCAAGCTCTAACGATCGCGTCGCCGGAAGCGGACAGCTGACGAGCAGCGGGCGCGGGAGCGGGGGCGGGGGCGGGGGCGGGCGCGGGCGCCGACCGCTGCCCTTCCGGCCAATTTCATTACGCGGCCCTCCACTGCCCGCGCACACAGGTGCGGCGGGGCGTGGGGCATATCACGTGCACGAGCCCTAGAAATCACCTCTCGCACTTCGAACCGAGCACGGAGCAAGCGGTTAGGCTCGATGAAAGAGAGCGCAAAGAAATAGGGCAATTTGTTACTTCGTTTCCTTGACATTTCATAGCGCTTATCCTGCAATTCAGGACTTAAATCGTATGATTAGATATGTTTCAAATAACACGGTGCTACTACACGAGTCAATTTGGTAACACTGATGAATGTTTACTAAAATTCACTCTCTATTCATATACTATGTAGAAAGTCGTCAGTGCACTAAAGAAATGGATTAATCATAGAAATGGAGAGCGAAAACTAGTACCTCTGATTACAACTTCGTGAGACTGTGTTTGGTCTTCATTTCATAGATCGAAAATATTTTGTGGATACTTCGTACATACCTATATTTACAAGATAGTAAAAGCAATTATAAAACTTGCGTAGAAAAATGTATATCCGTTCAATTTGCACATTTTGGATTACAAGTATCCTTTAATTTCCTAAGGTGATCAAACTTTGCTAGCTTATCGACCCAATCTAAAATCACGTGATGAAAATTTGAGACAAATTGAGATGACAAGTTGAGACGGGAACGACGAACTATGTGTATTTGAAAGTAACGACCTCAGCACAGATTAGCGGGCCTAAGTCGGTAGCGTTTTGAGTGGAGATGACGATAGAGGGTGACGAAGGCGTCGAGGGAAGAAGATGGCGAGAGAGCTAAGATGGTAAGAGAACTACGACAAGACATTTGCCACCAGTGAGTCTGAGGTAAAGAAACCCAGGTAAATATAAGAACCGATTGGGCAAGTCAGCGCGTTTAAGGAGCCACCGCCTCGCTGATGTCAGTCTTTTCCTTGTGCCATATTTAAAATCTTCTAGACTCTCTCTTATTTATTAAATGAGAATAGGGAAGAATATAAGAATGGCAAGATAAGCAGAATTCATTCATTCATCGAATGATTCACGAATGAAACTTTAACCAAACCTTATTTTGAAATATATATCAGTCCTAAAACAGAATAATTGGGACGAAGTTGTGTTTTAAAAATAATAGCTATGAAAAGTATCACCATTCATTTTTTTCTGGAAGGTGATGAGGTAGTCGGTTGGCAATTTTTCTTCTTGGGCCCAATTTACATATGGGTTAAGCTCTTATTTTCCTTCTGGTCCCCAATTTATAAATGTGTTGAACTTATTTTCCTTGCGGTCCTCGATTTCTATATGAGGTTAAGCTCTTACAAATTCGTCGGGTCGGAGGCGCTGAAGCGACCACGGATGTCGCCGATGAGCCACTCAGCCGGTTGAGTCACAGAGTCGTCGCCGGCGCCAAAGCGCGGCAGCGCGAATGGGGACCGTCAACAAGTCGACGTACGACTCAAAGGAGGAGCCGGGCAAGTGCAAATGTTCTTCTGAAATAAAGTGTCGCCTTCCATTTTTACCTGACAGAGGATGAGGTAATCTCTATTTTACGTATGTCATTCTTCGGGTCGGTCCCCAATTCACACATGGATTGAGTTCTTCTTGCCCTTTTGGTCCCCAATTTACATATATGTAAATCCCTTATTTTCGTCTGGTCCCCAATTTAACCTATGATCTAAATCATTAGTTTCCTTCCGGTCCTCAAATTACATATTGTTAATTTCTTATTTTCATTCTGTCCACAATTTTGATATGGGTCCAATTCGTACTTCCCTCGTTGTCCCCCAATGCGGGTCAGAGGCGCCACGGACGAGCCACAGAGTGCAGAGTGGTCGCCGGCGCCGAAGCGTGGCAGGGCGAGCGGGGCCGTCAAGGAGTCGACGGAGGCCGAGGAAAGGAAGTGGCCCGGCCGAGGGCGCTGCGGGGCGCAACGGGCGCGCTCTCCGCGCAAAAGCCGTTAGCGGCGGCCCTTTGATCCCCAAGGGCGCGCGCGGGCGCCATTTGTATGGGGGGGGGGCTGAGGGCTCTCGCCTGCAAGGCAGCCTCCTCGCGAGGAGGTCACGTGTCAAAGCCCCCTCCCCTCCCCTGTCCATTTCCGAATCCAATCCCTCGCATTTCTCGCAGCTCAGCCGAATGATCGGCCACCAATTTCAGTGCTATTATCAAGCAAGATTTTTGATGCAGATGGACACTAGTCAATGGTAATGATAGAAAAGTGCAGGTGTGTAATCTCTTATCGTTTGAGCACATCAGATTCACCACACATTTTCTGTGAATATACTCCCGAGAAATGCTCTTTTGCTCTTCTAGAAGAATATTAATATTTATATACTTCATTTTTCTTCTTACGGCGAAACACAATCATTTCTAAGATAAATTATTATCGTACATCATTGTACACATTATTGCAAAATGCATTTTGCTGCATGAGCTTACCATCGACTTACTCAACTTCAAAACAATCAGTGAATCGAAAGTTATCATATTGTTGTTGTTGTTTTGAAACTGCGTGTGTTCTCTCAAGGATGATGTTATTACTACTATTGGGAATGATATTGTATATTGTATTAATAAAGGGCAGTGATCAATGAAAGAAGAAATATCAAATAAAATATTTATCTCACTTTATTCTTCAAATAAATTAACAGAACGCGGCATTTTAAATATTTACGAAATACACATGTTAATTAAAATTGATATTCCCAATAACGGAACGTCCCTGATATCTGCCATTCTGTACCCCGTGAAAAACTTAGAAAAAGGTTCCTGTCCATCACTGCTTGTCCTGCCTCTGCTCTGCCCGCCACACACGCGCCAGCTGACGAACGAACGAGAGGGACCCACACGTCGCCGCGCCTCATCATCTCGCGATCGCGCCCCTCGCCGCAACCGCCCGGCCACAACAGAGCGCGCAGCGCAGGGTGACACCCCCACCCCGTCCCAGCCCACCCCCGTCACGCGGCAGGCCGCAGCCGCCGCCGCAAAAATTACTGCAAACAAGGCCGCACATCCGCTGGCGGCGCGCGCGCGCCTGTGCGGGGGTGGGGCGGGGTGGCGGGTGGGGTGGCAGGGCGTGCGGGGAGGGATGTGACGAGCGGGCGGAGCGGGAGGAGCGCGTCGAGGTGGGGTAGGGGCCGGGGGAGGTAGGGCCGGAGTAGGGGGGGGCGAGGCACTGTGGGAGATGGGGCGGAGCGGGAATGGGGGGCGGGGAGGGGCGCGCGGGAACGCGGGTGAGCCGCAGCGAGCCGGGCGTGGCGGGGCTCGACGGCGTGGGGCGGCGGAGCGGGGCGACGCGGGGACTGCAGCAAAAATCCGTCGCCTCATCACGCACTCGGGCGGTTTCATTTACAAGTGGAAATGCGAACCTGGAATCTGACTGTTGCATCTGTGTTCCTTGCATGAAAATTCAAATATTGGTCATGTCATTGTTTCTATCTTCGTACTGATCTTACTACGCAAACTGGTAGTGCTACAACGGTGTACATACTTTCTGGCTTCATTTAAAATGTTTGCAATTTTTTTAAAGTTTAGAAAGTTAACTATAATGATATTGCGTTATTCTTTTAAACGTCTGTAGTTTTATCCGTGAAAAAATGAATGAAACACTTGAAGCAGTTTTTGAATAAATGTTTCTCATAACATGCATTAAATGCAAATAAAATGCACGATTATCAGTCCTACAACACTACAATTCAAAGCAAAGCCTTTTTCTTTAATGAAATCTGGTCTTCAAAATTGGATCTTTAAATATGACATTTACGCATTTTTCCACAATATTTACCGGATGAAATGTCTGATGTCACTGCAGTGTCTCTGACCGAGAGGTCCTGGGTTCCAGTTCCGATGGTGACAGGATTTTTGGCACTAGTTCGATAGGCACCAACCGATGCCTACCACCAATGCATTACATTTACGGGAAAAATATGCATTACTTAACAGCCGATTCTTCCGAAATCACTAGTTAATTAATCAATCCAAATAAGTGTATTTTCGCGTAATTTTGCGTGATCGGTGGTTTACAATTATTTTTTTTCTCAAAAGCGATTTTTCTTATTTTTTCCTCTCGGGTAGAAAAAAAAGCCAGCGAAATATACTCTTTTCCCATTTCTTTTTAACTCAAGCACAAGTTACAAACAGTTCGAGAAAACATGAAATGTCGTAGCTCCATCAGTTTTTCTGCCGCGACCATAAATGCATCTGTGTGGCGGCAAATGCAGAGAAACGCGGGTCGGGGCTGATCGGTGCGGGAGAGTTGCAAGATGTGATCAGGTTACGTCAAGCAAATGCAACCGAGTGGGGAGCAGAGACTGGCAGGATGTCGTGGTCCCATAAGATAAGCTAGGTAGGCAGGAGGGAGTGGACAGGTAGGCAGGAGGGAGTGGAGGTAAATGAGGCATGTTGGTTTTAACAGATTCTGATAAATAAATACCGCGACTGCGACAGATGCTTCGTAATAAAGAGTATAATTAAATTAAAAAGCCAATTTACGAACTGTGTGGAACATGACTTCACGCATTGTAAACGTTATAAATGTGCAATTCTGTTTATTGTTTCTGTATTTCTGTTGACATATATACGAAAAAAAAGAATTTGAGAAGAGAGTAAATGGAAAACATTTTATTTAAACATACCTAATTCCCTTTGCTGTTGGAGTGTAGCAATGATGGAGCGTCATTTGGGCATAAAACGACCCATGTCATTATTCAAGAGATTGCTATGGCCACCATGCCCCACAGAGGACGACAAATTAGTGATGATAGAGGGGGATGTCGAATTGTAGAATGAATGGCTGAGGAAATGGGAGACTCCCAATTAATCACGCTACCAAATCTGGATGATTCACCACAAATCGCACTAATCACGATCACAGAGAGAGAAGGCTGTCCTCTGAGCCACGAATTACAAACCATGAAAATACATAATACTTTTAAATGTACAAGATCTACTTAAACCGTCAAACTGCAAATTCCCTTCGTACGCTCCAGATTGTATGGCAAAGGGGTGTGTGCGGTGGCATTGAATTCGATGACCGCTGTCCTTCACTCCTTCCCAAATGCTTGCACGGGGGGTTGTGACTTCAGCTCCACTGGTATGACTTCTCGGTGATAGGTTGCTCACCTTCCTTCCAACTTTTCCCACACCCAATTCCCAAGCCCGAAATGGTGAAATAAAAGTAACTGATTATTGCCAAAATTGAGAAAGCCAGAAAAAGACTTCTTGCTCCTTTTCATCAGGCACAGAAGAGAACTTCTATATAGACTGGGACTAGTGTGGTCGTTTCAAAAACACCGGAACAAGCTGTATATCTAGAACCAAACCCTTCAAGTGCAGAAGAAGAAGAGGCAAATACTTTTAATTTTTACATATGTTTTTTAGTAAAACGTGAATTCTAGTATTGCGTGAGACAAGGACTATTTATTAAAGGAAATGTCAATTTTCCAAACACCCGCGCGCGCTCGGTGCAAGGTCGACTCATTTTTGGTTTTACTGTAAGGTAATTATATACTAATTTGTTTTATTATCCATTCACAGTCATAAAAAAACGTAAAAAGGGAGAAAAGGTCCCCGACTTGATCTATCTTCGTAAATCACAAGGTTTGTAAACGATTGTCCACCTCTGCACTACACGCTCATCTGTAAACTGTTCTGTCCCCAACAACAATTTCTGATCAGTGACGACGCGAACGAATGAAAAGTTACTTAAACCTTTGACCTCGCCGCCTCCAACTACCGCGTGTTCCATTCCCCCTCCCTGCCTTCGCGTCGCGTTGTGTGGCACCGGGCACACCTCACTTCCCCTCCGCACCCTAAACCACTCGGGATGTGGGGGAGGGGGCTGAGAGGGAGGGGGAGTTGCGTCGGCCGCCTCAAAGGAAGAATCGCTTTGTGAGAGCAATTTATTTTAAAGGTCCGCAATTAAATTTTTTAACAAAAAAAGGCGGTCTTCAGGAGCCGCGGGGCATGTTTCACGCAGAGCGCAATTTAATCCTAGATAAGCCGCGACTTTTTGTGCGCGCCTGCCGATATTCATTTGGCGAAGAGCCCTTTTACGAGCTAATTCCGCGGCGCGCGCTCCGTTTGAAGCGGCCGATCGCGCCGAAGGGTGGGGTGGGAGGCAGCCGAAG
>BOPP01000028.1:6694778-6705998 GCA_017312745.1 Gryllus bimaculatus
CCCCCGCCGCCACCCCCGCCGCCGAGGGGATCCGCGAAAGCCGCCCTCATCGCATCATCCTACCTCGCTGCTCGAGCGGAGAACGTCTACGAAGTAGTTCTAGATATTCTTTCGCGTAAAAATAACCCGACGCGTACTCTCAGCGGTACGAAGTTCTCGGTCGGCTTCTGGGAAAAGACCGAGGAAAAGAGTGCTTTTGTGGGGCTTTGAAGATCGAACTACTCTTCGTATCCAAAAAGGGCTTTTGACGTGACAATCTTCAATAATGCAACTTGGAAGGGACTTCTATAATGCACCTTGGAAGGAAACCCAGCAGATAAGTTAGCGTAAAGAGACAATAAATCGGAAATGGTCTTCTCCACGAATATCCGATAGATGCGGTAACGAACTGGGCTAGACGGTCTTACATGCTCAAAACGCACCTAGTACTATTCTACATTTCGCTTTTTCGTGATAAGATTTAAAATGACCGCTCTGCCACTTGAGAGCTCGTGGCCAATTTAAGTTAATTGTTTAATTAATTGGATTGTTGGTGAAGTAGATACCTTTTTATTATGATAAATAAATAAGATATTGTCAGGTATCAATATTTTAATTCAACTTATGATCATTTCGATCGCGTAGCGATCATCCTCAGAGCTTGCAGCTTCTGGGCCGAAAACAAAGTTCTGCAGAACTTGCCCAGAAGCTGCAAGCTCTGAGAATGATTGCTACGCGATCGAAATGATCATAAGTTGAATTAAAATATTGATAACTGACAATATCTTATTTATCTTAATTGTTTAAATAAAATAAAATAAAATAAAACAAAGGGTTTAATCCGACGTACCTCGCCCCAAAATATATAATATTTCATAGTTAAGCGACGTTTGTTACACACAGATCTCCACATTTACACAAAAATAATAACAGAAATGGTGACATCTTATAAACACTTCAATTTCGAGGAAATTTTGTCACAGAGCTACCTAGAGCCGAGCTTTTCAATTAGTACAGAAGCTCGCAAAAAAAGGTGTCAGACCCAACAGCTTGACACATAATTATGCATTACGTCGACACGCTCCAGGATTGCACCATTACAACAACACTAACTGGAAAAAATCTGAGTAATCAGGTGCTAAAATGCCAAATACATACACACTTCTTGAGAGCAGTGTGTCAGTTCAAGTTAAGTAGTAAATACAGTTAAGAATCATTTACGTCATTTTTTGAAAAGAAATGAATCTAAGATCATGAAGATGAGCATTATTCATATCACATTTTAAAAAAGTAGCCTCATTGCCAGCCCTCGCGGGTTAGCTCATTTATCAGCACGTGTTTTCTTCCCGTGAAACGACCTCGGGTTCGATTTCCGGTCGGGCAAGATTATAGTGCGCGTCCCATTATATGCAATGTCCCAGTAAATGTCGCTGTGTGGCGATAAGAAAACTCAAGAAGACCAGAATACGGCGTGGGGATGTCTCCGTGCTGGTAGCTCTGGTGCGTTCACGTGCTGTTGCGCGAAGTACCGACAGACAGATCGCTCCATTGACATTAAAATCATTTAAACGGAAAGTTTCAACAAACGCACAAAGATGTGTTTCAGATTGTGACAATGAAAAGTGTATTGTTTAAATTTGAATACATACGGTTTAAACAAACCGTTTCATGTTGTCAGAGAAATCCTTCAGAGCGTCAAAAACCAAAAAAGCGTCCACGTGTAATCCGCCTCATTATGCAAACAGCTGCAAAGACGCGAACAAAGCAGCCGGGGCCCCCGCACGTAAATTCCTTCTCGTTTTGCAACTGCCCTGCAATCCATTCACGGAGTCACCCACTCTCACGTGCGTTTCCCGATGAAAGAGCTCAGCCACGAATTGCACTGACGCCTGACGGCTCGCGGCCTAGACAGCCGCGGCGCGTGCCATAGCGCCGCCATTCTCCGCCATTTTACGACCAGTTGGACTGAGTCACTCGCGTTGTGAGCAAGTAGGGAATGACCAATCTACCCGAAAACATTTTTTTTACAATTTTATCGAAACACTTATCATCGCCTTGGAATTGCATAATCAAGATCATGAAAAAACAATGTTATACGACTGGGAAATACTGTAAAATAAGTAGTTTATATAAAATGATTCATGATTTTTATAAACTAAAAACCAACCAAAAACTCAATCGCATAGATCAAGAATCCCTTTTTGAACCAGATCGGAACACACTAATTTCACTCACCCACTCAAATCTCTTAAATAACACAGTTTTCTTAAAGTGTTAATCATGCATTGTCAATTGTTCATATCCTTCAGTCATGTACCAAAACATCTCTTAAAGTCAATGACTTCTACAGATTCACAATCTTGAAAATATTTTATACTCTTGTATTTTTCAGTAAAAATACTAAAATTATGTAAAATACTAAAAGTGTACAATGATTTATAGGCCTGACTGTCAATTGTTAATTACTGCTATAATATTTGTTTAAGTTGTGAGTTCACAATTTAATTTAAATACTGTACTTATTATAGAATATAATGTATATTTGCAGTTACTAATAACCTTATCGATGATGCGTCTTTAAAAAAAATTTAAAAACGCCTGTGATTGTCAACGTTTCTCTGGAAGGCGCGGCTATCGTGTTACAGGATATTATCACATGCATACCAACGGGGCAGGGGGTCGAGACCTGTCCTGAGTTTAGTTTTGTCCTCTATATCTAAGAAACGAGTCACTGTTTCATCGTTTAGGACTTTTTTCTTAGAAACGTTTCTAATCCTAACAAAATATAGTTTCGACACTCAGTGCACATGAGATTACAAAATAATTCGAAGCAGTGATTGATCGTTTTGTGAAAACGATGCCGTTTGCATACTTTTACCTCTAAGCACCAAAAAATTTTATTTTAGTATCTTTCATTGTAGAGAACAGTTTTGTAATCGAAGCTACATAGTTAATATTGAAGTAGTTCTTCGCAAAAAGCTCCTAGCCATCCGTGTCCCTGCGTAAGAGTGTCCAAAAGTACAGAAAGTGTTCAAAAATTAGATGTGCCCTTGCCTTACTTCAAAAACTTCAAAATGTTTTGGCACATATTTGAATAAAATAATTATAATACATTTACAAATACAGGTAGCATTGGTTCTTAAACAGATGGAAAATTTTATCTAATGTGGAATCTCTATAAGACGGAAATATCCCATTCTGGACAAAACAAAATCAAAACGAAACGATTTTATTCGTGAAAATGACCTCTATAAGACGGAAATCTGTTTAACGAAGAAACGGAAAGGTTTTTTCGAGAAAGTAAAGTGATTATTACTTGGCTAGTATCAAAATTTATTTTTAATTTTGCGGTGTTATTTTTCCACAAACTCTCCGTATCTTTCACTGCCACTTTCTTTTGTTTCGGTTACATTTTCCCGATTTCCTTGATGTCCCTTCAAAGCTTTATGTTGTTAGTCCGCACCCCGTTCAAATGTCAATAGCATCAGCCCTTTTTCCCCAGTTGAAATGGAATTCCGGTAATTCTGTTTTGTCATTCTAGTGTAGCATATTCTGCATACAGTAAATTTATTTTCAAAACACAGAATATTTTTTAATTATTTTAATATTTTTTAAAAATTATTTTCCCTGTATTTTACTGCTGATCTTTCATTTCCTGTAATATTTTCATTGACAAATTATGCTTTATTTTCGTTATTCTGTTTCAATAAGAAAATTATATCTAAAATACTCTACTTTATTTATATGCTGAATTTTTGGTAAGCCTCCATAGCACGAAAACCTGCTAAGACGAATTTTTTTCTAAAAAACACTCAAGTTCCGTTTTAGACAGGTATTATTGTATATATTTATTCAGTTACTTTTCAATTTATTGTAGGACCACCGACGACACGTATTCTCGAGGTCCCGGAATCCCATTGTTATGAGACTGTTAAATGGCGTCCTCCTCTGCCTTTGGGGACGGAATGCACGGCGCAGCAGCGCCCCTCGCGTGGCTTCCGCGCAGCTCACAATTGCCCCGGTGGCGTCTGCGGCGCCCGCGGCAAAATAATCCGAACGCGAACGCGCGATTATCGCTGTGTCGCGCGTCCCTCTTCGCCGCGCCGGAATCATTTATAATCCGCCGCTCACGTACACGCGCCCCGCCCGCCCGCGCGCGCGCCCTAAAACATTTAAGCCTCGGGCTAAATCCGGCAACGCCGCCGCGCGCAAAAAGACCACCCGCCAAGAGGCGGCGGTTCCCCGCGCTGCCGCCCGCCGCAGCACCGGCGGCACGTACCAGCCGAGGAGCATGCGCCTGCCTATTGTTAGTTATTTGATAGGTCAATTCTTCTTACGTGAATGGATGGATGCCACACAGTACTTTCGTTCCTATATTACTGAAAATAACTATGTAGAAACGGATATTAAAATGAGAATGACTGCAGGTAATAGATGTTGCGGCAACCTATACAAAACGTTTAAGACAAAAATAATATCAAAAACTGCCTAGTTAAAATTTTACAATATTGTCATTAAACCAATGGTATTGTATGATTCTGAAGCTTGCACCTTCACGAATAACATGGAGAATAACCCGGCAATATGGGAAAGGAAAATGTTATTTAGAATATTTGGACCCGTTGACTACAATGAAATCTGAAGGAGTAGAACTAATGCAGAGTTCAACGAACTATATAAAACACCTAAGATAGCTACCTGCATCAATATAAGAAAGTTGAAATGGATTGGACATATAACGAGAATGAAGGAAGAGAGGGCAGTAAAGAACATATATGTAGAGAGCATGGCCGGTAGGAGGAGTAGAGGCAGGCCGAGTTAAGAGAGAATGATGAAGAAGATCTGAGGCCCCTAAGAGTGTAAATATGGAGAAGAAAAAGCAGAAGACCGCAGAGATTCAGCTACCGTAATAAAAAAAAACGGAGAAAAAATATAGTACCGGGGAGCTGACAGAAGAAGATGATTCCTATTACATGATCTTGTTTACCTTGGGAGAATGGAGGGGATGACTGCTTTCACTGACTTCTTGTAATAAGGAATTCTTCAAGTCATTATGCGGAGATATATATTTGCTGTGCCACTATCTTAAAATGTTTGAGAGAGAATTAGTTCCCGATGCTTGTAATAGTCATTTAGCAAATTATTTAGTCATACATTTATGATGGGAAGCTGAATTTTTTTATGTTTTATTAAAAGAAAATGATATATTATCAATATTTCAATCGCAAAATTCCAGTAAATTCATCAGTTGTATTGTCAAATATGTTTAATGTACTGTATTAAAAAAGGTTAATAGAAAAAATATTCTTAAACCTATTCTTATCAGGCATTGATATTTTTAATGCAAAAGGAGTGAAAACGGGTGCGCCTGGGAAATGTAAGTGAGGAGTGACAGACGCACCCCATGACTACCACACAACTATAAGCACCATATTTTATTTCGTACAAGATTTTTTTGAACATTCAAATTTTAATTTTGTAACTTATATTAAATTATCTACTATTGAAAACAATTTAAAAAACCGGGCGTGTCTTGCGTGCCTGAGTATTGTACATTTCGGCATATATTTATTTAAGGTTATATTTACGTACTTCATGCAGTTTATTTATTAAAGTTGATTAGGTATATGCGCAAGTAGAATACCAACTATACTTCTTCCACAGAAAATAAAAAATCCCGATATTGACTCCTTATAAGGATCTGAAAATAGTTAGGAACAAGAGTTAGGCACTTTATTTCTGTATCGCGAATCCACAACGTAAGTTTTTCTGTCGAAAAATCGCCTTTTTTCGGGCAGCATTACAACACTTCCTCTGCTATAAAGTATCGTGTGAAACAAATCATACAGAGAAGCGTCTCAATTATTCAATGCTTCCTTTTTATATGACAATTTTAAATATATTTTAATACGCAATTGACGAATCACATCTACATCACTACCTTAATTTGCTCGTTGGAGAGACTCCACCGGCCCTCAACGCTGTGCTGGCAACCCGCAAAACACGACTGTGCTTGCGCTGAAGTTGCATACTCTCTTCACAGCCGAGGCGCCTTATTCCACTGGAATTAGCTCGCCTTGTTGATTTCTGGATAATACGAACAATACACTTACAAACATTCTTTTCCTTTGAGTAAAAAGATTCGTTGCAATTTGTAACTCTACTGCCTCATTCTAATGTATTTATTTTTCTCGCTAAATGTCTTTCCTATTTTGCCTATGAAAATGTTGGTATAACGTACCCATGATCGTTCATTATTTATTTAATTTTGATTGATCTTATAATTTAATTTTCTACCTGGAATTTTCTTTCCAATTTTACTTTATCTCTCTTACTTCGTAAGAAGAGAAAGTTTTGAAAGTGTAACACTGTTTTTGCAAGACCCTGGTAACGAAAAAGTAGATACATCCTGTTGCTATATATAGTAAATTGCGTGCTCTATGAAGTGCTGTAGCTAAACTCCATGTTTTGAGAGACCATGATACTGAAAAATCGATTGACGGCAAAACGTGTGTTGTCCGTCTACCTGTCACTGTGGTCAACGCTACGCTTAGACAATGCAACTGATTTTCTCCAAGACTGATATTCGTTAATTGACCTAAAAGTCTGGCAGTAATACTATTTAATGTTCCTCATCTGGCAATATTACACTAGAATATTTGCAAAACAAATAATAATTTAGTCTTGCGATTTCACTTGTTCTTAGTATTTAAACAATACTGTAACTAGAAGGTACTTGGTTTCGAAGCATAAAAAATATTTTGCAAATAAAATGCCGTCCAAACAGAAAGCAAACATTCCTGTGGAAAATGTGTGGATTTCATTGAATTGTTTCCTAGCAAATACTGGATATAGAATTTCGTTGAATTCTTAAGTTAAAAAACAAACTAACCAGGAAAATGTCGAACGATTTCAATGGGATATTCGTTTAATTATGAAAATTGTATTAATGAATCACCTGCAAAAACCACGAATTCAAGATAAGTGGAATAAAAACGATGAATCATAGGCCGTTTAGGTGTACATGTAACACATATACTGACGAAAAACGTTTTGCTTGAGTATTTCTCGACCTACACGGGACCAAATATGGAGTTCGAATTATTTTCACGCAAAACTTACGTGATGCCCGGTTAAGAAGAGATGAAATAAAACTAGTGGTGCTGAAACAGCACGAACCTTTCCCCCCTTATTTTCACGCAAAATTACTCGAAAAGTACTCAAATGTTCGAAAAGTTGGAGATGACCGTATTTCAAAACCTATTTTTAAGTAATAGATTTCATTACGTGGAAAATCTCTATATTTAATATTTTTGTTGTAGAAGACTCCAAAAACATTTTGAACGTTTACAATGTTCAAAAATCAGCGTTTTCAACAAACATGAGAGCTGCGCCCTTCTCTTAAACGTCTTTTACACTATACAACAACAACATTGAATTAAAAATGATGAAGTCATGTATTTTAAATGTGGAAGATGTCTCACCTGCATCACGTAACGTATCCTCCAAAAGACAAATATCTGTTTCAATTCCAAGGGCCCGTGACACCAGTAGGATCGATTAAGAAATATCAATTTTAGAGACGATGGGTTTAACGATTTTGCTACTAGCGTTGTTCACAGACTGACAGAAAGTCGTTTTGCCGTCATTTAATTTTTCGGTAACAAGGACCCACGAAACAAATTCTGACTACACCACGAGCAGGAGAATTTCCCCTTGTAAATTTAGCAAACGGATTTATCCACTTTTGCGTTACAGGGATTTGAAATAAGAGTTTTCTGCCGAAAAGTGGTGTTCTTTGTCGCAGCATTACACAATTTCTCTCTGCTCCGAAGTGAGAAAGTAAAAACTTTCTCTTAAACCTCCAGCGGATCAAAAATTGAGTTCGAATTATTTTCTTACCAAAAACGTACCCCACACGCCCATAAGAACATATGAGATAAAAATATCGTAGTGAGGGGATCTTAGCTGGAGGTAAGCGCTAGAGCGCAGGAGTAGAGCAGGTAAAGGAATGGTGGCGCCCCTGGCGGCGTCGCTCGCCAACAGCGTTCCCGTCGCATGCAGATGAGGGCGCGCCCGCCGATCGCGTTCTGTATGCCAAGCCAGCCGCCCCCCTCCTTTCCCCTTCCCCTCCCCTGCGCTAATGCCCCGCTTCTGCCCGACTTTCAATTTTCTTCCCTCCCCCTCTCCTCAAATTGGAATGTCTACCGATATTAATTTCCATATTGCTACCGCACGAGCCCAGCCACTCTTATTGAATCATTAGATCAGATTCCCGGAGTCAAATTGTAAATGAATGAAATTCTTTTAAACATCCTTCAAATATTAATTCTACATTCCTATCTGCACAATTTTCTGCTTAATATTACGTGTGCGAGACTAGAGTTACGAAGAGATGATGTTTAATTCACAAATTATTCTTACAAATTCTTGCCCTTTATTCATAATGCAAATATTGTTATCGATATAAAATATTTATTGTGACTATTAAAGGGAGATAATAGTTTATTCTCACGAGACAGTCTGGAAGGTATCTCCGCAACGCAGCGCCGAGCTGCATGGTGCGAGGGCTTGTTCCAAAATCCCACTGGAGTTTATTTTGTAAATGCTCTCCGCTAGCGAAACTAGAGCTCACTGCGGGATTTCCCAGTAAGAAGGTACACGAAACAGATGAGGCTCTCCTCAGGGGAAACTGCCACCAATTACTGCGTGATTTTGTGATAGCACACTCGCGCGCTAATGAGAAACAACGTTGTTTTGCTTGAATGTAATTTGTTGGTATTTTTCATGTTTCCACCGTGATTTTATCTGTTTTCAAAGTATTGTTCTCGCAGATGCTGCAGAATAAATACGGTTACTGTTTACCCGTTCCTAAAATATACATCAGTTTTTACATTTTACAAGCAGAGGTTTTGTAAAAAAAATAGAAATAGAATGTTGTCTTTTCACATTTGTTTTTCCCCTTTCCTCCACTTGCACGAGCGGCCAGGCCGTCACAAGCGACGGTCCAAGACATTCGCCAGTCATGCCAGATATGCGTACAGTAGAACGTCGCTAACCCTAACTCCACAAATCCGATATTTCGGATAATCCGAACAAAATTCGTAATGGTGGGAAAAACACAATGTATCAAACACTACCGCATGCGATCGGTTATGTACATACTGTACTTACTTGTTCCCAACATTGCCACTTCGTCCTGTCGGTACGCTACTTTGTCATTTTCTCAGATCACCCGCTACATTGCATTGTGTCTGGTAATACTACAGATGTATTTGTATATGAATAGAACATTATTTTCGATCAATCTTAACATTTATGAATCCGAACAGACCACACCTCAAATTACTTCGAAATATCGGATTTCTACTGTATTTCTTTTATTCCTGTCAGCTGCCCCCTCCTTCTGTTTCCCGTCTCGCATTCAATAGTACGAACACTGCGTCAAAATGATCACAAATACATGAAATAAAACGTTAAAAGGGTTTTGTTTTGTAGAATTTTACTTAAGAAATATAACTGGAGTCCTAATCCTACATCCGTGTGTCCCCTGCAACGTGTGACCCTACAAAACTAACCTGTCCCTAGTATCCTTTACAGAAGGAAAACTAATTTTAAAAGCCTAGTACGCATCGTGTTTGAGTCGTGCACGTTACGTGTTCTGAATAAATATGTAGTTTGTTAACAGCTTCGACAGTATTTTTTTCATCTCAAATCAGTTTGGTTCAGACAGTAATTCCATATTCAGCAGTAGTACTCTTGCAAGGTTGTGTATCGTGGGTTCCTTCTGATTGTAAAAACCGGCAATATTTCTTACGGTTAATTTATACATAGAGATAGAGCTTTCTAGCGACGAAATTTAGAGTGCGGTCTTTCCGTGTGCAACGCGCCCTCTTAAGGGTTTAATCGCCTGTCCTTGGCCCAACGAACCCACGCGGAGGCCCTGCGCCCGTCCATCCGCGGTGCGCGCCCACTTATTCCACTCTTCAGCCCATTGGGGCTCAATGGCCGCCGCGCTATTTACGCGGGCGAGGCGGGATCGGGGCAACAGAGTGAGTGTCGGATTTGGGTTGATTCGATTTATGTCTCTGGGCACGTTAACTGCTTTGGGTCATCAGATCCGTTTTAGGTGTAGAATATTTTTATCACGGAAAGGGGGGCAGTTCCCCCCCCCTCGCTGGATGCTGGTAACATGGCGGCATCTACGCGCCGGCTTTGCTAGAATTCCCCCTCCAGGTTTATACCTCCCAATGGGATATACCCCCAGTTGGGACCATGCACTAAGTACCAACTAGTTTCTTGATATCTGTGGGCTAGTGGTTATGCATGTCCATGTATTTTGTGTAAGAGAAGTAAGATGGCGCAAGGAGACGGAAGGAAAGATCGCCCGAGGTCCGGAGCCCGTTGTTAGGGTAGCTCTTTGCCTTAGTAGCAATTTGGAATTGCCAAGTGTTGATCGGTGAAATCACGGGGAAACTTCGATCAGAGCAGCTGTCCGCTAGACTTCTCCCTCCAGACAGCGACCGAATTTGACTCAAGCTGTTCTAGATTAGTATGCAAATCTTTGCCACTGTCGGGCCTAACCAAACTCCCGGCCAAGAGAACTGCACGACAAGAGTTGATGATGGCCTTTGAATCCACCCTTTCCGGTACGTGAAGCGAGCGACACGGGCTCCGTTGGCCGGGCTGCAGCAGGGCGGAAGCCAGCCCGCCATTGAACGCAATTGTGGGGGGAGGGAGGGGAGGAGGGGCCGTAGCGCGGGTTAGGGGCATCGGATAGGGGCCGGAAGCGCCGAGGGAAGGTCCGGGGATTAAAAATAAGTCGGGCGGCCCGAAGAGTGACCGAGTGGGCGTCAGGAGCAGGGCAACGGTGGTCGGAGGAAGAGGGGAGTACCAGGGGCGTGAGCCAGAGACCAGGCGTATCGAGGTTCTTTTTGACGACGAGTGGCACGTAATGCCGTGGGATGCAACATAGACCCCAAAAAGTCGAAAAATACTAATGTTGAGTAGTGAATCCTATTCTGCAAGAATTTAATAACAATTATTATTAAAGATTACTTATAAGTCTTTTAGTATGATGACTTCTTTAATTCATTTGTGTAAGAGAAGTAGATGGCGCAAGGAAGAGGAAAAAAGATGCGCTTATATGAATTCATGTTTAGGCAAGTTGATTCCCGCTCTTCTATTGTCAAGCGATCAGTTTTTGAATCACACTCCACTCACGTCCTCGTGTATTTCCCC
>BOPP01000028.1:6706023-6769243 GCA_017312745.1 Gryllus bimaculatus
ACCCACCCCTTCCCCTACCTCATCGCACGCCGGTCACCAGCCCCCCCCCGCCGCCCTCTCGCACGTGGCGTTGCCCGAACCGATGTTGTTTCTTTTTCAAATATTTATTCTTCCTGTTCAACATTCATATTTCACAGGAGAAAACTACAAGAATGGGACAGACAGAAATAGAACAACAAGGCCCGCTGCAAATTAATAAGTATATAGGAATACGAGGATTACAATCCAGTCACATCCTTTTGCAGAGCTGACCAGGAAGTGTTAACTAGATGCAGGATAGGGCACACCAAGCTTACACATGCCCATCCGATCACCGGGAGAACAGCTGTTATATGTAATGTGTGAAATGTTTATTTGTGTATTACCTATCAATTTCTATGTCCCAGATTTGAGATCGACCGGAATGGGTTGAAAAACGACATGCCAAGAGTACTAAAAGTCAGAGAAAAATGCAGTCGTTTTTTCAGTTTATTGAAGGGATATTAACTCATAGAGTGATATATAAGAGAAATGTATAAACTGATTAATAATGCGATATAAATGTTCCCACCCTAAGTGTCATAACACTTTAGGTACAGAAACAATAATGTTATTCTATAGATGTCGCTAATAACCTTGTCGTTCATGCGACACAAAATAAATAAATTTAAAAAAATATTTTTGAGGAAGTTTCAATCTATTTCGTAACTTGGGATGATCCCGCAGTCATTAGGCAGTCTGCTAACCTTCATCCATGAGATGTAACAAATTAAATGAGCTAAGGAATTTTTCTTGTAATCATTCAGTTAATTTTAATATTATTTATAACTTTAACTTGTGTGTTCATTAAATGCTCATGGTGGACGAAACATATCGTTTGGATATCGTGAGCGTGTACGCCAATTTTATTTTGATTTACCTAATTTGAATGTATTAGTATGAATGAATTAGTACAGTGTGACGCTGAGAATTGGATTTGTATTTAGATTTTTGATGTATTGTTCGAGAGGTTTGGTAACTCTTTATGAATTTGCGTAATTGGAATAAACCAATGAGCTTAAATAAATCTCAAGAGATATTTATTTTCTACTAGTGACCACGGCAAGAGCTTGAAGCTATGAAAGGTGCGAGATTGAAGCTATTTCAGTGTATTACACATCACACACTACTGGTCACGTGATTGTTAATCACGTTTTACGCTACGCCGTCCAAAAATTCTAATAGATAAAACTACATTCTCACAGGGATCATAGAGACAGAATATTTGTATGCAGAGAGGACGCGCATAATCCATGACTATGTAACGGGTTGCGTCCAGTTCAACAGCTGGAGTCGTCGTAAACTAATGAAGTATCATAAATTTGACAAATGGGGGCGTTGTTTAATTCAAACCTCTCATCAAACACTCCCACTACTAATAAGAACAAACTAAGAACTTCAGCGAAATAGTAGGCTCTACGATTATGTGCAACTCACATACGCACATTCTCTTCTATTTATATTTAGATACAGATTACATGTATTTTTTTTCAAGTGTGGTGGGGCTGCTTCCAAGAAGTCAAGCGTGCCGCGGTGAACATGGCCGCAGACGCGAGGCGCGCGACCCACCGACTCGCTAGACATTCCTTCGCTCTCCACCGCTTGCCCCCCTCCACGCTCATCCCCCATTCAGGGGGGGGGGCGGCCCCGCCCTCGCAAACGATCAAAGCACTCGCGGACACAATGGACTCGGAATGGCTGAGCGGGCGAACTAACGAATACTACACTCGCCTATTGATTTCACCGCCGCCTCACTCCCCACGACGACACGAAGGCGAGCGTGTTTCTTCAAGTCATTCACGTTCATACCACCTTAACAAGAAGCTGTTAGATGTTCTTTTTATACACAATACTTTGGAAACGTTGGGATATTTGTAACACTAATTTTTGACGATAGACCACATTATAAGAAAAAACTGTCCTAAATTCAGTCAAAGACACCTACAAAAATGAAGAATGTCTTATATAGCTCACAGAAATTCCTTAATGTATTGAACGGAATATCAGAACCGATTATTAAAATTTTGTGAAAACTGTAATATTCTTAATGGTAATTGAAAATTCTGTCAATGTTCAGAAAAATATTTCATTAACTCGTATTACTGGCATTGAATTTCAATGAAGCAATATCCCTGAAAAATGTAACTTATTTCAAGACCAAATTTCCTGTTTTTCACTATGTAATTTCATTGTCTATTTTTTTAACGTAACATTATGTAATTGATGATAAGTAGTCGCTAATAACCTATATAGTTGATGCGACAATAAATAAATAAATAAATAGAAAAATTCAATCAACCAGTAAATATCATTTGTACATGAATCAATAATATGAAACTCTTAGAATATTAATGAAACAGTATATCTGAAAAAAAATGTATGTATTGTACAGTCTGAATACAACGTACATAAGCTAAATATGTACAATATGAACCATTTATAAACCAAAATCATGCACATTATGTGAAAATACAATATTTTCAAGAAGCCTCTGTATGAATACAAAATACAACTACAAAATAAAGTTACCACCTTAAGTAATATTGACTTAAGGCAACTTTGATTTAATTTATTCCGTGCTACCCGTTTTCGTGATTCGTCCGGGGGTTGCGAGTACGAGAGACGTAGGTACGAATGCATTTCTCTCAGCCGCCTTCACTATATGCCGCCAATGGTATTTTTCGCATCGCAGCCACCGCGGATTGCGCGCTCTTGAGGGGCCACCGGGGACGAAGCGTCCGCGACTGTTCTTTGCTCTCAACGGAGGCGGCCGCGGCGGTGGCCACTGGGCGCCAGAGGGCGCTGCGATCGACATCGATGCCTCATTTGGCGCGAGCGGGCTCAGGCGAAAGTCGGAAGAGCAGAGGCGAGTGGCCCGGGGCGAGCGACAAGAGGCCTGCCCTGAAGGGGCAGAGGCGAGTGTCGGAAGACCAGTGGCGAGTGGTGAGCAGGCAGAGGAGAGGGCCGAGTGGCCAGTGGCGAAGTGTTCCGCGTAGTGATACTGTGACCAGTGGCGAGCGGGCAGAAGAGAGCCTGGAGTGTCGCGCTGCAAGAAGCAAACGGCACGCAGTGAGAGGCAACTTTCCTTCTTGCAGTATGTAAATCATGAAAGACTGTTTAACTAAACCAAAAGCAACAAAGTGTATCCATACAATCCAAGAATTTCTCATTACCTTAAAAGTATTTTTCGTCTAGGATCAGTCGTGGGGTCGGCGCAGATGATGCGAGAGCCTTCTTAGCGGAAACAATTCAATCAACTTCATGAATCGCAATATTACCCAATTCTATCCAACCCAACGCTGCAATTTTTTCCACCATAAATCAGCGAATGATTAATGTAGTTCTCATTCACTTTTGGTGAAGTGCAAGTTTACTTTTTTCATGTGGAGTTTGTGTAGACGACATTTTTTTCAATTCACTCTCTCTTTCTCACAAAACATCCTTTTGGAGATTAGGAAGAACACACTGGCAAGAGAAACTTAGTTCAAAAGTGGATATACATTAAACAAATAACAAAAATAGAAATTGATATATCATTTTAGTTTTTGCCAAAGGATAATGGTATAAGCTGTTCTTAACAAGAAAGTCATCTAAATTCAGTGTTTCATTTTTTTCTATTCATAACAACTATATCGTGCAAGTAACCAACGCAGTGAGACAAATTGACCAGTATGTTGGGTGAATATGAAAAGGCACGCGAAAAATAAAAGGATATCAGTATACGCTTTTGCCATTTTATCATTTCGATTTTGCTTTGTAATTACAGAGAAAACGTTAACTAGCACGTGAATAATTATTAGTAGGTAAAATTTTTTTTCGAACCAGAATGGTTGCAATACCTAACCAAAAATGATTTAAAATTCCCAAGCAACGTTTTCTGATTTTCACAATTCCTTTTAATTTCCTAAATGGTTTTCACAATTCCTTTTTCGGTAGGTTCTTCAAGTTCTTTGGAATTTTGAAAAACATAAATAAATATCTATGTATTATTTTATTAATTTTATGTCACTACCATATTTTTTGTCAACGTTGATCAAATTCCTTCACAAATAAGTAGAATCCACGCATTATAATCAAATGAATTGAAGTAAGTGACAAGTTTAACAATTAATATTTTGCATTGCTAATATTTTACTTTACCTTCTCGGGTGGCCCTCTCCACGGCGTATTCCCGGGTTTGATTTCCGACCGATGCAAATTATAACTGTGCGCTCCTTTCAAACGTCCCAGTATCTATTGTTATGTGACGGTGGGAAATCCTACCGTAAAGTATGAAGGCCAGTATATACGATGAAGGGATGTCTCCGTACGAACCACACGAACCCCTTATCCCATGTCCGAGAGGATGGGTCACCGCTGGTTGGTCAAGGCCTATATCGGACTGTCGAACTAAGAACAGGAAAATATTTTATTTCATTGATAAAAATTAATTTAAATCAGTGTGTTAGAATTAGAAATGCGTGAACTAACACACGTATGTGGCCACCTAGCACACCGTCTTTCAGGAAACGCTTTTACACCTTCAGAACTTGGTCACGATTTTCACAGACAAAAAACAAACTTAACTTGTACGGAAATTTTAATTTTCCTTTTTAATATGTTAGCCTTTTTATGTATTTGAATTTTGCTTCAACTGTTTCGAAATAATTTTATTTGTTTGATCATTGAAATTTATGTGCTAGGGTGATGACAGCTGATTATCCATATTACAAAATAAATTGTTGCGATAACTCTATAATATTCATATTGTACAATTAAATTATATACGTGATTAAATTATATATGTACGCCAAATGCTTGAAATAGCGTTCTCAGTTGGCCATGCAATTGAAAATGTGACCATTGGAAAGAATGTATCACACAGGTAGCAGAAGTATTCTTGGAGCCTATTTCATGAATTGATGTGACGGATTGAAGGGGAAAAAATCTACTTTTTTCTTGAAATCTAGTTCATACAAAAACAAATTAAAAAACAATGCATGTTTTATAAGTATTATATCTATAAAAATTGCAAATCCCTACGTACGTATAAAGACTAGATATTCCAATGATATCCGCAGATTCACCTTGCATGAGATGTTTGACGAAATGTTCATAATATTACATTTTTGACTATACTGAACTTGAAATAATATTTTTTTTATTTACATATTCAAAGGTTTACCCATCAGTTTCAGCCTGAAGGTAAATAAAGCTAAAAGTCTTACTATTTTATGCAATAGCAATGGCAGAGAACGAACGAATATTATGTTTCCTAAAACTTGTCCAAAAACGTGCTTCACACAACTGGGTTATTCAAACTTCACTCATCTACCAAGTATCATTTTCCAATTTAATTACGTTGAATACATCTGGTGATGAACAATATCTGGAAACTCTTTGTTAGGTATTCAATGAATAGCAGTGTTTGCTGCTAATCAATAATTCGGCCATCAGTCTAAAAACTTAATTTGTACCCTTCCTTTTCTTATATGCCCGCGAATCGTTGTGCATTAAAATTCTTCCTGGTATCAAAGAAAACATTATGCTTTCATTCTGTGAATGAAGTATGTCCGTAATAAATTAGTTTTTTTACAATATAAGAAATGCGTACTGAATATAGGGCGTAACAATCATAATTTCTAAAACGATCTTTTTAGATGGAAATTACTAAATGCAATGTTGTGTAGTTATTACGAAGTTATTATTAGTCAATTCCGACGGCAATGTTGACTTTGTCCATGGCCTACAGTCTTATTAGAATGTAAAAATTTCAAAGCTCTGAATGGTGAAGTTTAAGTAGAAATTCTTATCTAATTCACACTCTGTTAGTTAAGTGCCCTGGTTCCCTCATACTCTTTTGCAAACCATCATTTTTAAGACATGCTCCATCATCAACACTAATTTTAATCAACTTATTCAAACCATTTCAGTCAGGAGAGCAGATTTTAATCATCACGGCTGCCATTGACACGAGAAGAAACGTTCTGTTTCTATAATCAACCTGAGTACGTTCGAATGTTTGGAACTAAATATATTTTTAACGAAACTCAAAGTCATGTTAATAGCAGATAACCGTGAGAATATACTCATTCAAGACTTAAGATTTACATGTGGAAGTTCGTACCTAGAGCACTTTCTAGGAAAAGTCTGGAGTGCCTAATTGGAGTAATGAAAATGTCATATCTGTTAACAGTATAATCATTCATTCGTTGCATAGAATTATATTTCATATTATTAACCAAGTAAAGTTGCCGAATAATTGAGGATGTTTGTGTAGAATATAAATGAATCATTAGCACGCACTTTTATTATGACATAATCACAATTTTTCAAAATAATTATTTTCATACAATAAATTTAGTCCTACAGAGAAAAACAAATTGAAAGTCATAAAGTCCCATGTTAGCGTGCAACAAGCACAGAATAATCATACATAAAAATTATCTTAGTTAAGCTATTTAATACTATCAAGTTTTATTTTTTGTTATTATTGCTTTCAGCATTTGTTTTGAAACCTAGAAAACCTGAAACGGCTATCTTTCCTCCGCTTCTTTTAATAAGTAAAACAAAAGTTGGTGACGTATAGTGGCAGCAGATGTTCAATTTAATATTGTTTTGAAATTAATTTACACATTTATGTAGGCTACAACATTCAATAATAATAATAATAATAATAATAATAATAATAATAATAATAAAAGGAAATTATTAATTATTAAAGAGTCATCCGTTGTACATTAGAAAAGACGAAAAGGTCCTGTACGAAATTAATCATGTCAATACTCTAATCCTTATTGCTAACTAAAAATTTGGAGATTACTACATGTAAATTTTAAATATCTTTTGGCGTAATATACTTCTGCTTTAGCACTCGTATTGCGCTTTATTCAACACTCTGTCATCAATTCATATTTCCAATTGTTTCCAATACAATTTTCCACAGCAGCGACTGGACGTCAGAAATGATTTATGGATGAAAGCAACCTCCATTTGAATACACAAAAATGTGTTTCTAAAAAATGTTCAGATTAACACTCCATATTGTTATATGAATACAAGAAATTCTTCGTGATCTCTTTTACATTGCAACAGAGAGAAAGAGAACTAAAAACCAAAGCTCTGTTCTAAGTAGCCATGTGACGCGTAAGAACAAGAGGAACCTACCGTTTTAAATACCGCGCTCCGACAGTTAGAATCTTCCACTTCGGGTCGTCTCCTTCCTTATTGTCTTCGCAAGCCGAAAAAATTATTGTCAATTCAATAGTTTTATTTTTAACGCACGTTAGATGTTTATACTCATTCAGCTACAACAATATACACTGACATCAACAGCACAATATCAATCGCAAAGCGGGTATATTATTTTTTACACACAACACACACGGATATACACAGATGCTAAACGTACACGTAGTCGTGGGAGTTGCACTGGTATTTTTTTTTTCAATTTCGCAGAGGTTCTTTTTTTTCTTAAAGCTTTTTCGGAATTTACATCGTGGCAGTTCACATCGAAAGCCGAGGGTGCGTTTACTTTATTTCGCAAGCCGTGAGGAGTGGACGCGAGCTTGGCGGGAGAGTTCCAGGCGAAATGCCGGTGCGCTGGCGGCGTTGCTGAGCCACGACGGCGTTTGGGCCGACGCGCGGCGCGCGGGGCGGTCGGGTCGGGAGGTTCCGCGGCGCGGCTGATCGCGGCGCGCAGACTGCGGGCGCCGGCGCCGTCAGCGGCGGCGGCGGCGGCGGCGGGGGGACGACGGCGGCGGCGGCGGTGGCAGTGTCGCGCGGACCGCGGTTACAGCGGACTGGCCGACCCGCGCGCGCCTCCGCCGCCGCCGCCGCGCCTCGCACGCCCGGCGGGGCCGGCGGCTCGGCACGGCGCGCCCGTGGGGCGCCCCGCCCCACGCCCCCGCCGCCGGCCATGGCGGGCGCTATCGACGCGAGCGGTCGCGGCGGGGCGGCGGACGCGCCAACCACCCCAGCAGCGCCTCAACATTAACAAGGGGCGGATATTGATGACATTAAACATCGCCAAAAATTATCAATAAAATTAATCCTTAAATGCCATTAAAAGCGAATCAAAATTTCTTAAACAAATTAACCAAAACCAGTTTGGATGAACAGCTTAAGCTCTTGGATTCGTAACTGATGTAATCAAGGGTTCTTCGACGTTCGGCGTTCAAGTGAACCCATCTTTTAAAATGTTTGGTGCGGACTCTTCACTAGAAAAGCTCTGCTTTTAGTTATCCCGTAATCCGCTAAACCGTCAATGGTGCTCACAAGCGACACAGAAACCTTCCTTTACATACACACAATGGCTGACATTACAAATTCTGAGCAACACTTTATACTAATAAAACTAATCGAATAGGCTACCAGGTATATGTACATAGGAATTCTGAGGAGAACATTTGTTGCATCTCGTATATATTATTTGAAGCAATTGCCAATAAAATTACATTGAAACTGATTAAATCAGTGAAAATTCGTTAAAAATTACGGGAAAATATAAAAAGTGACTTATTAGACGAAATCGACAATAAATACAAAAATGACGTATAAAAATGGACCATTTCCTTTTGCCATACGATGAAATTAATTTCTATACTAAACGGCATTTTTATGAAGTGAAAAGAAAAATCATTAAAATCTACCCCTCATCAATAACTATTATTTGTGTCCAGTAGCGTAGCATGAGTGTCAGCCGTCAGGAGTGGAAGAAAATTTCAAAGCACCCTTATTTAGGTATTTCAAAACAGAAGACTAAAATATTCCCTCCATTGTTGCAGCATAAAGTATTGTAGCAGAACAAAGTATTCCCTCGATTGTTGCAACGATTTTAAGAAACTCTTAATGGATAATATGCGCGCAGAATCATGAATTCATCATATAGCACAATATATCGAGTAATTAGGGATTTATAAATTCTTGGCTATCCGGGAGACGCCGCGTCGTTGGCTGGGAGTCCTACCCTGAGGAAGCCTGAGACATGTCAGGCAAAACGTCGGCTTCCCAGCCAACGACGCGGCGACTCCCTGATAGCTTTCTCGGTTTCTCCCGGTTTCCCTTTTGTTACACGTGCTACCAACATAATTTTTGTTGCAAGCACTACGGTGCCACTGACGAGAGACTTTCCTGGCGCGCTCTATTACTTGCACCGTATATTGTTTTTGTTCCTCACTTGTTTACAGACGTACACCAATTGGGGGAGGCTCAACGGCTGACGTCACCGTAATTCTTTACCTCAAATCTTTGTTTCCAGTTACTGTTTCTTCGCTTATGAACTTTTAATTACACTGACACACAACAAAAAAAATGTTGTCAGACCCGAAGACTTGACACATGTATGTGACGCTGAATCCGAATCCAAGACCAGAACTGCCCCACAACATTCCAATTTTGTTAACGCAAAATGCCACCGTGATATTTTCAATTTATCTGTTGTTGTTTTTCGTAATTAAAAAAACTGGAGGGTGTTGGCGCCACTCTGGCTGCACATTCGGATTCAGCGTGTTGACATGCATAGAGACACATGTGTCTTCTTTGCGTCTGACAACTTTTTTACTTTGTGTACTTGTGTTATTAGAACTCTTCCTAACACTAAGTAATAAAGTCGTCCTCCAGTGCATACCAAATGCTCCAAATACAATTTGAAATCATGTCGAGGGGTCATCACATATTTTAAGCTCCAACGTTGTTTTACAGCACGACTTGAGCATAATACCGTTAAAATATTTTTTTAGTATCTGTCGTTGTAGATAAGTGATATTTAATATTTATTATGAAGTTACTATTATTACACTAGTTCTCAATGAAAAGAAAGTGTCTGTGTGTATATCCGCGGAAAGGACCGCACATATAAAAAATTACTACTAATCTTTGCCTTCCCCCAAAAACTGATAATATTTTTCAAAAAACATTCAGAAAACCGCTGACTACGTACAATTTTCCACTTAAATATATACAATTTTCCTACAAACGCAAATCAGTCCAAAAGAAGTGTTAGAAATTTCTTTTTGACATGTATTCATGTAGCCCGTAGAGCATAAAAATTAAATCGGTTTGATGCGACGGAGAGGCTCTCAGGGATTAAAGGGTTGCATTAACAAGTTTAATTTCTGAGGAAGCGATTGATAAATTCACGTTCCCGGAAACGTCAACTGCTCTCGTCAATAGTCCTGTTAATGTAGTGAAATATTACATTCCGGAATGTAATCTTTCCTCGCTGGATGGTGAGATTCGGAGGTGATCTACACGTCGTTTTTCAGGAAATTCCCCTTCCAACAATCTCTTACAGGGCCAACGCCCCAACAAATGTCTAACTCTCGTCTTCTCTCCCGAAACGCGTGGTTATGTGTGTGTGTTTGGAAAGATATATGTCGCCATGATGAGTTTCTCAGAATACCGTTCAAGATTTCATCTGGTATTGAAGGGAATGGCTTTGATGGTTTTGACGAACAATGCGCATAGTCAGAGGTTAGTACATATTTGTGCTACAAAATCAGCAGCTATTCATAATATGCTAATGATCAAGAGGTGAACTTCCACTGAATCAATTTGAAAGCGGGGTACGGAATATGCAGTGAGACAAAGTTGTAGGTTCCTGAACCTATCGAGGCTTTCTCTCACAGTCTCTGTACGCAAAACCCCTCAGCGGTTCTGTCGATAGGAATATTAACAGTCATGACTATGTGATAATGGCTTAAAACTTATTTTTAACCAAGTAAGACAGTCCCAGGTATTCCATTTTTCTACTATAGTTTATGTTGTCTTGGTAGTCATGGTGTATCAACCCTATTATTATTATTATTATTATTATTATTATTATTATTATTATTATTATTATTATTATCATCTTCATTTTATATGTTTACACGAATTCGACAGAAAAATGGCAGTACACATATTAATTACTCTGTACAGTAGATGACTGAATTTAATTCATTATTTCTTATGTTCCTAATCATTTCCATGTGAAATAAATCACAATTCTGTTAAGGGAAATTTTATAAGGCTGGAGTAACTGAAAGAGAAATTTGAGCTTATCAAAATGCGTTACATTCTTATTCCAAATATTTTAAAATACATATTTTAATATTCATATTATCTATTTTGGTGAGTCTTCCTTCAAATATTAACAAAACGAATTTCCTTCGGGCTGATGTGAAATGTGTTTTTTTTTCAACATTCAACTGTAGTACACACCAAAACCTACATTCGTGGCTCTCGTCCCGCATATGTGAGCGCTCTCGCAAAAATGGACAGCGTGCTGGTCCACTTGGAGATAAAAATCAATATAAAGAGGATTATGATCTGCAAACACTAGAGTAAAGAGGATGTATCAAAGATATTACTCGATGACCCGCAGAGCGCGCGCTGAAGGGAAAAGCGATGTTGGTGCGCTTTTGTTTTAGATTTACTGGAGTTGAGTTTGCGATATTATCGTTCTCTGGAAAACTCGAGCAACAAATATTTCTGGGAAGCATAAAAAATTAATTTTGCAGAAATACTTCTACCCAAAACAAATAAGTAACACAAATTGGACAGAAGTACTGAACAATTTTGCCAAAACATGAAACGTCCGCCATCACATGAGTGCTTGGCCAGGAGTCACGTGCGGTGGCAAGCGACCGAAAATTCCAGTTTCGCACATCACAGAAGAAAGTATATTGCCCAGTTTAACCACGCACGATTCAGTTACTACAATACCTCCTTTATTGTCCTTCGCAGTCATACTATATTAGAGAATAAGAACTGATTTGATGAGCAGAGTATACACCATGCACGTGTGCCCAGTTGTAACATCTTTTCATTGAAAAATCTCGTATACGTACGTATATTCGAAATAATATACGTAGTTTAGAGAGAGTGATGTAATGCTACGTAAAATCGATTTTGTTTTTTCAATGTTGGCACGAATTTGGGTACACTGAAACAGAAGAAGATTTTTTTAAACGTTCATACGTTCGTCCGTCCATCCCCCTATACCATCTCCCTATACAAAGTTCTTGCCAAACACGGCGCAATTTTTTCTCCAAGTTTTGTTTAATATTTATTTTACCGACGATTTCTTCACACAATTTTTTTTTGTATAAGTTCATTAACGTTTTTGGTAAACATCAGCTCAAAATTCCTCATTTCTCAAGTAATTAATATTTTTACTAGCGACGTTATAATACATATTAGTAGAATACCTTCAAATTATTTTCGATGAAGTTTGTCGAAAAATTTCGAATGTGTTCTGTGAAAATGATATCAAAAGTGAGCATTATCAGAAACTTTTAAACGACATTTCCTAAAAAACGGTTCCAGATCTTTTAACGAAAAATATCCATATAGAACTAGGGTATACTCTCCTTCTTTTATATTCTTAAACTTGCATACGAGTTCTGCGGTTAGGGAACCGAGATATTGAGAAAACGTGAAAAACTTAATAATATATCGCAGCTGAGAAGATAGTGCAGCAAACCAGAAAACCTAGCTCAGACTGAAGAGATTTGCACACTAGCTAGTACGAGAAAGCCTGTGCCACTCTTCAGCAACACTAGTTTCTCTTGCATTTGTGAAGTGTTGAAGAATCATTTGCTTCAATCTTTCAGAATGCCCGTTTGAATGAGGTTGTATTGACATTTAACACGTCAAGAGTATGCTTTCGTGTAGCGAGCCACGTGGTCCGCGCGTGCGTGCGTGAGTGGACTCATTCCACGGCGCGGCCGCAAGGGCGCGCGCGCGTCGCGAATCGAAATCGACTCGATTAACGCCCCTCCCCCGTCCATCGATTGCGCGCACGACCCGTTCCGCCCCGAATCGACTCGGCGCGCCACTCGCCGTCGCCGGAGTCCATCGCACGCAATACACGCCGCGTGGCTTCACCCCTGCTTCCCCGACCCCCCTCGGCCACAGCCCATCGCCGGCCTGCATCCGCTCCCCACCTTCACACTCGTACCCGCCCTCACACTCGTACCCGCCCTCACACTCGTACCCGCCCTCACACTCGTACCCGCCCTCACACTCGTACCCACACTCACACTCGTACCCACACTCACACTCGTACCCACACTCACACTCGTACCCACATTCACACTCGTCTACGCCAACGCCCTCGCCCACACAAATTGCACGGACGAATCATCCGTCAGGAAACACCTGAAGTTTCATTCATCTTTCTGCTTACTAACCATCTATTCGACTGAACTCGCTTGAAGTGAAGATATTAATAAATTTGCAACCAACAATCCAAAATATGTGTGAAAACTGCGCAACACCTGCATGAGACCATAAGCTTACGATTTGTTTTCTCACTTCTTAACAACTTGCTCATGTAGCGACCACTGTGATAGCTTGAACAGTAGGGGTTACTATAGGAAGAACACGTAATTACAACACGAACATACACAAAACTCCATACCTGACGCGGGATTTAAACCCCAGATCCTTCGAGTAGGAAAGCTTCGAAGGTCAGCTAGAGCCCTTCAGCCTTAGCGACCTCGACAAGTTCAATTACTACGAGATATGGAAATTGAGAGCAAAATTCCTAACAACTAACTAAAAACAATTTTTAAAAAACAGGTGTGTATTTTAAGGCTTTCGACGTAACTTATCTTTACGTATTATTTTATCGGCAAAATTCAAAATTTGAAGAAATAAAGATTTATAAAAATATTTAATGACAAAAATTCAAAATGTTTAATACATCAATACTGCTGTCATTTCTCTAAATCCTTGGTTGACAAAACGGGGACCTTCCAGTTACTGTGAAGTGGAACTGCTGCCACACAAATATAGTCACCAGCTCATTAATCATCGGCAACGAGGAGCGGTTAGCCACTCCGACTACCGACTCAAGGAGCGAATGCTTCGAACCCTTTGTTCGCTCACTTCCATTACTTCTCAAACTCTCTCGGCAGCCAGCGGGTCACGAAACATTTTCCTTGTGACCAAAAATGATACCAAACAAAATTCCTCTCACCATTATCTCTGATTAAAAAATTATTGGCTCATTTTAAGAGTACTCAAAGTTAACAACTACAATAATACTCTTATTAAAAACTCTGCATCAACACGAGCTGACCCTAATATCATGGGCTTGCATTAAATACCGTGTAATTCGTTGCTGTCAATCATAATTTACGCGCTGACTAGAGAATATACTTTTCAAACAAATTCTTGTACGATGACCTCACTTGGAATCGAGTTTTGTTTAACCTTTTAAAATAATAAAGCACACAAAATGCCTTCTACAACATCACTGCATTATTGAGAGAATTATTCATGTTTTTTTAGATATTTCGTCTATCCCCATACACTTACGTTACTGAAGGACGTAAGAGTCAAAATTATAAGGTGTATGAAAAACGTTCCATTAAAATTATCTGCTTTTATATGAACACAAGAACTTCATTTCCATCTTACTTCAAACTCACTTTTGTGACTTAAACTCTTTCACGCGCACACTATTGAAATTTAGGATTGTATTTTCCAATTTGTCTTTTCACGTTATGCAGATGTATCCACAAATACAAATCTTAATTTTCAATGTGTGCAATTAAATATTATTTATTTTAGTCAAGCCATTTATAATAAAATATTTAATATATCACATTATGAATTATCCTCATAATTATCACACGGAAGAAGTTTTAATTTTGAAGATGCTAAAATCAACTTAATACGAAGAATAGATGTTCAGATAGAGGCAATAAACGAGGAAATCATTTGAAATTCATAATTGTCCGTTAATTGCTTATTCAAGCGCTACATTGCTGCTGCAGCACCGTCCGTATGACAATACTGCGAACACCTCACGTGGCTACATTGCTCTTCGCGGGCTCAACTCAAAATGCTGCGTTTATTTTGCTTCCGTTTTCGAGTGTCCGCAGGCACTCGAATTCTCCCTTCCCCCTTTTCTCTCGATGAAAGTGAAGAGGCCGCTAGTCGGTGTGAAGGGGTTGCAATCCACGGGGCAGAAACCAAGCCATTGGCCCCTCTGATGGCGATGGTGAAGGCGATAGCAACAGCGTCAGTGACAGCGACAGCGGCAACAATGGCGACAGCAACAGCCACAGCAAAACCGACAGTCACAGCAACAGCGACGGCAACAGGGACGGCAAATGTGTCACGTTATATCGAGACCTGCAGAACTGCGATGCACAGTGGATCGAAGTCTCTGATTATTGTTACGATGCGGTGAAGCGTTGTATGTTTGATGAAAACTTCAACACGAAGTCCGAGCAAAACGTCAATGTCATCGCTTTCCGAAAACAACTCGGAGAGATATCTATCGTCGCCCGTCTTTGGTTCTCCGAGGGACAGTGGAGATAGCATAGCAAAGTACTATTATTTTTCCTCGACTATTTCAGACTTTTCCTTCCAAATGTTCACCAAAAGTCTATTATTTTCCGATTTTGTAAGTTTCCATTAGAACAAGTTTTTAGAGATTTTTTAATATGTCGTAGATTAGGGTTGCATATTACATTCGAAAAGAATGAACCATGTGGTACTTCTCAACATTTTCAAGGCTGCATTAAAGTGCCGTAAGTAATATTTCGGGTACGATAATTAAGGTTTCTCAAAACTATCACGATATAACCTATTTTCAGAAGATGAATTATTTCTACACAGCTATCGATATAAAATTTATAACAACAGATAAACTCGAAAGAGGTGTTGTTTCCTCGTCATATATTTTGTAAGTTACAGTCGGTACAGAAAACTACTAAAAACTAGAAACAAAAAATGGTTTCGGTTCCCATCCCTAGCGTACACCTGCGTTGGATACGTACACGGCATTTGAGACCTAACATTTACTAATGCACCATTTATTAATCCGTCATTTCATGGATACTCATTTACGTCAGTTATTAATTTTTTAAACCATTTTTCAGATTATATATTGTTTCAAGTTATAGCCGGGGCAAGAAACAACAAAAAACTATCAACAAAAAATGGTTTCGGTCCCCATCCCTGGCGTACACCTGCGTGCGCACCGCTGCGCAGAGGGAAGGGCAGGCAGCGGCAGTATCTGGGCCGGGAGCGCGTATATCCCGCGCGCACTCATTCATTGCGCTATTTATTTCGCCGCTTCCTTCCTTATCTTCCTCGGGGCTTAACATAACTTCCGCGCGAACTTCGTGAATCCGGCTCTAATGATTTCAGTGGGGACACCTTGACTCTCGTAAAGCACTGGGGAGAATAATTTGGAGCACATTGTACGTGAGGGCGCGATTAGGGAACGGTCATATCTCGCACGCTCTCTCTCTGGGCCCTCTCCGCTCTCTTTCTCGCTCTCTCTCCCCTGAGAGCGCCGCCCGCCGCGTGGCTCCCTTTTATTAACGGTCTTCAAATTACGACACTAACTCCTAATGGCTCCTGCTCACGACAAAATGTCGTAAATTTGCTGTGGACTTTGTCACGCGTGAAAATGGAACGGCTGAAGGCCAGTGATGGACAAATCGGAGGCAGAACTCCCTTACGACAAGAAGAAATTCAGCTGAGGATTCCACACCATATGTTTGCAATGAACGTCAGCTCGTGGTCGAGGACAAAAAGGAGGTTCAAGAAAAATGAAAATATGCGCCAAGCTTAACAATACCATAAAATAATTGAGAATACACTATGCGTTGGTAATCACCAAAGATAAGAAGCTGAAAAATTGAAGTATTTCAATCGATGTTTTGTGAGTGCTTATCATTCATTTTGATTAAAAATATTAATTTTCCTGCACGACATAAAAGGCATACTCATTACTAATTGCAAGTGCGCCCAGAGTTGGGGCAGAGACACATAAATAGAATAATTTACTAAATAAATTAGAGAAAACTTTCAACCATGAAAGAAAATTCATCAGATAAACAATGCCGTTACAGTATGCATAGTATAGGTTCAACTGCTTCATCGCAAGAAAACCAAGTTCGCCCCTTTGTGTTCGGCGCTGGCGCCTCTGCACCCTATCCACCTCCTTCCCGCTCCCTTTCCTTTCCCCCTTCTCCGCCGCGCAGACAGCTGTCGATCTCCTTCTCCGCGCGTCGTCCCCCCTCCCGCCGACCACTCTCCCACGCCCCTGCCGCCCGCGCCTAATCCTCCGCCGGCCACAAGGCGGCCGCGACTCATTTATTTACAAGATCATGATTAATTCACACGCCCGCATTCCAGCGGTGTTTTGTTTCCGCGTCAATACTTTCTCCATTATTTATACATCTCTTAATTCCACTTTTCCGCCGCCGCGCGCAAAACCCACGTCAATTGTACAAATATTTAGCGGAGTTAAATCCGCTTCCGCGCGCTGGCGCTGTCGCCGTCGCCGTCACCCCATTGGCCGCTCCGCCCCCGCGGCGAGGCGGTGGGGGAACTGTTTGCGCTCGGGCTGCTTCGCTATAGATGGAGATGAGCTGAGCCCTGGACAGCGCTCGGCGCGGGCGAAAGAAGCAACATGCGGATCGCATGCGCGAGCATTAACGGAGGCTTTCGTGAAGTTCAGATAACAGAATCACGTCACGCGATATTCACTTAGAACGTGTTTCAGAATGTCCAACATCTTTTTGATTCTTATACATACATGGTACTTCGTGTATTTTTAGGCAGTCAAATTTTTGTGTATTTCATAAAAGTTTCTTTATTACACAACGTTTCAGGAACTTGCCTTGTTCATGTCATCAGGTAATACAAATACAAATTTATATATTATTAAATAACAATATATTTTTTAATTTATTTAAACCGCGTGATAATGATGGTAATGATAAAAAATATATAAAAGATCATACTCGTATATGCATAATTATTAATAATAAGACAGTCACAGCATAAGAAATCTTTTCGATTCCTTCACTCCATTGGCCTTCACCCCCCCCCGTGGCGAGAGGAGTGGGGACAGTGCTTCGCTATAGATAAAGATGAGCTGAGCACTCGACACAGCCCTCTGTGCGAATGAAAGAAGCAACATGCGGATCGCATGCAGAAGTATTAACGGATGCTTTTTTGAAGTTCAGATAGCAGAATCAAGTCACGCGATATTCACTTAAAACGTGTTTCGGAATGTCCAACATCGTTTTGATTCCTTATTTCCCTATTCGGTCACCTACATGATTTTTTTTTTGTATGACACGATTTTCCTTTAAAGTGCTTACTTTTTCACAGCTACTCATCATTTTCATTAACTGGCATAATTATTTGTACGTACTGTGCAAGACATTTTATATTTCTTTATATAAAAATCAATAGAACGATGGTTAAATTGCCAGAAAAATGTAATTTTTAACATAAGTTTTCCAAGTAAAATTTTGTGAATTATTTCTCTATAATATTCAATTTATTTTAAAAACATGAATTTACCACCACCATAATATTTTAAATGTACACGAAATCTAGTTACATTTATTTTGAGATTAAATAATTTTAAACTGTGCATCTGATGACATATTTTATTTTCTCGCCTACTCTGTATGCAGTATAGAGAAACGAATGTAATTCTGCGGGAGAAACGGCTACTTTTCGACAGAGAAACTCTTATTTCTGGGCACTGGCTAACGAAAACATGGATAAATCTGGTTGCTTTGTGTAGTAAATTATTTTCTAGAAAACATTGTCAGAATTGTCTATTTTTGAGTCAAGAATACCAAAGAATCGATTGACAGTAAAACGTCTGTTAGTCTGTCCGTCAATTTGTGAACAATGCTAGAGGTTAAACTTTAAGCAGAATTTTTAATAAAATTGATATTCTATGATCGATCTAACTTGTGCCACTGACCCTTGAATTCGAAACAGATATTTTGATTTTTTGAGGTACTTTACCTCAACCTCACAATCTCGCTTAATATTTTCTTAGAAATGCTAAGATAGAGCAAAAGACTCTTAAACAAATGACGAAGGATGCATTTTCGTTAAACGTCCGGAATTTTGGAAAATTGCGAAATATTTTCGGCGTCTTCCGACAACTACGATTTAATTATTCTTAATTAAATATATTCATTAAAAATAGACATTCAAATAATATCATATTCAATTTTTCAACAAAATGAGTAGTCTTTGAAACATGGGCAATTTCTAAACAATTTTAAAACATCTTTTGTCAAAAACGGCTCCGAATGTTTACTTTAAATCTTTTCCTCATATAATGCAAAGAAAATGGTGCTAGTTTCATGTTCAGCAAAACCTAGATTTTCAAAACTTGAAAAAGAATATTGATGATTGAGATTTTTTATAAAATGTTATATTTTGTTAATAAAATCAGTTTTAAAAAGCAGTTCTTTAAAAAAGTAGTTTGGCGTACTTTTCTTTGATCTTCAAAATTTGAAAATTCACATTTACTGCTCTTAATTTGCTAGATTTTTTCAGCAATACATTTGACCATTCTAAATATATTTTGTTTTAAATTAAGATACCCAATGTTGGCATTTAGGCATTAAGTCAGTCAACGTGATGTTAAAATACAAAAATAAACACTTTGTAGATTTCATTCATTCTACTTAGTACATGGTATCCATATTGCTTCCCACAGCAGTACTTTTTCTCTTTACAGAGGATTAATTTTCTCCGTACACTAATGTCATTCTGAGGGCTTTGCAATAACTCAACGTCACAAACCTACTGAATCAATTTTCAATACGAAATGCATGTATGCCACATGGACAGATTGAAATAAAAATGCCGGAGTTAAAAATATGCGCATTTAAAAATAAAAGGAATCATTCATGAGCGTGGGCCATTGCCCGTTTAAAGCCTGTCACTATGGAGTTAGCGCCTGCGACGCGAAAGAGCGCTCGGAAGAGATCACGAAACGCACCTCTTGTCCACAGCATTTGAGGAAGGCGTGGAGCTCGTTAAGCCTCGATGGTGCTATCGATAGTACTCGAAACTTCTGAAAACTACTGAGTACTATCGGATTGAAGTTTTATCGCAAAGTATACATTTTCTTGTAGATCTTTTTTATAAATTCTTGGCTATCCGGGAGACGCCGCGTCGTTGGTTGAGATGCCGACGTTTCGCCTGACATGTCGCAATCTTCCTCAGGGCAGTGAGGTAAGTTTGGTCACGGCCCTGAGGAAGCCTGCGATGTCAGGCGAAACGTCGGCATCTCAGCCAACGACGCGGCTTCTCCCGAACACTAGCAAAGAATGTATGGATTTGAGCCGCGGAAGCTTATATATAATAATAAGCTATATAAATATATCACTGATTCACTCACTAGTTGGACTTTGTATTTGTTTTAATAAGAGAAAGAACAACACAATTCACATTCACTGTGAGCGAGAATGAACGTCAATTGTTTAAGTGAATACATCGTTTAAGTGAATAGGTAATATACATCTACGCACAGAGACGTTTATTCACATTAGTAAGTTGGAAGCGTTTAATGTATTGAAGTAGTATAGTGATACTTGACAAAGTTTTTCGAGGTGGCAATATTGAAAGTGAATTACAATATTTTACACAGTTTCAAACAAATTTTCATTTAATGGCGAATAGTTTATAGAAAATATTGATAAGATGTTATTTGAATTAACATTTTTATTATACAATTATTACACTAGAATATTATTATTGTAGTTTATTTATTTATTAAATCCGTTATTATAAATTAGTTGAAACATTTATGAATTTTTTAAAATTTGTGCTTCGATAGAACTCTCTATATAGTTCGTACGTGTAGTGCACGAATTAACTACCAAGTTTATTTGAAATTGTAGATAACTTTCGATAGTCACTCTATCAAGGTTTAACGCGCAAATGGGCGATGAATGAGATTTCTTCTTGCATAGGGAGATCTTCGCGGTATAATAACCTACTGGGGCTACAACAGCACACACTTCGTCATAATACGTAGTATTACAACAACACACACTTCGTAGTAATGGTTTTGTAATATTACAATGTGACAATTTCTGACCTACTTGCATTTCAGTATCACTTGAAGAACCCAAAGACTGTTTTAACATTATAATACAATATATTATACAATGTTATGTAATATAACCATTTTATTTCGTTCTGAACCAATAAAAGGGGACACAAAATAAAAAAGGTGTCACCCCAAAGACTTGACACATTCCTCCCTATGTATGTCAACGCGCTGAATCCGTATCCAAAGCCAGAATTACGTAACCCTTTTCTAGTTGTTTAAAATTGCGTAAAACGCATGTGAAAAGTACATTGTTGTCTTGTAGCCTTGACAAAAGTTGTCAGACCCAAAACTTGACACATTTATCTTTATGTATGTAGACGCGCTGTATCCAAAGCTAGAATCGAGTCACCACCTTCCAGTTTTTTAGATAAATATTATTAATTAACTTAATTAATAAAGGAATTTAATAAAATAGGCAAAGTTTTCATTTTCACGGTGGTTTTTCTGATTTACAAAATAACTGGAGAGTGGTGGCGCAATTTTGGCTTCTGATTTGGATTCAGCACGTGAACATATATAGAAAATCATGTGACAAGTCTTTGGGTCTGATACCTTTTTTTTATTTTGTGGCCTGTGCTATCAGTATACAAACTATGTGCGAGAACTGTGCACCGAGGAGAGCTAGCCCCGCGGGGAAGCGCGGGGAAGCGGCGCGGCGGGCGCGGCGGCGCACGCGATGACGGAGGCGCGCGTGTTTGTCACGCGGCCGCAGGGCGGCGATAACGCAGCGGGGGCCAATGGGGCGGAAGGCGGCGCCGTTTCGGGCGAAGTCTCCAAGAGGCACGAAGAGGAGCCAAAGGCTGCACGAGGCCGGAAAGCCATCTACGGAGAGCAGCGCCCAAAAGCCGAAAGGGGCCCCAGTATTTTTTTCCAAGAGCCAAAAATTACACAGTCAGAAACTTTTTTAAACTAATGTAGACTAATATGAAACTTAATGTAATCTTATACGTTAAAAAGAGCTAAATATATGTATAAATTAAATTTAAAGCATAAGTTATAATTAGATTAGATTTAATGTAGAGCTTCTTCCGTATCCCTGCCTCTCATCATTCTAAACTTATCCATTAAGACCATTTATTAACTTCTTCCGGATATGACCATTACGCTTTGACTCTTGTATTCTAAGCGGAAGGCTGGATGGAATGGATGGGAAGAGGGAGGGAAGGGAAAGGGGTGGAAGGGGAGAGGAGGTGGAAGTGGAGAGAGGGTGGAAGGGAAGAGAGGGTGGAAGGGGAGAGAGGGTGGAAGGGGAGGAGTTTAAAGGAGTGAGGGTGTGGAAGGAGAGCGTGAAATGGGAAATGCAAGAAAGTGAGGAAAAAAGAGGGCTGGGAATGGAAGTAATAGAGTAGGAAATGGCGAGGCAAGGAGAGGAGGGATGACAGAGGGAGGGGATGAGCGCGGTTTGTCCCGCACCAGCAGGGACGGGGCGGCGATTTTGGCCACGCCGGCTGAGGAGGGCGGGCGGCGGGGCGGGCGGGGCTGGCGTCGCAGTCGATAATCCCGCGGCAAACGCGAATAAATCACCACCCGGCGCCGTTTCCACCCCCCGCGCACCCATCGCCCTTTGGGCCAGCGAAGCCCGGCCCAAGGGATCCTTACGCGTCGACTGGAGTTAAACGCCAGAATTCGCGGCCGTTTCTGCTTCACGGGTTATTCCCAATTTACCATTTCTCTATCCCAGTAATGCATACGAAATATATTTGTTACTACATTATTGGGTAGATCGGATGGTTTTAAACTGTTAACTCTCTGAAGAAAACAAATATTCAGTTATTTCCATAACGTAACTATGTTGTAAATAATGTTTATTTGAATGAAGTCGAGGACGAAGTACTTGATCCACGTTAAAGTAATTAATAAATTGAAATTGGAAACTTAAGCATAGGTTGTTAGGCCGTCTGCGTAGTGAACCTATAATGTCTACAGCGTAAAGTCAAATCCTTGGTTGCCCAATCGGCTACCTTCAGCGACGAACCTGCTGCGCAAGAGCATTAGTCACGAGTGCGTTGATGTGTTGACTCCACTGAGAGCATTTTTGATGTTGCACCAAGTGCAGCGCGGGCGCCGCGGCACAGCGAATGCGGGTGGATGAGGCAGGAGAGAGGACGACGGGACGGACGGGACGGACGGGACGGACGGGACGGGACGGGACGGACGGGGGACGGGACGGGGACGGACGGGACGGGACGGGACTGGACGGGACTGGACTGGACGGGACGGACGGACGGACGGGACGGACGGACGACGGGACGGACGGACGGGACGGCGGGCGGGGGGGGCGGGGCGGGCGGGGCGGGGCGGGGCGGGGCGTGGCGGGGCGCGGGCGCGGCGCTGAGGAAGCCGGGGCAGGGTGGGCGAGACAGAAAAGGCCAGAGGTGCGGGACGGGGTGGCGCGGTGGGTTGTTGCGGGCGGTGAGGTGGACTGAGCACACAGGGCAGGCGGAACGCAGCGGTGCGGACGGCTGAGGCCTGCGGGCGGGGCGAACAAGGGCGGGTGGGAGGTGGCCGCGAGTTAGCAGGCGGCGGGAGGGGCGAGAAGTGGGCGGACGGAGCGTAGGGGGGCTTGTTACTGGTGGGGGCAGGCAGTGCTGGCCTAGGCAATGCGCGCACGAGGAGCGGCAAATGACGAGCTGCTATTAGCGGCTAATGGCCATCGCGCCGGAGGTACATCCGCTTCGGGAGGCGCCGGCCCTTTCATTATGAAACTCACCCACGAGCCGGAGTGCAAGTGACGACTGCTGGCGCTGCACAAGGAGAAGACGAAAAAGAAACAAAGCCTACACGCACATTTTCTTGTTTGTCCAGAGTCCATGGGCGTTTCCTCTGTATTTCACCGTTTTCAGACATGCACTGAATGTAGCATTCGTTTCTGTCCCCCAGTTTTCAGAATTTTTCGTCTACGTTTTGTAAGTTCGGCTTCTTATGGAACAAAGCGTTGTGGATGATTATAAGAGTTGCTGAAGAAAAAATGTTTATTTTGGGGATTCAAAAAAGATAAAAATAAAATGTGTGTATAGCAGAAAGGGGGCGTGCGGTAGGCTCGATTATAGGCCGCCGAGTCCTGACCTGTTAGCCGGCAGTGTGACGAAATTATTGCAATAATGGAGAAATCGAGATCGGGTACTTATGAGGTGAAGAAGCGCAGAGCTCGCTGCAGCAGAGGCGGAGACGACAACTTGCGCAGCGTAGCGGGGGTCGGGCGGAAGTGCCTGGGAGTCACAGGCGCGGCACGTCACTCACCTGCAAAAGAAAAGACACAAGTGAGCCACCCGTCGCTGGAGACACGAGCGTTTGCACTCAACAGTTGTTTCCTCCTCTGTTAGTATCTTCTCCACCCTTCCTCTTCCTTTTCTCTCTTTCTTTTTCCCTCCTCTCCTCCATTCCCTTCTCCCTCTCCCACCCCACCCTCCCGCCTCACTCCTCCCCTTTTCTCACGTCATTCCCTTCTCTCTGCCTCTCCCTCCTCGCCTCTGCATGTATTTCTCGTTTCCTGTCTCTCTCCCCTTCCCTTTCTCCTCTGCCTATTTTCCTCTGTATACCTTTATCTCCCTGTCCACCTCATTTTCACCTTTGGCATATTATTGTTCATTTTAAACGTATTTTTTCTTTTAATTGCTCAGTTACATTAAGGAGCTTACATCATGGAAAGCACTGGAGGAACTTGATCAATTGGATATTGTACATCAAAAGAATTCGTTGAAAAACACTCATTAACGGTTTCTTAAAAAACGACTTACACATTTGTTTATTTCATTATGCAGAGTACTCTGGTGTGCTTTGTGCTACTTTTTGTAATGTAAATGACACACCGCACTTTGAATTCACAAAAGAATCAATATAATCAAATTCAATTAAAATGTTATAATAATAACAACAATGATGATGATAATAGTAATAATAATAACAACAATACCTCATTATTAACATCCAACTTTTGCTTCCTTAGCATTCCAATGTCCCTAATATGTCCTCCTTAGAAAGTGACCATTCCTGACCACTAGACACGTTATTCCTGTTACTACAATTAACTGTTTTTATGCTTGAAGATGTCAGTTTTGCTCCTCGCGGGATGAGATGCGTTGCCGACTTGCTTTCTCGACTTACACGACGACTGGCAAAATATCCCCCCCCCCTCAGTTATCTCTCCCAGCTGAGCTCCCGACTGGATTCCCCACGTACGTGGTACTGTACTACGTACGTGGTACTGGAAAAGCGAGCGCGGTCTATGGGAATAAGAGAAGCACCGATAGAAATGGTGTGTGTGTTTCCCCATGCACCATACAGTCCGTATTTAACCCCTTCCAATTTCCATCGCTCTGAGCTACTGAAAAACGTTATTTGCGGAGGAAAACTTGAACCCGAAGTGAATAAACGGCAACGCTGTTAGGAAAGAACGTGGTAGCGTCAAGGCATGCACGGTATTGTTTCACGGTGGCGCATGGGTGTACAAGTCGATGGAAATTCTGCGGGAAAATACATCCAGTAGAATATCCATGTATTGATACTGCGTGAAGATTTCAGGTTCTTCCAATAAATATTTCTGGAGAAAAACAAATGAGGTGCATTACTTTCTGACCGACCCTGGTAGCATCCTACACGAGTGAATTTCCCTTGAGCGCCACGGCAGTTTACACAAAACCCGCTAGATAGCACTCCAGTATGACATTCGTTCGTGCGTCATGACGTCACTGGCGAAAAGCGTATAGGTTATGACGTTGGATATTTATACCTCAGCCAATTGAGGCACCATTTCAAGTTCCGCAAAGATGAATCAGCAAAACAAGGAACTCAAATTGTAAAAAATTGGGAATGAAAATTGAAAGTTATCATTGGCGAGTGGAAACTGCAATAATATCTTAATTCATATCGCAAATGCAACAAGTGAATAAAACGTGAATATAGCTGGTTAGGAATAACTTACAACTTCTTTTGCGCCGCGTCGTAGTAAACGTCGAGTGCAAATATTATAATCTTGTTAGGAAAATGAAGCTATACAGATTCGGAAAGAGTAAATGGCGTTATTCTGATTCAAAGATTTGAAAAGAAATCTGTTCACATTCATTAATTACTTAATTAATTCATTCATTCATTGGTCAGCGTGTTCGCGTTCCATGACGCGACCCGTGTTCAATTCTCGGTCGGCAAGATTATAGTGTTTTCTTTGCAATGTATATGTTGCACCGAGACGATGAGAAAATACACTTTTGAGGTTGAGAATACGGCGTAGATGCATGCACGTAGATGCTAGGACGAGCCGATGCGATGACGAGCGCGCAATCAGAAAGCCTCGCAACACTAGCACTTTAGTTTGAGGGACTCCTTGCTTTGGCCCCACACTGCGCTCGACCCCGGTCGTTTCCAAGCACGCAGATGCTATCAAAGGCTTACTCCCCCGAAGTTTACTTTCGCGGCGTTTGAGCACGTAAACGCGAATCTTTATTGTCCTTCAATCTCTCAGAAAAAAGAGAGTAGTGGATAGATTTACTCGTCCAGACAAATCACTAGGCTTTTCCAGTTTGCTAGTATCCCAGTGGGAAGTACATGCGGTTTATTGCAACTTCTTTTGCGCCGCGTCGTAGTAAATGTCGAGTGCAAATAACCCAGGCAATTCTTCATTCTATTTGTGAGCATTGTAACTTTATCACAGATGAACTTTTAACATAAGCTGAGAAATGGATAAAAATTGTATTTCGTGGAATGTTAGTTTTGTAAAACCAAAATTAAGCATTATACGATTTTCGTGGAAGTTGATATGCGCCCGGGAAGAAGTTTTTTTTTAAAAAAAAGCCGGCTTATCCTAAGGACGCTGTAAACAACGGCAGAGGTAATCTTGTGAATTTACCCGCGCACCAGCCGTAAATTCGCCGCTTTTCTTCATCCTGCTAAGCCGCCGCCGCCCGCTCGCCTCCTCCGGCGCCAGGAAGTCGCTCCGGGCCGCCACCGGAGGCGCCACCGGAAGCCCTCCACCCCCACCCCTTCCCCGAAAGAACCGCTCGGGTCAGACGTGAACGGGGCGAACTACCCCCGCAACGGCGGAGATGGCTCAGGGCATCAACTGACGACCCTGAAGTCCCTCTGGGCGGGAGGTCTTAGAAGTAGTATCGAGAAACCTGCCAGCTGTCAGCTAGGTCGAAATCAGTCGCTATCTGGAGGAGAATTCTAGCGGCCGGCTGCTCTCATCGGTAGTTTTCCGTGGTTTCTCCATCAACTCCAAGAGCATGGTGGAGCAGTGCCCTAACGGGACTGGGGTGGTGCCTCGCTGGTGGGAGACACCTGGTTGGGGAAAACCTCGCTAGCCGAAGGTGTCTCGGTGCCGTATCTCGGCATACAGCCAGGGAAGACCACTGCCATCTCCCGAGCCAAGACCTGCACTACGCCTATTGGGTTAATTACCTTCCTTGTTGACGCGCCCGGAATCACTAACAATCAATCATCAATCATCTAACAACCATCAAGGACCACTCGGGTCTGCAGTGAACTCCCGTGTCAGACGCCCGCAGAGGAATCGCGCCCTCTGTAGGGAGGACCCGGCTCACTTAGCTCAGTTCAAGCATTGCCGACTGACGTCGTGGAGTGGAGTCAGAATCCCGACGGTGGAGTTCTACAATGGTGCCATGCACTGCACACAGGCGTTTGTGGATGCTCACAAGTTACCTTCTCCGCAAAAGGAACTCAATCGCAGCTCGCTGTTAGAAACGCACGTCGTCGACAGCCGCCATTTTAACAGTTCCTTAATGAACTGTCGCCCATAGGAGAGACTTGAAACTTCGTGCAATAACGCTGGAAATAGGAAACTTTGATAAGTTATCAACTGCAACTGTGTCCCATTAGATATTGCATGAAGGGGAAAATGCGGAACATTACTTTCTGATCGGCCCTCGTACTTCGAACCGAAGAGAGTGGCTACTCTGGTGCACCCTCCGTCGCTCCGCGGGTCTCGAAAGTTGCTATGTCCGTTTAGTCCGACAATTCCAGACTTTCCCGGTGGCAATGGCGATAAGGTTCTGCACTGGCTACTGTATAAACACGACAGCACCATCGACTACGTCCGAGTCACTTTGCCACAGGTATGTTTCCGAATCTCTGACTTCGAACGACGGGAGATCAAACAAAGGAAGGCACTAGAAGATGTAACTTATTTATGAGTGTAAGCTTAGGTAGGAGAGTTTTGTCTTTATGCTTGTGCCTTCCCTGGTCGGGTGATCACAACTGGGATAATATTGCTTTGCACAAGAAGTAGAATAGGCGCTGGTAAAAGACAATAACAAATACGCATTATGTTTCATATACAGTGGCACAATCAGAATTTCTCGAGAGAAAGGGTTGAATTGTCCAGCATACTTGAAATATTCTTATAAAATAAATTGATTTATGCTGAATTTATCGTTTGTTAATTTATAGTTACTTGTATTAAAATATTTCATCCAGTCTTACGTAACATTTTATTTTGGTATATGATTTATGTTTTTACAACATGAATATTAACTGTCACGACTTCACCAAATTTAACTTCATTTTACAGAAAACAAGAAAAAATAAAAATATAAAATTTGACAATGACTATAACGTTTTTGGGAAGTATAAACGTATGTGGAAATCTCGTATTACTATTATGACTCTCAAAACCATAACTATTACAATTTTTTAATCAAAATCCTCTAAGTATTGTAATAAATATAATACTTTATATTAAAACAATTTTTCATGTTCCAACACATATCTTTCATAGTGTCCCACACAGCCTTTAGCTCGGCATTGCTTCATTCCCTTCACCACAAACGCCACCCGAATTTTTTAGTCATTCTAACCGAATGGGATGTTACATTCACTTGTTAGCTTTACATGAAGTAGAATTCGATGAATCCCACTTGGGGAGCCCCCACCTGCCGTGAGACGCGGCTGCCCCTGCCCCTCCCGGTAGCCGTCGTCAGGAGCTTCGGGGGCTTATCATTATGTGGCTGCGGAGGCGGCGTGCGCTGCGCAGTAAAAAGCCGCGCTTTATGTGCGCAGATAGGCATCTGCGCGCGCGCGGCACGTGGGCGGGGAGGGGCCGCAGTTGCGTCGGGAGCTCCGAGGGGCGGGCAGGCAAGGCGGGGCGGGGGCGAGAGGAGGCGGCGCGGTGACGGGGCGTGGGCGGAGCTGAGCGGCCAGGGCGGAGCTGAACGCGGCGGATCGGGGTGGAGCGGGGTCGGCGAGGGCTGAGCGGGAGCGGAGCGGCGCGGGGGGCGGAGGCGGGGCGGAGCGGGGGCGGAGCGGGGGCGGAGCGGGCGGAGCGGGGGCGGAGCGGGGCGCGAGCGGGCGGAGCGGGGGCGGAGCGGGGGCGGAGCGGGGCGAGCGTGGGGCGGGGCGGAGCGGGGCGGAGCGGGGGCGGAGCGCGGGGCGGAGGCGGGCGGCGGAGCGGGGGCGGAGCGGGGGGCGCGAGCGGGGCGGAGGGGGCGGAGCGGCGGGCGGAGCGGCGGAGCGGGGGCGGAGCGGGGGCGGAGCGGGGGGCGAGAGCGGGGCGGAGCGGGGCGGAGCGGAGCGGAGCGGGGCGGAGCGGGCGGAGCGGAGCGGAGCGGCGAGCGGGGGCGGAGCGGGGGCGGAGCGGGGCGGAGCGGGCGGAGCGGGGGACGGAGCGGGGCGACGGGGGCGAGCGGGGCGGAGCGGGCGGAGCGGGGCGAGCAGGGCGGAGCGGGCGGCGGAGCGGCGGCGGCGGAGCGGGGGCGGAGCGGGGGCGGAGCGGGGGCGGAGCGGGGGGACGCGGAGCGGGGCGGAGCGGGGCGGCGCGGGAGGGGCTGGCGGGGCGGGGTCGCGGGAGGGGCCGTTCCAGTGCTCAGTGCGCGCGGCTGCCCCCAGACGGCACACGGAAGCGCGGATGCGGCCGCACAAACGCTGAACGACGAACTGCTGAAGCGTACGTTCATGGGTCGATTGTGCGACTTTGCAGCTGGTTGACGGCGCCCCCCCCCCCATGGCCAAGCCAAGTACAATTGGAGGTAAGAGCGACTTGTAGCGAACATAAACTCCCTTCCCCATAACTAGCAAGATCCGCTCTACTGAGCTTTTCTTCGTCACACAGCTACAGAAGCTGGGACGATATTAACAGCTCCAGACCCAGTGTGCATAATTATGCTCATCATTTTTATACGCATTATGTTCATTATATGTGTTGTGGTTTCAACAAAATTATGTTTTATTGAACATCTTTGACTCTTCGTGATTTTATTTCGCCTATTTTTGCAGCCCTCTGTAACTCTGAAGAAGAGCTATAAGTAACTGTTTACCACAATGTCTGCCAGCAGAGAGAATACGAGAGGTAGGTGGCATTATGTTTGCTTGTACTAAGTAAATTATCATTTAATATCAATGTAGTTTTGAGTGATACATAATACTTGCACAAATATGCACAATCAGACTCGATTGTTGTCAAAGAGTGAAAAAGCTTTCGAGCTAGAACCAAATTACAGCGTAAGATAACTGGTCAGATCACAATTACATTGTTATTTCATTGTATTATTAACAATTTTAATTGTTTAATAAAATACATTATTTATTGATAAACTGCTCAAAAATATGTAAATAAGCATTTACAATGCCTTTCAAGGAAGTACAAGTACTATTCTCTATATTATTTTTTAATGTTGAGCACTTTTAGTATTGCTGTTGAATTTACAATTATACATCAATTGTTAGCATTTCATTAGGATTTTCATAAGTATTAAGTATTGTAAAGCTTATTATATCAAAACTAAATTTATATATGATAAATAGGAAATTTTCACAAAAACTCACAACCTTGAAAAAACTGAAGATATTGAAATGCTATTGAAATGAATGTGATATATTGATATTGTATGAAGTGTTACATTTTGGTAATACACCTGATTTGAGTCTCAGTGATGATGGAAGTAATACATTCAACTGCATTCCAATCCCCAAGACTGTAAGGAGGTAGATGCTGACTTAATAGTCTTAAGGCCCTTAAGACGTAGAAAACCTTATGATACTGAAGCTTATGACAATGATAGTTCTGAGAGAGTATGTTATATAAATATAGTTACAGAAAAGAAAAATGTAATAGAAAAAATGGAAAATATATAAAAACATCCTCTATTTTAATAATAGAATTTTAATGAAGCCGATCTATTAACTCCTCTTACACGTATCAAAAAATATATAGGTGATTCTGAATTTGAAAAAAATGGCAGAATTTACCAATACACAAGTATAAAGTAGTAGGGATTTAAAATTCAAACCAACAGATCCATGGTAAAGAAAACCTCTTTTTGGCATACATATCGCTATGGGACCACTCCAATTGATGTGACGGACCACATACCCCACTTCGATAATAAGAAAGTAAGAGATGCAAATTACAAATCCATAACAGATATACACATTTCTACTGCGACAAATGCAATGTGTATCTTTGAATTAGAAAACAACGAAATTGTTTTGTAAAATTTTACAGAAAAAAATCTGTAGATGAGTACAAAACTCACTCTTTTCATAATTTGTACCGGAGAAAATGTCTGTACATTTGCTATTTGTAAATTGATGTAAATAAAAAAGTAAATGTAAACTATTGACAGTTGCTCATATTTCCCTCCTATTTTTCTAAACAAAAAAAATAACATAAGTGTTCTATTATATGTGAAGTATAACAACCATCCCGACGTATGTATCATAATTATGCCTATCATTCTTCTTAAAAAGTAAAAGACAGAAATGGCAAAAACCTTATTAGGTACTTCCATTGGTTACATAAAGATGTTTTACAAGGATTTTTTTTCTAAGTACAAAATAAATCAGGTCTGAAGAGGTTAAAGGAAAACTACAACTCTATTGTTGAAAAGACCTGAAAACGAATCCAGGACCACACGGGGGAGATAGTACACTGTCCATGAGCCATTCCAGAGACTGAGGCTGATTGTTAATTTATCAGTGTGAGTGTGTGTATTTAATTAAGCATAAATATTTCAGGAGGCTTTGACCTGGGTACCCGACATTGCCAAGACCAATGCTCCTTGACGGACGCTCTTCTAAGAGTCGCGTGTTCGAATCCCGTTCTAGGTAAAAGTGTTTTCTAGCGTGTCGTGACATTAAGATCTGAGTACTGAGAGCAGCACGCGTCTGCTGGCGGGAGATGAAGCCACGCGCCCGCCGAATGGTTAATATCTTAGGGCATGACTCGTAGACACCGTTACCTATTCTTTTATTCCCTAATTTACATGTGCGCTGCGTCATTGAAAGCGGACGTCGACGGGGAAGGGAGCGCGGCGGCAGCCTGCTTGTCCCCGTCCTAGCAAGGAGCGTCCGCCAGCAGCACAAGCACCGGCAGCGCTGCGGCGCGGCGCGGCGCTCAGGCCCTCCGTCGTTAAGAACATTGTATGCGCTTTAGCGCCCTGAGAGCTCTTGTCACGCAGAATTTGGAAATTTTACTCCTCGCGCGCCGCAGCGCGCGGCCCACGCCGGGGAATTAACAGCGACCCGGGCCGCCATTACAGCCTTCTTCCGCGTCCCTCCTCCCAGCCGTCTTGCCGTCGCCGCCTGCGCCTTCCGGCGGTGTCAATATACGTTCCACTTAGCGTTCGCCCGCAATCCGCTAGACGCGGCGTCCGGCGCCCACTCGTCTCGCGCCCCGCCCCGCCCCACGTCTCTCCCTCGGTCCCCGCCCTCGCCCGCCCCTCCTCCCGCTGCACCTCCTCGCCCACCGCCCCATCGCGCGCTGTGGCTTTCACGCACCTTCGACCTCTCCATTGCCCCCCCCTCCGAGAGTTGACTGGAGCGGAGGTAACTGCAGAGCGGTGCATTGAGCATGCCCGAGCATCCGCTCTCTCCGCCCACCCACCTTTTCGCCCTTACCACTCCCGACACTCTCTTCCGCCCTTTCACGCCCCGCATCACTTCCACCGCCCGTCCCAACCCTCTCACGTCTCTTCTCTTGCCCGACCCGCCTCGTCTCGTTCCTTGCCTTTCTCGTCTCTCGCTCACCCCACCCCTCGCTCACCTCACCCTCTCCGCTCCGCTCCGCCCCGACCCGGCCCTCACTCGCCCCGACGTTCGCCGCCCCAACTCTCATCCCCTCCTTCCTCACGTCAACATCACCTTAACTCTCACCCGCCTCTCCACTCGCCCAACCCGACTTTCCCCCGTCCAGACTTTCGTTTGCATCACCCCTTCACTCGCCCTCTTTGTCCCCGCCCGCCTCTCGTCTTGCCCAACCCGCCTCTCGCACGCTCCCCTCACCTGTCTCGCGTCTCGCCCACGGCGTCGCTCGTCCTCCCGCTCACCCGTGCTCTCGCCCGGGGCGGGGAAGAGGCAGCCGCCTCGATGCCAAGGAGCGACAACGCACCGCCCCGCCCCGCCCCGTCAGCGGCTTCGTTCGTCCTCCGGGCGTCGAGATGGGGCACTCCCAGTGACATGTGAGGAACGGAATGATTGTAAACTCAACAAGCATTTTCCGTTCAGTTTAAGGCAACCTTTGACCACGTTACATGGTGTTAATAGGTCAAAAGACTTCGAGCCATTGGAAAACCACCAGTCATGATTCTGCGGTATATCACGAACATAAGGGGCACTACAATGTGTGGAAGGCTTCTTACCTGAAGTTCATTTGAACGTTTTCCTCAATACTTCGAAAGGATTTTCATCTTTGGTCTTCCAAATCGTATACTAAGTGACTATGCTGACAGTCATTCGTTTAGAAAGCTCCTGCTGACTAAGTACTACAGCTCAGAAGGTTTCGCAAGCTAATTGCCAGTGAGAAAAAAGTATTGGCAGTTCGCAGCCCGCCGTGCAGTTTAGGTTTTAAGTTAAGAATGTTAGAACATTAAAAGTGCTCCAAGAACAACAAAAGATGAGTATAACGTAGATGTTTGAAGCTTGGTGCAAGAAGAAAGAGACCCTGCAATTGCTTCCAAAGTTTTGCAAATAATAATAATAATAATAATAATAATAATAATAGTGACAAAAACGGAAGAAAAATTCAGTATTCAATTGGCTTGCTTTAATCGTTCAAGTCTAACCAGTTTATAAGGGAAACTTTCTGAGAAAAAATATGCCATACAGCATCGTCAAGTTTCTACTGACAAAATCGAAGAAGCTGACTTATTAGCGAGATAAGCTTCTACCTAACTTCTGCAAAAAGTAGAACATCATCTTGCTACAGTCTATGAACAAATGGATACCGTCAATAATCACTACTTTAGGTGGAGAGGTAACAGAATTATGAGTTCGCAAAACATCGACATCAATTTTCGAATTACGAATGAAATGAAAATTGAAACCTTGCCGTTCAAAAATTCAGTTTACTTAACGAAGTTTCGGAGTAATATAGTGTGGTAAACTATAATATTCTAATTTAATTAAGTCGTGTTAAACATTCCCTCCTACGACGCTGAACTGCTGCAAACTCGAGTTATTTTTAGCTATTCTGTATATTGCAATAAGGAATTAAATGTGCCTCCGTGAGATTAAGTTTTAGATTAATCTTTAATTCATTATTAATAATTAGATAATCTCACATGTCAACTATTTAGTATTCTTCGTATTTCAAGAGAAACTTGTGAGCAGCCCAAAATAAAGGGAATTTTCCAGGAAATCAAATTTAATAATTTTAAATACATTTTTGTGTATTTGTACAAGTGACTGCAACTTGGTGTCTAATGTTTTTTACCTAAGGAGTAACACAAGTAGTCCAGGTCTTATTTTTGTGGTTCCACCAGTATGCATTTAGCACTGTTTTCTCATTTGCATTTTTTTAAAATATGTATTCAGAAAATATCAATAAGTGAAAACTGAATTATTAATAGGAGCAAGTATGATTCTTCTCTTTGGATTTAGATTACTTTTAATTAAAATAGTCATATACTTCTGAATCCCTTAATTGAGACCTCTGAAGCAGTTTTCAACTCAAAATCAACTATCATTTATCGTAATTATTGAAAGAATTTTTAATATAATAACTGAAAAGGGGCTGGAAAAGAGGGTTCTTAACATCCTCTAATTCTAATTCTACGCAACTAAACAAAGTACAAAAGGTAAAACAATAATAATATAGAACTTCAATCGTCTGATAGAAAGTATGTAGTAGCCCTTTTTCTAAATGCAAGCACATTTCAGTCGGAGCGCTTTTTGGAAAAAAATCATACTCTCATGTTACACGGTACTGATAATTATCATTTGGAAAAACGTAATTTTCACTGGATGAAATGAAATATGACGCTTCATAATATGCACGAATCAAGTTAGAAAATAAAAGCGGAATAAAAATAAAAGAACAAAACGGCATTTGTGTGTTCCCAGAAATCTTTAAATATTATAATTAGGTCATAAAATACTGTTGCAAATATTCGCATGGTCGTATTTAATCTCTCAAATAATTAGAGGCGACGTGTTCTTGTTTCTTTTTGTCTTTTGCCGATGTAACAAGAGTACTAAATTTTAGCGCACAAATGTGTACTAGTACGAAGTATTTTTTGTCACAAGGGAAATATTAATTTACATCACAAAAGATAAATGTCATATTTTTGTCTCGTTCTTGAATTCGTTGAAAATGATAATAATTTCTATTGGGAAATGAGTCTGTGCACAGTGACAAAAGGTCATGTTCGAATAAATAAATATTAAAAATATAAACATTTCAATAAATCATAGCATAACTACATGTGAAGAAGCAGACATTACTCTAAGACAGTGATTATTCTCAAAGACCAATGCAGTACAATCAAAATATATGAATTAAATAAATAGTTCTTCCCAAATTTAGTGAAGGTGTTTTATCTCTGCATAGTACATACCTCTTATAGTATTGTTATTAAATACCGGGGCATTGATGCGGGCAGTTGAGTTCATAAGGTTTTCCTGCAATCAAATACAACCGAACACACATCCACAATTTCTTTGTTGCAAAAGTGTGTATTATTGTTGCCTGAGGATTGACAATATGTTTTTTCAATAAAAAATCCGTTTTGCACTCCATTCAGTTCTTTTGTCGTAGAAAAAACTTTTCAAAGCTCCAACAATCTCTCTAATTTTTAGGTTTCTACTTATGTACTTTCATATGATATTGTTCTACAAGAGGTTCTTGTTTCAAAAGCAGCACATCGACATGACGTAAGGAGCCTTTCAGCGTACAGAAGAGAAAGGAAGTACAGAAGAAGATGGGAGTAAGTGCTATAGTTTACACTGGGGTAAGGTTTTGCGATCTGAGCCTCACATAAGTGTTTAGAGGTTTACTGACACACATGCTTAAACTCACGTACGCTAAAATGATAAAAAGAATCAACGTGATTCAACCAACCTGTACCCTAAGATACAACACTCAAAAACCAGGTGCGAGGACGCAGTGCTGTCAGAGACTGATGTTCAGTGTCCCCGAAATATGTACGAACCAGCAGAACCGAACACGAAATATTACTCTTACGGCTCTTTTTCAACCAACACGCCTGAAAAGAGTCGACATACGTCTTTTTAGATCCACGACAAATTTCGGCATTCTAACTCTCTTCTTCGTCTGGATAACGCAACTCGTCAAATTACGTGAACTATGTGTAACAACTTTCATACATTCAATAACTTTATATTGTTGTGTTAATTCAGAAAATCATAAACGCATTCCCTTACAGATTCAAGACAACATATTTGAAATATCATCGTAGTTCATGCAAACTAGAAAACTGCAGTGAAAGTAGCAAATAGTTTTCGCAGATAAGGCCAAACCAAAAACCAATATACTATGTTGTAAGTTTGATGTCATTGATTGATTGATTGATAGTGATTCCGCGCGTCAACTACTACAGTTATTGGTCCCGTAGGTGTAGTGCATGCCCTTCGACGGGAGGTGGCGGTGATCTTGCCCCGCTGGATGGCCAGATCCTGCGCCGACCGACTGTTGGCTAATGGGCGTTTCCCCGACCAGGTATCTCCCATCAGCGGTGCACCGCCGCAGCCTGGACAAGCTCTCAACTTGCGATCCATCTCCTGACATGTGTGATAGCGTAGTGCATGTTACTGTAAGTGTGTGTGTGTGTGTGTGTGTGTGTGTAAGGACGAGTATAGGAAAAGGACAGCTCCATAGACGCGATGTTGTTGACTTCCATACACGCCAGGAAATCGGCCAAGAGCTTAGAGCTTGCCCCGGCTGGGGCGGTACCCCGCTGGTGGGAGATACCTGGTTAGAGAAACCTTCTAGTCGACAGCGCCGGGTCTCACCAAACAACAGGGGAAGGCCACCGCCCCTCACGAGCAAAAACGCGCACTATACTTACGGGATCTCTGACCCCACTAGTTGGCGCACTCGAAATCATTAACAATGTTTTTACGCGACTAGAAGACAAAAACTTCCCATTGCGGCGTCGTTAGCCCCATGAAGGAGCCCTTCCTCGCCTGCCAGCGCGAGCACTAGATCCTCGTCCGCGGAGGTGTCTCGGGCGAAGTGTCGGTGGCGCTGGTTCGCGAAGCGTGTGAGGGGGCGGAGGGGGGACGCAGAGCTCCCCTGCGACTGACGGAGCAATTCGTCCTGTGACAGTTGAAGTCTTTCTTCCGCACGCGCTCGTCTCGCGCCGCGACGCAGTGCCACGCTGCCAAACACTCGCTTGCCCAATCAGAACGCAACATCGATGTTCATGTTTTCAAAACATCGATTTTTCTGTAAAAGTAGCGATAATTTAAACATAGATAAGTAGCAACCGATGTTTCTTAACATCAATGTTTTTGGATTGTACGTTTTCCTTCGATAGAGTAGAAGGTACATTAAAACTGACGCAGAGCTCATTTTCGTTGACCGCTCGTGTGAAACGTTTTGACACCGTCTCTAGACTTTTTGTAAGAACAGAGTACCGAATTCAAAGGCAAAAACAAATATTTTCATTAAAACCTTTCAAATTGCGTAAAGGATTACTTTTTTCCTTTTATTTATTTTGGGTTGATTTTCAACGACCTGTTCCAAAGAATTACTTTGTATGCTTTCAGAAGGAGAATGACGTGTGTTATGAGTTAAAATAAAGCGATCTAAATGGCAACGCAGCTTCTGCGTTGCCGTGACTGCGCGAATTTATTTTGATATGCCATGATGTTTGTCGCTTTATGAAATCCAGGATTTTATGGTTGAATTTGTGATAAGGAATTATTTGGTTGTGGTTTTTGCTTTAAAGGATTTTAATTTTTAAGTAGCATTTCCTTTTGTTTTCCAGATATACTAATATTTACACGATAAAAGACGATAGAATTGTAACATTATTTTTGTATATTCATAAGATAATAAATTAGTTGCTCTTTAGATCTGGATTTTAATTTATAGACTTATTTCATTTCAAAAGGATGTATCGCTGCTTGTGGTGTAATCATTCAAAAGTTGTAAAATCACTTCCATATAATCAATACAAGTTTCTGTGAAATTAGTCTTGCTTGCTAGTATAATGTACTACAGTTGTGATTTAATCATGTTTGTGTCTTGTGTAGAAGTAAGAAATGACTACGAGTTCTGGCTTGTCACATAATAAGACTTGTACCACAAGCACTTCGTTTGAATTAGTTTGGACCTTTTCATGTGCCTGCTGAAGTGGTAGTAGAGCAGAACTTGCAATTTTATAATAATTCAAAATATTACGCGATCGTTCCCTCGAATAGGAGAAAATAAGTGCTGTTGCGGCACCATTAATTTTCAGTTATGTTTGCAGTCCCATATGATTCATATGGAAAGTTTTAGCTACCGTAATGAACTGAAAATTACCCGAATAATAGATTAAAGGTTTTGTTATTACCCGAAAAATAGGTAAAGGATTCAGTTTTGAACCTCACATTTACTTTGGTAGAGCTCTTATCTAGGATACCATAAGCACAGTTCAGCCGCATAGACGAAATCTAAACTAGGTATGCGTTTGATGGGTTGTCCATTTCTTCAGCGATACTTGCAATACTAACGGTATTCGTGGCTTTTTCATTGATAGAAACTTATTCTGGCAGCTTAAACGTTGCGTTTGAACAGTATTTGAACTTAAATATTAATGAAAAATGCAATCAGGATTCAAAATAATAACAAACACATCTCCTAACAAGAGCGGGTAAAGAAATTGTTTAACATTCGCCTTCCCATTTCCAAAGAAATACGATAAGATACTTATTAAACCTTGCCTAAAACGAGTGCTGCACCACTCGTATTCATACAATACTTAACGATATAAGATAAAACTTTCGCAATGCGGAATGTGTACAATGCGTAAATTTGTGCAATGTGAACACAAATCGAGGACCTGCAAAACATACGAGTAAATTCTACAGAATTACATAATATAGGATGGAATATTGTCTAATACGGAAAAAATACTGATCCTTCAGATTCCACTTTAAGCAAGTTTTACAGCCGTATCATTTGGGCAAGGAATGAGCAAGTCTGCCGGAGACGATTTGCGTGTGTAGATGCGTGTGTGCTGACAGGGGCAGGGGCGAGGCCGATAGCTCCCGCCCGGAACGCGATTAACAGGCGTTGCACGTAGAGGCCCATCCGAGTCCATGCCGCTCAGTCGGGGCGGGGCGTGAGGAGCGGCAGGGCGAGGGCGAGGGCTGAGGAGGAGTGGGAGAGGGAAGGGAATAAGAAGAGATATCAGAAAGTACTCTGGCATTGCTCGGGCAGGCGCACACTGTCGGGTGGGGGAGTAACATGAGCGGGTGAAGTTTGACGGAAAGATTAATTGTTAGTGATTTCTGGCGCGTCAACTACTAAAGTCGTTAGTTCCGTAAGTGTAGGTAATGTTTCTGCTCGGGAGATGGCGATAGTCTTCCCCGCTTCATGGCGAGATCCGGCACCAACCAACCGTCGACTACCAGTTTTTTTCCAACCAGGTATTTCCTCCCACCAGCGGGGCACCGCACAAGCACTGAGCTCCCGACCTGTTTCCCGGCATCTGTGGTAGGACAGTGCATGTTAATGTAAGTGTGTGTAAGTAAAGGGTAAGGAGGAAACAAGGAAGAGGAAGGAAAGATCGCGTGTTTGTTAGAGTTTCGCTCCGGCATTTGCCTGGTGTTGAACCGAGAAACTACGGGAATTTACTGATCAGAGCAGCCGGCCGTTTGAATTCTCCTCCGAGCTATCTTGGTAGTGTGGAAAATCCTTCCACCGTAGCCTTACGACCTCCCGGACAGAGGGACTGCAGTGACAGCAGTTGATGCCCTGAGCCACCTCTCCCGGTTTGAGGGGGGAGAGGCGGCACGGGGCAGATGTGGGATGGGGAGGCGGGGTGGGGAGTTGGGAGCGAGTGCATGGAGAGCACTTGGGCGTCGGGTGCGTGGCACTTTCCCGCTCCGCACGTGGCCCTTCGCATCGAATAGGTGGCTCGCCGGCCGAGCGGCGCGCGGAGGCGCAAAGCGGCGTTCCGTGTCGGCGGGGGGCGGCGCCGCATCGATCCGGCGCGGGGATTGGCTCCCGCGGCGCACGGCCGGATGGAAGAGCACTGGCGGAAGAAGGGCGCGGACGATAGGGAAGGAAGACGGGGAGGAAAGGAGAGCAAGGGATGACGAGTAGGGGAGAGGGAGACGGTGATTATGGGATTGATTGATTCTTAGTGATTCCGGGCGCGTCAATTACTAGGGTTATTACGCCCCTAAAGTATGGAGCATAATTTATCAGAGAAGGTGGCGGGTTTTTTCCCAGCTGGATGGCGAGATACGGCGCCGACCTCCTGTCGGCTAGGGGCTTCTTCCCAACCAGGTCTCTCCCACCACCAGGGCACCGCTCTAGCTGGGACAAGCTCTAAGCTCCCGACCCGGCATGCGTGGTAGTGTAGTGCATGTTCGTGTGTATGTAAGGGGTGAGGGATGGGGAAGGAAATATTGCGCACTGTCCATGGCCCGTTTGTTAGAGTATTTGCTGCGGCATTCGCCTGGTGTTGATGGAGAAAGCAAGACATCTACAGATCAGAGCAGCTGGCAGCTAGAAATCTCCTCTAGACAGCGACTGAAGTAACTGACAAGTTAATGACTAAAACCCTGCTACCGTGGGGAGTGGAGCCTTAGGACCTCCCAGTCAGAGGGACTGCAGTGGCCTCAGTTGACGCCGTGAGCCTCTCCGTGTGTGTGTGAGGGACGGTGGGTAAGGGATGTAGAGGGGGAGGAGAAGTCGAGAGGAAGACAAGTGGGGCGGACGGGAAAGGAGCGGAGCAGAGGCGAAAGCAAACCCCGCATTGCAATCGGAAAAGGATCACGAAGGGGACGATGAAGTCGGTGTCGGGGCGGTCACGTTGGTTTAGATCGGCGGACATTTTGTTTCGCGATGTTTCTTCAGAATAGAGTGTGACTGAAAGAAATGTTTCTTGGAAGAGCCCAACGAAAAATATAGGATGTCCGATGACGAAACAACGAAACTTCAAACAAAACTATTAAGTCTATTTCCAGCGTATTTTGTCTAATAAACTCCGTCGATATTTCGAATGGCTGTATTAATTTTTCTTTTTGAGCAAATACATTCATTTTTTTGTAAATATTACAAAAATTACATTTTCTTGAAGTGTTTATATGTTCCTACAATGCAATTTTTTTGCATAGAATGTATTTTTTTAAACGAACTGTTGAGTGCTATTGCGGGCGCAGCCATTTTGAATATCTAAAGAGTCAATACTTAAAATTGTTTAAGAGCTTATTTTCGAAGTATCGACATTCTCTTTCCGGACACCATTCATGGAGAAATTACTTTAGTAAATTTCTTTGAAGGCTCCTAGGAAGCCTGGCCTATGCTCGTTGTATACCTCCCCCAGTTCCCGCGATGGAAACAATGCGGCAGCTATGAGAGATTTGCAACCGGCACAAGGCAGGTTTCAAAGCCCCACTTTAGGGGCAGAGCATTTCCGGTCAGTTTTCATATCCCAATGTTCCCCAAATGAACCTACGTTTCTTAGAATTCAATGATTGGTGAGTTATTTATTTTATAGAATAGTTATAGCAATCGCACAGAACTTGAATGGCGTTTACAGCCATTGAATTTGCAATTTTTTCCTAAAGTCAAAATACACACCTCCATTATTTAATACTAAGCCACAAGTTCTGAATTATTGTTTGCCAACAGTGACATTAGGAATCTATCTTTGTAAAATAAATAATAACATACATGCTATTAGATTTATTGCTGGTTTTACTTAAGAAGTTAATTTTTTTCTTTTTTAGAATTTTTATATACAAAACATCGAATAGTATGAAACGAATGAAGTATTACAATGTAATTGGCACTTACACGTACGGACTAAGGAACTCGAAGAATCAAATTTTCCAAATTGCACTTTCACTGAACATTCCAGTCACAGACACGTACTATTTAAGTTAAAATTTGGAACATGTGAAACAAATGATCATCCTTGGGTGTCTAGCCGGCCTCTATGGTTTCCCGCGGGCACCGTACTAGCTTCTCGTGATGTAGTCCCGGGTTCGATTCTTCGTCGAGGTAAAAAAGAGAGCTATCGCGAGGCAGACGGATCATGCTAGTTGCGGTGTTCGCGACATGTCGCTCTTACTCCCGAGAATCGGTATTTAACTGGGCCCAGGCAGAGGGAGCGCCTACCCAAAATGCCAAATACAAACAGATGTATAAATCCCTATTCTAAAAAGTAGCTATATTGTGCTTTGAAAATTATATTACTGATTCTTCTGTAATTCTTCTACCTTCTACCTAAATGCAACAATTTCAATTTTTTAAATAATTGGTGTACTCTCAAGTTAAGAAAAATATTCATATATGGTTGAATCCCGATTATATGAAATTTTTCCTGAAAGGATGATGTATTTCTGTGTGTGGGGATGGGGACAGAAGTATGGGAAAATGAGCGAGGAAGAGAGAAAGAAAGCAAGGGAGAGAGAGCGAGCGAGGGAGAGCGAGCGGGGAAGAGAGTGCGAGAGAGCGAGGGAGAGAGAGAGCGTGCGAGTGAGGAAGAGAGAAAGCGAGGGAGAGAGAGAGTGAGGGAGAAGAGAGAGCGAGCGAGCGAGAGAGAGCGAGCGAGCGAGGGAGAGAGCGAGCTAGAGAGAGAGAGAGCGAGCGAGCGAGGGAGAGAGTGAGCAAGGGAGCGAGCGAGAGAGAGAGAGAGAGTGAGCGAGCGAGCGAGAGAGCGAGCGAGAGAGACAGAGAGCGAGCGAGGGAGGGAGAGGGCGAGTGAGCGAGGGAGAGAGCGAGCGAGCGAGCGAGAGAGAGAGAGCGAGCGAGCGAGGGAGAGAGCGAGCGAGCGAAGGAGTGAGCGAGCAAGCGAGGGAGAGAGAGAGCGATCGAGGGAGAGAGAGAGCGATCGAGGGAGAGAGAGAGCGAGCGAGCGAGGGAGAAAGAGAGCGAGGGAGAGAGAAAGAGAGCGAGGGAGAAAGAGAGCGAGGAAGAGAGAGAGAGCGAGGGAGAGAGAAAGAGAGCGAGAGAGAAAGAGAGCGAGAGAGAAAGAGAGCGAGGGAGAGAGAAGGGGAGGGAGAGAGAAAGCGGGGGAGAGAGAAAGCGAGAAAGAGAGAGAGCGAGAAAGAGAGAAAGCGAGGAACAGAGAAAGCGAGGAACAGAGAAATTGAGGAAGAGAGAAAGTGCGAGCGAGAGCAAGACAGAATGACTAAGAATGGGCGAAAGGAATCAAATGAGTTTTCAGCTCCGCAGCTGCTGTTTCATTATGCATAATTAAAGGTCGGAAAAGGCTTCAAACATATGATACGCGCGCGACTAATTTCCATCCGCGAGTTCCTGATGACTCCGCACAAGGCGCATTTCTAAAGAGCTCTATATTACCTTGCATGTAGATAATTCTGCAGCATAGTCGGAAAATCTGTTGCAGCGGAGTAGAATGAAAAGATGAACCCAGATCATCACTGCGGAATTTCATAATGAAGGTTATGCCTTGCTGATACAGAATATAAAGGGAAGACGAATTATTCGGATAATTAGAAGCAAAATTTAATTAAGAGAATTTGAATTCAAACTTGGATGACACACGATCCCAGTTCCCTAATAATCTAATCGTGGTATTTCCATCGCTAAAAGTTTCTTTCCTTATTAAATGCGAACACGTTTTTAGTCAGTGACTTCTCGTTTCTTTACCTTTGTCGAATCTATTCTTTCATCCACTAGTCTTGAAAACGGAAAGGGCAAGTTCCAGCTATGTATACGTGTGACCTGCGCTGCTTATATATAGAGTTCCTGTGAATTGTTGATCAAATACACTGGAAAGAAAAAATGAAAGCTTTCAGAGCCCCACTTTCATTAAAATTATGATTAATCATCAAAGAAATGAAAAGGCCTAAGCTTTAAATATTCCTTATTAAGTGGATAAGTAATACATATTCGCACATTAGCCAGACGGTGTGAATACAACTGAATGAATGGCCATTAGCCAATCATTTCCGATATTATTCGCCTAATATGTGCATTTATTACAGAACGCTGCCTGAAGTAAGATGATTGATGCCGTGTGCGTTTGCGGTAAGTGCGTGTGCGTTTGCGATAAGAATTTTGAAATTAAATGCATTGAAATTGAGTTGCAGAGACGCGAGGTTTGTTTTACTCAAATCACGAAAATAGAAAGCCAGGCTGTGAGATCAAGTTAGGTTACAGGGCGTCTTCTAAATATAAATTTATACATATAGGACCTTTAAACTATTCACACTCTTTCTCACTGGCCTTAGAATGTTCTTAAGTGTAGTCTGATTTCTGTTTACCTCACAATATCTACTATTCACTTGTTACCGTAAAGTCCTTTTCTGTATACCAGCATTATTACCTTTTCTGTTGCAAGAAATCGTTCATAAAAAGGCATTTTACGGCACAAATGATGAAGTATTAGCAGTTTCCGGCATGTATGATTGCGTCATCACAATAGCAACGACAGAATCCTGGGGAGGTAGTGGTGAACAGAACAGCCAACTACCGTTTTCTCGCACAGATGTCAAATTCCGGAGAAAGTTATTTCTCAAAATTAAGTTTGATTCAATTATTTATAATGCTGTTATGCAAAATGCTGTTATAGAAAAAATAGCGAATGCATTTCGTTTATAATGTTGCTTTATTGCCTTTGTACAAATTTGAAAACACGTTTCTAATGTCATGTCAAAACAGGCATTCATACAATAAAGCTTAATATTATAAACCAATTGCATAAACCACTATTTAAAACTTCTACAATTTCGATGAACTTGAGCATTAATAGTCCACCTCACGAATTAGCTAGATTCGGGCAAAAGTCGCATACCATTTCTTCGGCCTTGATTGCGGCGCATCTCACTTAGTTCAGCGTCGTTCTCCTGCCCCAACTCGGCCGCTTTCTTTGCGCCCCTCGCCCTGGAGGCGAATCCGCATTGCCCTCCAAGGAGCACAATCTGCATAATTTATTTCCTGTCTAATTCATCCGCTTCCAGCGCCCGCTCGGGACACTTCCGGCGCGGAGAGCAGCACACGTTGCGAGGCTGCAGTCGCTCCGCGCTCTCCGCCGCCGTCCCACTCTCCACCCACCCACATAATGCCTTCCACCCGCCTTGCCCCGCCCAGCCTCCTCTACGCCACCACCTCGTCTCCACCCCCGCCCATCTCCGGCCACTGTCTCTTGTCCTCCTCTTACGCCTAGTCTCCGCCCACAGTCTGGCCATCCTCCCTTCCCAGTCTCCGCTACCAACCCCGTCTCCGCTCCTCATCTCCTTCACGCCCCCGCCTCGTCTCCATCCTCCACCTATCTCCGCCCTCCCCTTGTCTCCACTCTCCGCCTCGTCGGCTCCCCATACCTCGCCCCGTCTCCGCTCCCACTTTTTTCCATTCGATGTCTATCTCTCCTGACTCGCCATCCCCCCCCCGTCTCCGCTCCCCGCCTCCTCTACGTGACCACCTCCTTCATTTCTCGCCCCGTGTCCGCCCCCGTACCACCAGTCTTTGCTACACACACCCGGTTCCTTGACCGATCCGCAATGCGCGACTGAAGTATTTCGATCTGGAGATGCAAGTGTCTCCCATCGACTATACACACTCGAAGAACCTAATTTGTATTTAAAGTGGCTTATTACGTTCACTTTGTTTACTCTGTCTTTTAGTTTCAGCGCATTTGTTTGAGCTGGGTCTCACAGATCAGTGTTAAGCTCTAAAAAAGATCACTTCACAGTAAGACGAAGGGTGTTTTTAGCCTCTAGTGGCAAAGATATCCTCCCCCACCCGTTCTCTTGCGGAGTCTTTTCTTTACATATTGGTAATCAGGTATCTGTAGTGACAATCGAAAATAGGTCGATTTGTCTTTCCTTCTTCGAATACGCGGTATCATTTGGTGGGAGATGCATGTTTATACAGCATAGGAGGTCCACCACATACGCAAAACTCTGATACAGTTTCGATTTCGAGTGGAAAGTGCAAATATTTGTTTGTTATATACTGGTCATTGTCATACTGAGCGTACCGATGGAATTCTCAAACACAGTACGCCTCGGTTTACAACACAGCTGAGGCCATGCGTCAGCAAGGCTCCAAGGAAGACCCCCCTTAATTAAAAATTTTCTATTCATGTGTTGCGTTATGGAACAACGACTTTTGGCATTCTTGGGACGTAAAGAACTGTTTAAGTGCATATACGTATGTACGTAGTATGTATGTATCATGTATTGCAGTTACTGCAGTATTCGAGAGACTGTTTCTGTTCAAATATTTAATTTATTGAACTGTTCAACGAGAGTATTTTATTTCTTGTTGGGCAGTGTGCGTGCTACTGTTTAAACAACCACGGCTTTCTTTAGCAGAATGCTCGCTTGCAGTAGGTCCATGCTTTTATTATCTCCTCAAAATCGCAACAACCGCTTCAAATCCAGGAAAACAAGAGTACAAATTCAAAATTTGACACGGTTTCTATTGAATGGAGAGTTATTGGCGCTCCTTTCTTCCTCTCGGCCGAGGCGCGGCGGCGGCTGAGGGTGGCGAGAGCCCCGATGACGCGCGGAGGCGACGAGCAGGGGAAGAGCGGAGCGGGGCGGAGTGAGGAGGGGGTGGGCGGGTGGACATGGAGGGAGCGGGCCGAGTGAAGCGGGCGCGGGAAAGAGAGAGAGAGAGAGAGAGAGAGAGACGAGAGAGAGAGAAGAGAGAGAGAGAGAGAGACGGCGGCGGGCGTCTGGGCGGTTTTTATTTCTGCACGCCTATTCCTTTTTAATGTTATTGCACGCCTTGGAGGACCCCGCGTCACGAACCCGCTGAATGGTGCGCATTCGAATCCAGCCGCCCGCCAAACGTGCGTATACTGCATAAGAGAGGGCGAAGGGGCGGCGCCAACGCTGTTTAACCGGGCTGTTTGGGGGGCGGGGCGGGGCGGGGCGGGCGCAGAGGGAGGGAGCCGACACAAGAGGCGGTAACGGCAGCGCGTCGCTTCTCAAACTTATGGCGACGTTTCCGCTAGTTGCAGCGTTTAGCGCGAGTGTTGTGACATGATGATCGCGTGTAGCGGAGACTACTGAAACAGCGGTCCTGGCTGGGGTGGAGACCGCTTGGGGGCGTCAGGGATTTGGCTCCAGCGCCATCACACAGCCGCGCCCCCGTCCGCCCTCCGTTTGTCGCCTCCTCCTCAACAGCGCCGGGCTGAGATTAGCTGAGCGGAGACGGCCAAAGCGAAGAAGCTGGACGCTCAGCCTCAAGGAAGTAAGCCTGTATAGAAAGGAGTTACTCAAGAAGGAATCAGTTTGACCGTGTTTGGAAAGCAAATGAACGCATGCAGTTGATTTCTTTGCAAGAGATAGTGATGAAGCCATTTACAAATAAGCAAACTGTGTACGATTGCACTGACAAAATGTGGGCGGACTTAATCACAATTCTGTTACCAGAAGTGGTCAAGTATTTGATGTCAAAGCGGCCCCTTCTTATAGTAATATCTGTATATTGTAGAATGATGGAGATTCAACAAACGATGGTACCATCCCGACCACTCTCTGACCACCTTTATTTTAGGGGAATGAAATACCAGCCGATCCTTGACGAATTTGTTGTGAACAACGCTAGTTCGCATGAGGATTTCTCTAGGTTTTCTTGTTTTATTTGCTTCACACCATTGTTTTATAATCATTTAAACTTTATTTACATCATTACCCGCCCATTAAACATAGCATTACTTTTTTACTACATCTAGAATTTTGATGACCTAAAACATCGCAAAATGTTCAATAAAATGCTCTTAAAATGTTTTTAAAATACCCTAAAAGCAAAGAAAAATTAATTAAAAATTTGATCAAAACCAGTTCGAATGAGCAAATCAAGCTGTTGGGTACGTTACTGATGTAATCGAGGCTGCTGCTATTCGTTCAAGTGAACTCGGCTTTCAAACATTTCATTTGGACTGTTCATAACCAAGAAATCTCTATTATTCCAAAATCGGCTGATTCGATTAATGCGACGATAGGAGTAAAAGGAGCACTAGGTTACATACTCATATGGCTGAGATTACAATTTCTGAGTGACGAAATCGAATAAGCTTTTAGGAATTCTGTGGAGAACAGTTGTTGAATCTCAAAAATATGATATGACACATATACCTTGAAAATGATATTCGATTAAATAAGCGATAAAATGCATTACAAATGACGAGAAAAGGAAAACATGACTTATTAGTCGAAATCGACGAAAAATGCACAATACGACACATCAAAATGGATCATTTCTTTTTGTCATAGCATACTAAAATTAATTTCCATACTAAACATCATTTTCCTAAAGAGAAAAGAAAAAGTGAAATTTCATTAAAATCCGCCCTTTATTCACTACCCATTTATTTTTGATGTAGGTTTAAGAACGGGGGGATCATACGTCGGTTAAATAGTTGTATTGAATCATATTCTCTGCGAGAGTTTCATAAATGTACCCGGACAGCCTGCACGTCAAGTCGAGAGTTTCATAAGTTAAAGTCGAATTTTGTGATTAAGGATTGTAATTAAATGAATTACTTCTGAAACATTATAGATAAGATTCTTTATTTAATTTTTCATTATCTCAGCAATAATCATCCTTTTTACACTAATGTACGACATTTAATTGACTGAACTGGAACACGTCAAACGTTCTCAAAGCACGAAACTATAATGATGAAACTATTCGAATACAAAGTAATGCGTATCATATGTTTCTTGTTGATGTTGACTGATGAAGGAGCGGTGCATCGTGTCTCCACCCCCTGTCCACGGAGAGCACTAATGCACCTCTAGAAGATTGATGTAACACCTTCTAAAGTGTGTGGTTCCCCAATAACTTTTTCAATGTTGAGCTCTAGAGCTGAAAGAGAACCGCGCACGCTACACAACGCTGCGCGCAAGCAGCGAACGACCTCAGCTGAGGCAGACGCGTCGTCGCCCTCGGCTCCGCCCAGCAGCCACCGAGAGACGCGTGGACGCCCCCTCGCGCGCAATTAAGTTCCTTAAACGCGCGGCGAAGCAGCGGGCGACACTGGCGCTGCCGTGCGCGGCGCACGCACTAAATTACTCGGGAATTCGTCCGGCGCTGTAATACGGCATGGCTGGCGCGCGTCGCCAGGTCGACGGCCCTCCTCGAGTCGCCAGCGGCTGCGTTCCCCTGCTGCCGTCCCAGGGAGCCTCGCCACGCCGCCTTATCACGGCCTTCCGGATGTTAGCGAAGCGTATAACCTGGAGCAGGTTTGTCCAACTGGTGGCCCGCGGTGCCATTTCTTGTGGCACGCGAAAGGTTTTCAGTTTAGCGTGAAAGTCCTTTGCATTTTTGTTGGGCAAAGACATTGTGCGCTTAGTGTAAGCACCCTGTCGTGATCAACCCCGCTCTTAATGTAAAAATAAGACAAGTTAAGAATTAAGGATTTTTTCTAGTAAATTCAGAAATTTAAAAAAATTACAGTTTCACCTCTTTATGCATGGAACGCATGATATCACGCATGACCCCATTCCCCCCCCCCGTATCAGAGCAGTCGGGCAAAGTGCCAACATCAACAATACTGGGAAGTTAGAAGTGGATCGCACAAGAAATGAAAATATGGCCCGCAACCATATTAAAGGTTTTCCTTGTAGCCCTTGAGGCCTTCCAAGTCGGACACCCTGAGCTAGAGGGTAGGAAGGCGAGTGATTTACAAGGGCGAAGTACGCATGTGCTCGCAAGCTTATGGGCGTGAGGGAGGGTGGACACATGGGTGAGTGGCCGAGGAAGGTGCGAGTGAGCGCAGAGCCCAGTGGGTGGGCAAGTGGTGGGTGCATAGTGAGTAGGAGCGTGTAGGCAAGATAGCAAGTGAACAAGTGAGTGAGGTAGTAGATGGGATGGTGTGCGAGCTCATAGCGACTATGTGGGTGACCGGCAGCTAGCAAGCACGCGAGCGAGTGGAGGAATAAGTGATTGGCTGACTGGGCTTGTGGTTATTGAGAAGTTACTGTAAGAAGATGCCAGTTTGATAGGTCGGGAAACAAATGAACGTCATGTAGGGCGATAGTATTGCAAAAGATAGTGATGAAGCCATTAACAAATGCGCTAACTTTAAACGAAATCATTGACGCACTGAATGCATGGACATAACCACACTTGTTGCCTGCAGTAGCTAAGCACTAGACGTCAAAGCGGTCCGTTCTTATGGTAATCTCTCTATACCTGAGTTAGAGGCCCAGCGGACAAGTGGGCCCGTGCTGAGAAGTCGCGAGTGGGCGAGTGAGGGAGCTGGTGAGTAGGGAGACGGCGTGCGTGGGAAGGGGCGGGGTCACGCGGCCGTGGGGCAGGGATGGCTCAATATGCACGTGCCGGGCGTGCTTCCTCGGACGCTCGCTCTCCCCCTCCTCCCCCGCCCTTCCCGCCCTTCCCCTACCGCACAAACGACGGTTGCAGCCCTCCGGTCAACCCTGCAACAAAACATCCGGCAACTAGACGACCAGGTGCTCGTGACTGCGATGAACGGTTCTCTCATTCACTCGTAGTCGTTTCTTCGTAACGTTAATGAAGTCTTCTGTGGATGACCAAGTGCTCGTGACCGCGATCAACGACTCTTGAGTCTCTGATTCGTAAGGTGAATGAACCAGTCTTCCGCGTCTGCAGATTTCCAGAGTGCAACAAAACATCCACCGCCCGTTGAAACAATATAGTGGAGACTTAATTAAGAATTGTTTGTTTTGTAACAATAAATGCGACGCTACCATCCGATTTCACGGCAAGGCGAATTTTCATTCTGTATTTTACCATATGCTTCCCACACAACACTACCTTCTACATCTCAAACCAGCCCCTATATTCAAACTCATCATCTATATTACTAATTTTCAAAACGCGCGGATGTTTCAAGCAAACAATGCAGTCTCAGACCATGTGAGTGACGTCTATGATTTTGTTAGGCACCCACGAACGCAGGAGATACCAAAACAATGGAACAGGTTCCATTGTGAGTGAAAAATGCAAACATGTCATTGTGCTATTCAGCCTATTCTCATACCATACCGATTGAATTCTAATAGCCAATGCGACAGCAAGATTCGAAGGATGATGGCTGCCATTAAAATTATTCTATTTTCACATCGCATTATAGACTATGTACATAAAAACATAAAACTGTAGTACCGTGTATGTATGTATATACTGGTATACAACTGGGGTATTGCTTTACTACCAGCTGCGATATGACGTCACCGCCAACGATTTAAACTGCTTTAAAAATATTTTCGTATTATGAAAATTTCTTCTAAGCAAGACCTAAACCAAAAAAACTTTAAACAAACTTTTGTCGGGCCCTTTTATGTTCGTTTGCAGTACGTAAAAAATGTTCCATTAGGAATTAAAATTGAATACAAAAAACCCGAGGTCGCAACTCTTCCTGTTGCACGTTCTTTGCGGCTATGACCACTACCCACCCCATAACGCGGTGTTGCAGAACCTAATACGAACGAGTACATTATTACAACGTATTATCAGGTGGCTTATTGAACAAAATGTGTACACTTGCAAGCGTCTATATAATACGAATACTCTTATACCAATCCACTCATATATTTATATTAAAATATAATTTTGTAGTTGAAATTATACGACAAAAGCAAATTATCCTATTAGTACTATCGAATATGCTGCACATAACAGCATTATCCTCAGAAACGATAGTTGTTCTTCGGCAACACTGACATTGAACCTTTCTCCTCCGAAGGTCGTTCAAGCGACTCTGTCAGTGTCTGGCGACCTGTTAGTGCCGGAATGCCGCGGCTCTGCAGCACTTATTCGTGCGCTGTTCGTGGCTCGAATAAGGATTACAGCATTTGTGAAGACAGTTTTTGTTAATATTCTATTTGTTGTAGTGCTATACGTGAGTATTTTATTTGTTCCTTTTTGAGCAATGTGTGAGATACTTTTCGGATTTTTTTGTTGTGCTGTTGCTCAGCACCATTTTTTGTGCTGCAGGGTATTATTTTTCCCTATTCACTTATACACGCTAAATCTTTCTAATCAGGATCAGTACGTGTGTAAAGGCATTCAATGACAATAATGAAATATACAGAACACTATTGAGTAAAGAGTTATGAAGTACAGGGGTTGCAACGAAAATTGGTCATTATTTATTTCTACCAAAATGCAAAAAATAGCACGTTTAAATTATAGTTTTGATTACATTGTATAAATAATAGTTATTATACTGACGAATATTGAGGAGAGTTATGAAAACAGGATTTATATCTTTTCAATGAACTATGACCTGATTCTGAATAACGTAGGAATAACGCAAATAATACACGAACGTCTTTTCATGTTATATTTTTCTGATAACTTTTTAAACAATTTATAAATAAAATATTACGGGTCCCCCTATTTTCTGTTACAATATTTTCGTTGGTCATTTTTCTCATTGCCTTCAGCAGCACTCCCACGGATTACATTTAATGGCGCAATTACAATACCCGGTTTCGTTTGCTTTTGAACGTAGCTCTTGCTGGGAGCTTCGTTTGCTTTTGAGCCCGTGGCCGGTAGAGCTGACGTAGTAATTGTAGTGTTAATAACCATTCCATCACTTAATGCGTTGATAATACTTCTGGTATTGGTGGAGCTACGGTTTGGCGTGGGATTCAAAGTCTAACTTCACGTGCAGTGAGCTGAGGGAGGAGGGGGTGATAATACTGTAATACTCGCATTGTCTGCCGGAATCAAGGGAATGAGAAGTCATCCGGACTCGCAAATTATTTCGATAATAGTGCGCAAATCAATTGTGTGCCCGACGTTAAGCGACTTGAAAACCTTCCTCCTCTGAAAGGGAAGAGCGACCATTCGAAATCGCCTTTTCGCCTTTCTAATCTCATCACTGTAACGATCGTGTGTCGTAAGTAGACCTCTCATTTTAGGACAAACGCGTTATTAGTTCCTTTACGAAATTGTAGAAAATATTAATATTACATATGTTTATCAAATCATCAAAAAATAGATGTTTTGAAAGCAACTAATAGTGCCTAAAATGAACTAAAATGCCAGTTGATGCCTATTTTAATATTTCTTTGCCAAAATCTGCCAAAAACAAGTAAATTTGATGCATTATTATACTTCAATTACTCTTTTTTTTAATGTTTAACGAAACGCAAATACTTTGTGGAATTTCCTGAAACGTGAATATTCCCAGATCAAATACGTAATCGACTTCGCACCCAAATCTCTCATCCAACACCGAACACAAGGAGCTCTGCAAGTCAATATAAAGAGGTTTCACTCTCGTCTTCGATCAGCATCTTAGGCAAATCCATTCTTTCCCGGTGCAACTGTGCTGTTGAGAGGTTGAGAATGAAAAATGTGAAAGAATGAATGAAATTGAAAGAAATTATAGTGAATAAAATAATTGTAGTCACTCTCATAAATGAAAAAAAAACTTGACTTTCCTGAAATTAAAGTACCAAATTGAATCCTTTGTGATCTGTTTTAGGTTCCAGAAACATAAACTTTCCTTTCTAATCATTTTTAAATGCCTAGTGTAATGATTTTGTGACCTATTTTCAGTGCCTAAAACGTCACTTTTCATGTATAATAGTGCCTAATAATCATAATTTTGTCACCAATTTGAGGGGCCTAAATCATCCCTTTTTCTACCTAAAAATCTAAGGTGTAGTTATAAGTAGACAAATCGATTAATTTTCGTATATATTGCACAGCGATACACGCAACGAGGACGTAATACGCCTACTACATACATTTTTAATAGTTTATTGAAACTACACATGCATTACAGCAGAAAATGACGTTACTTGCCTGTTTATTACAATAAAAGCGCGATAATTCTCCGAAAAAGAAATTTTGTGTTTCCGATTATTCTGTTCAAAATATTTACCATTTCATTTCAAAATCCGTTTAGTAAACCAGGTGTGTCCAAACTAAACAGTTCTGTGAATCATTCAGTCCGTCATTTGATATTTGCTGTACATGAAATTAAGCATATCCGTCAAACATGAAAACCAACTGATCTGTCTAAGTGTCATGTGCAAATTACTGGCGATTAATGTCGGTTCGTTACGCAGAGACGATGACAATTGGGAAGGTTAGGAAATGCTGGTATTCATTGCGGTCATGAAAAAACTTTGAGTCACGTTTTCTGGTTAAATATTTTTACTAATCTTTTTTCTTAATTTCTTGTCCGATTCCTTTAAGAATTTCGATTCCGAATTTCTTATTAATTAATAACATTACTTCTTTTATACCATATTAGTGCAGTCATTAAATTTATTATTTAATATAATACAACTATTTCAAGAATTCGTGAAGGAAGGAACATAACGTCGTGAAAAAATACTAATTAAAGTTACTTATCGCCAAAGAGAAGTAAAACGTTCTTTTGACGTTATGATGGGAGAACCATTACCAGCACAAGCTTTCGTGAAAACTAGAACTTTTGCTATAACTATACATTGTTAAATTTATCACAAAAGTACCTTATATTCCGTCTCAAATACAGGACACGATCTTGGGGAAGAAAAGGGGACCGATAAAAATATTTTACTTTACGTTTTCAATGAGATGGAATGTACATCATACATGGTTATGAATATATTGGCCGAGAATAGAACCCACAACAGAATGCCTGGGGTGGCCTTTTCCACAATAGGGTAGGGGTCTATTCATGAAAAATTTCGGATTATCGAAATAAATTTTATTCGCTAAAAAAGTTCTAAAGTTCATTATACGTTAAATTAAATGCAATTGTGTAATAATACATGTTAATTTAAAATAGTGCAATGTAATTCACATTATTTTAGTACAATTGTCTGCATTATTTACAGAAATAACTACATATTCTTTGGGATTTAGTAAACTTTTTATTAATATCTGCTCTAACTTTCAAGTGTTCGATAAAAACTTTATCCCTAAATCCATTATAATATTAATAAAATTATCCGGAGATCGTAGGTTCTTTCTGAGGGACTTAGTTATTTACACAATTACTTCTTTTGAATGCAATAATTCACAATAGGTCCCGGGAAATTTAATTATCAGATAACGTAACTCGGATAATTGAACTTCGATATTCAACTGTATTAAAGTTTTCTACTATAAAGTGTGTCAAAATAAATCAAATGTCATTGATCTGTTTTCGCAGTTCCATTATTAAAGTAGAAACGTTAACAGACAGATACAACGAAATGAAGATATATTGCGTTATGTGATCGATATGGAGATGTAAGAGGAGAAAGTGCGTTAAAACGATATTCTAGCACGAGGTTTAGGAATGGGTGAGTGGGAGACGGCGTATAGGCATGATGCAGCTGTTGCGGCGTGTGTGGCATTCGGCTAGCAGCGGCTGGACCACTACCGCTTCCGGTCCCGCTCGAGCACGAGTCCAACGCGTCGTCCCCGCCCCCGCCCCCGCCGTACGCCCCGGGGCCGCAAGCGCTGCTCCTCATTATTAATGAGCGCTTCCGCATCGCCCACTCGCTCTCCCTGCCTCTCCTCCTCCCCCCCGGAACCCCTTCTTCGTCACCCTCGTCTCGGCCACTGCTCCACCCCCTCCATCACCCCCCAGCGCTCGCGGTCCAGTTGCTTTTTATTCTGAACAAAGTAAATTTACACTCTAGTTTACATTGTAATAATATGTTAAATTTGATAGTTGGCAATGACAATTTGTGGGTGAAAGTATACCAGTGGTACATTTCACCGTCTACTTACGTCTTGAACAAAAGCCATATTATTACTTTTGGTTGCGTGTCAAAGTTGAGGAATAGACGTGACTATTTATATTGTGACGAAGTTGGAAATCTTCAATGGAGTTGTAAAGGTTAATGTCTGTATAATCGGTCGTGTTTTGATTTTAATTTTTAATGCCTTGAATATTTTAAATTCTAGCTTTGCAAATCACCTGCTAAACAACCATGACAGCTCGAAACACGTAGTGAAAAAGGATAAAAAGAGAACAACACCGCCCAAATTTGACTATATATACAAAATTTATTTATTTGTTTTAACTTTTTCTTCATTTTAATGAATGGATGAAGTTGAATAAAGTGAATATGTGTTAATAACTTGTTTTTAATCTTTTTGTAGTTCAACTGTCTATAAAGCAAGGAATGGGTCAAGGATACATAGATTCTAGAATATGTTTTAACAGAACAGTGAAACCATTTAAAATTAAATATTCATAAGTTGTTTTTCCATCCATTTTCCTTTTGTAAATCCTTTTTAAATCAACACAAGATATTTACATAGCGTAAACTGAGGTGTGACAACTACATTCTGAATGTCTGAGGTTTGCAGAAGATAATTCAACCAAAAACATTGCATAAACGCTTTACGCTTTCCAGATGGAAGATACACATATTAGTAATATAACAAGATTTTAAAAAACTTTACGAAATATCACACCCCAAAACACACATATAAAAATGTATACCTCAATTCCTTTTTGATATACTAAACAACTATATTTAAAAATATTCGCACACAAAACAATTAAATATTTCTAATACCTACACTTTTACGTTTCTAGATGGAACATATAACAAATTCATTCAGGAACAAAGTGAATTCAAAATTCTTGTAAAAGATTTGCAGGCAACGTTTACAGCCCGATATGCAGTCGTTTCCAAGTCGTTGTGTATTCATGGCAGCATCTTTGCATTTCCTTAGCATAAGAAATAAAGCCAATGAAAGGAACGAGGAAATTGAGATGTCAGTCGATCAACAAGTCTGCAACCGGCACGCGATGCACGTCAGAAACATGCAGCGTTACACATCTGTTTGCATGAAAAGCAACTTTAGAAAGCATTTTCTGGGAATAACTGAAGTGTTCAAATTTCTACATAGCATTGCAATGCCAGTTTTGAATAGATAATATAAAGTTCGTTTAGAAATCACAACGCGATCAAGCGGAAAATCCGAGCTTTAAACATCCCGCTTTTTTAGAAAATGTCATTTTGATATCGTATCACAACAGGAGTTATAGTTACGTCAGTATTGAAGCTACCTTTTGTAAGAATGAATATCTATCAAATATCTATTTCTAATAGGAGCGTATAATGGATCGAATGTAAATGGTAAAATTTCAACTAACAGAAAACGAAACTTATTGACGTTAAAACATTAATGTGAAAACAGAATATAATTTAATATTATATAGTTTACAATAATATATGTTTCCATTCTTACATTGTGACAACTTTATAATAATATTTTATTTGATCTCGTCGAGTCAGATCCCTTCTTGGGATTTTGGCTTCTAGATGACGGCTTCTAGATATTATTTGCATGAACTCTATACAATTGCTCTTTAACCCTTAATATTCGCGCGTGGACTGTCAGTCTATAAGTTATTTTTTTAATATCTTTGGCCTTAGGAATCATGTTACGTTAGTAACTTCCTATAAGCAGTAGTTTTAATGTATTCTTTCATTTCAATTTCCATAGTGATGTGACGTATCAGCGACTATGCGGACTCCTAAGCGGCTGTCACTTCTGAGAGTACTTACTTAATTTTCTCAATGTTTGTAGAAAGAAAAGAATGGGTATGAATGTGAATGTGAAAGAAATGTTTAAACTGAGAAACGTCATGTACTGTTTTCGTTCATTTTTGTCTCGTACAATCTGTTAAGAAATTGTTCCTAACAATTCACGAAAATATACAATTTTGAAACTCTTCTCCATACATCTAAAATTGGTTTCCCATTGCTATTATTTTGTCATTAAAATACATTTTAATACTCCAGAGCCTTTCCTAGAGAAAGGCATTGGAAAGTGTGGACACAGGGAGAGAGGGAGGGAGAGAGAGAGAGAGATGTGGCGAGGGAGGAGAGATGTGGAAAGAGAGGGAAGCAGGGGAGGGTTGCAGAGGGAGAAACATGTGGAGAGGGAGGAGATGTGAAGAGGGAAGGGAGATGATGTGTGGGAGGGATGTTGTGGAGATGAAGGGGACATACAGAAAGGGAGGGGAAAACGTGGTCAGGCAGGGGAAGTTGTGGAGAGAGACAGAGGGTAAGTAGTGGGGACGGTAAAATATTTGAAGGGAAAAGGAGTATATGGAAAGGGAGGGGAAGATGCAGAGAGAGTGTGGAGATGAGGAGAGGTAGGGATTATGTGAAGAGGGAGGGAAGATATGGAAAGGAAGGGGGCGCGGAGAAGTGAGAGTAGGGTGGTGGTGGACGGGTCGAGGAAAGGCTAGAGTGTGCTCGCGGAGAGGCGGCGCCCAGGTGGGCGGGCGGGGTCGCACGAGAACGGCAGGTGCGAAGGCGCGAGCGAGGCGGGGCGGTGAGCAGGTGCTCGGGTGGGCGCACCGCGGAGGCGTGCATCGCGACTTCATGCCATTCGCCCTCGCTCATTACGCGTGCGGCCGCGCGGGCGGCGCGGGGGGGGCGCGGGGCGGGCGCGGGGGCGGGGCGGCGCGGGGCGCGTCCTCAGTGCGCTTCGCAGAGAGTTGCCTCGCAGGTGCAGGGCTCACCCCTCAGCTGTTCTAATTAGTGGCCGCGCCCTCCAGACCGCTCCCGCCGCGGCGCTCCTCGCAGTGCCCTTCCCCTCCTCTTCCCCTCCCACCTCCCCTCCCCTGCTGCCCCTCCGCGCGGCAGACTGGTCTGCGCGGAGCCGCCGCCGACTGAGCCTCCCGCGCGTAAACGCAGCGCTTCGAAGGCGCATTCGCGTTTGGTACAGCGGTGTCGTCGGGCAGAAATTCATCGTAGGGCACCTGATGCACGCTTCGTTAAGACAGTTGGAAAACGCAACATTATGAATCGCGAAATAAAAATGGTCCTTTCTCTACCTGGAACACTTCACTGAAGTATCCTTTCATTTTTGTTTTGTACGATATTAATATTGACAATTACGTAAAACTACCATGAATAAAGCGCGCCAAAAAAGTCCGTCCGCAAGACCTTTGTTGTGAGTGTTTGCAACAGAAATGATGACGGTAGCATGAGATGCTGCTAGAAAACTGGAATTATGTATGTACTCATAACAATCCTAATACATGCTGGAAGTGTTGTCCCCTTATTTTTTCCCCTGTGATCTGGTTGCTACTAACATACATGCAGTGTTTAATTGGAGGCCTTGATTCGGTTTTAGTGCGGAGAGACTTTTATGGCGCACTGTATTATTAAGACACAAATATGCTGTAACCTCTATTCCTATAACTGAAAACATTTTGCTATGCCTTGATTGAAGACTTCTGGCGCAGAAAAAATTAATATGACTCATGTCAATCTCCAAGATGAATCTAACATTTTATGGTAAATAAGAAGGAAAAAATTAAAGAAAAATGGAAAATAACTGACTGGCGTCAGTTGCAATGTCAAAATTACAAATTATTACCTACTTGATCAAAACAAATAAGATTCTTGGCGCAATAGATTTCCTCTTTTACCACGTGTCCAATTAGAGTCCACAGCAACCTTTACGCTCCTAGAGTGATACCACTAGGAAAGTCAACGCAGGTGGTGTAGTAGAAATTCGTAGAGTTTGCACTTCCAGCTGCTAGGCCAACGGGTCATATGTGTGGTTCGGAGAAGCCCATACCAAGATTCCGTAACGCCAAACAATTGGTACTATCCCGATATGGTGCGTGAGGCAGTTTCGCCTCATCTCTCCAAAGGAGTTTGAGGCCTTCAGCAAGGAACGCAGATCGCGTGAGACACGCATGTCTGTCTCTCAATCGACTTGTAGACTAATCACATTCCGGAATGGGCGGTTAGCGTAATTTTCTGGTTTCACCGATGCAAAAGTCCCAGCAATTGTCAGGAAATGGTTCTTGATTACTTGAGTGATCATTTTCTTTGACTTCATTACAGCCCCAAATCGAACCAAGTGATCTCGCAGTTGAACCGAGGAAATCTTTGATAATGTGAATCTTGTGATTCTGAAGAAGCAAATTTATGGTCTTGTGTTAGAACAAAATGTGTACTTAGGAGAAAAGATTAATATACGTCGAGTAATATATTATTTGATCGTATCTGATCACCTTTGTAGGCTGTTTACTGACGTCCGAAGTCGGAAAAATTACTTTATTACAACCCTGTAATAAAGTAGCTACCAATTGTCACGATAAACAACACCAAACTGCTGCCGACAAATTGAACAATATAATGCGCACAACATTTTTTTATTGAAATATAAAGGAATATGCGTAGAATTACACTTACATCTAATAATTTATTAGTGAAATAACACATTTACTATAATCATACTCATCAAATAACAAATTATGATACATACTTTCCTAATACACATTCCCGCGAACCTTCATTAAGTATTGCTACTTTTGCTGCAAAATAAGCTAATATAACTTCCTCCCATACGTTCTTAATATTTCTTTCCTATACTCCATGAAAATTTTGTATTCTTTACGATACACAATATATTTTTAGATTTACTCTTTCGTAAGTTGTTTTTGCAGACTTACTTTTAATACAGGAATACTGGCATTTTTTTCGCAACTGATAGCGATTGTCAATTCAATTATCGTCCAAGGCCGAAATCAATATAATACAAAGATATTGGAATAGTATACTAGAGCCACGTATAGCGCTAGTGTAGCGTTGCAAATTGAATCGTTTCCTGGCAGCCATGTCAAGGGCAGTCATGTAGACATTGAGCAAATGTATATGGAGAAAATATATAATAATTTCAAGTGAATATGGAGAAAACAAACCTGATGGAGAATGAATGAGCGTTATATTCGACTTCGCACTTTTACGTTCTTACCTAAGTGTGCAAATACTGTTTTCAAATCAATGTGACCCACAACTTATTCTTATTCAATTTAAACACCTTTATTAAATAAAAATACAAAACCGTGTTTTAAATATTAGATTCGCATGCAATGCTAGATTCGCAATCAAAACTATTAATAGAGCAATTGCAGAAGCAAAAGTGAACATAAATTAGACTGAGTTTGTCAAGTTTTAATCTCTTAAGTAATTAGTGCACAAAAATATGGAAGTGTTAAGAAAATCCGAGGAAGAATCATATGTAGTTTTAAAAGATATTGCACTAGAATTATCGGAACTAATTTCGAATGATCTGTGTTTTTGCACTTAGCATTTGTGCTAATTCAAATGTGCTATGTCCATTTTGTGTATATTACCAAAAACTCGTAAACATGTAGCTGTATTAAAATTTAGCTATTAGCATCAAAAACTGCAAATCTTAGTTACGGCGATTATAATTTTGAAATTGCAATAAAATTAGTTCATATCCCGTATGGAGATATCACACAAGGCTATTGAGTGTTGGGAACTATTGAACGGGAAAATAACATTATCAGCTACTATGATTCATTGGTGTGTCCAATGCCAGATACTGAGAGAACATATTTAAACAAAGCTGGGCATGGAAGAAATTTTCAATACATTAAATTATTTTTAAAACAGTTTACAGCGTCAGGGACGCCACATTTGCTAGTTCATAAATAACGCAATTTTAGAGAGGATCATATATGGGACCTATCAAAAATTTTATTTTCCAATATAACTGGAAGATATTCTAAAACATAACTAATATCGAATATTTTTTCGAATGGCGTTTTCAGTGATGAACATGACTGCTCCCAGATGTTATCCACAGCTCATCTTTCTCTTGCGCTCAGAACTGTATTTACAGCTAAAAACCACGAATGTAAAAACAGAACTTTCAAAAATTAATTGTATTAAGCCTTTCCTAGTTGTTTTGAGAGCTAAAGCCCCCGTGCGAATCGCATGTGACCTCAACTATCACCGAAGAACAAATCAAGGTAGGATTCGACATTCGACAGAGAATTCCTTTGCGAGGACAGCGTAAACCCCGGCGAGATGTGTCTGCATGGAAGTAAACCAGGAAGTGGGCGAGGGGCTGCAGACCAGACCACCTCGTGGAGCCGACCGCAGCGATGAGGAGGCGACTCGAAAGGTGGCAAGGTTCGACGTTGGCGGGAGCGGGACGGGGGTCAGAGTGGTCTGGTGTTAGGAGGCGGCGGAGCGGAGTTGGAGCTGAGACTGCAGAGCGAACGGAGCGAGGATGGAGCGGGGTTTGCGGAGCGGGGGCAGAGAGCAGTCGGAAGGGGAACAGGAGAGAGCGGAGGTCTGAGCGGGGGTGGAGCGGGAAAGGAAAGCATTGAACGTGTATTCGCATACTATTATTATTATTGATTTAGGTAATCGACTATCTTAAAATTTCAGACGAATTGAAAAAGAAAATTCTTACCATTCATGTCTCAGAAAATCCAAATATAATTTATTTGTGATTAAAACTTTATCGTGATACCAGAGAAAACTCGTTAAAAAACTTTGTGTTTCGACCGCACAACGTACAAGGCCGGGCAAAGTCCCCCCCCCCAAACAGAGTCACCGCGCCTCCTAATAAAAAATCCAATTATGTAGGCAGCAACCAATAAAAGTAAATCAAATGAAGGGGACATATTTCCAGGTCGTTATGACTGTTAATTACAATCAACATAACTATAATATTATAACAACATTTCTGTTCTGCACTCCACTTGGCAGGATGTCTCTGCGAGGGACTGTTCTCCGTTTTCCTGGCGTTCTCCTGCGCTGCCTGCCGCATGCGACGACGGTCTCGCTAAGCCGTCACGTGCTCCCGCGTTCCGCCCGAGACACTTTCCTGCTCTGATCTGCAACCGCGTCGAGTACGCGCAGCTATTAGAGCTCCGGCAGTCCCCGCTCCGCTCCGCCTCCGCCACGCTAGCTCCGTCCCCCGCTCCACCCCCGCTCCACCCCCGCTCCACCCTCGCTCCCACCCCCGCTCGCACCCCCGCTCCACCCCCGCTCCACCCCCTCACCCCCCTCCACCCTCCGCATCCACCCCGCTCCACCCCCGCTCCACCCCCGCTCCACCCCCGCTCCACCCCCGTCCACCCCGCTCCACCCCCGCTCCACCCCCGCTCCACCCCCGCTCCAAACCCCCACTCCACCCCGCTCCCACCCCCGCTCCACCCCCGCTCCTACCCCCGCTCCACCCCCGCTCCACCCCCGCTCACC